>JAPPVO010000059.1:112500627-113100627 GCA_030407325.1 Camellia japonica
TTGAGAAGAATGAAGAGTTAGGGCTCTTGATGAGTTTTATGGTTGGCTGAGAAAAGAGAAATGTGTATTAACGGGAACTTGATTCTGAAAGAAGAATCTTCTATCTTAATTTGGTGGTGTAAATTTGGGAGTATTGAAAGAAGGTCTATACGCAATTATTACCAACAGTTGGCTCTCTTTATCTCAATCAATGTATCTAGTCTGTTGACTGCAGTGTAGTGGTAGAGGTGGTCGAGCAAGGATCCCTCCTTGCATCATTTCCTACTAACAGGGTCGTTGGGCCTAATTTTGATAATTCGAATTGTTCATATTTTAAAATTTGTTCAATATATTATATCTATAAAAAATTAAGTTGATCAGATATTAGAAAGTATGTGTTCGGAAAATCACACTAAAAACTATTTTTTTTAAAAATTTAATAAACAGTTTTCGGAACACATGATTTCTAATATCTGATCAATTTAATTTTTTACAAGTATGATATACTGAACAAATCTTAAAATATGAACGGTTCAAATTATCAAAATTGAGCATAAAAATGAACCCAATGTCCTTGCAAATAAAAAATATAAGGAAGAAGTGCAAGAAGGAACCTTGACTCGAGGTGGTCAGTCAAGTGGTGTGGTGGCCCAATAATTTAAAATTGATAGTGCTGGTTGGGGGTGTCTCACTAGAGTGCTCGTTACCTTTCAAATTACAAAGAAAAATATTAACAGCCTTAAAAATTCTAATAAAATTTTTACTAAATATCTTATAAGATTATAGAATACATATTTTATAAGTCTCATATTCATATGAAATATTGATAAAAATTTTTAGAATCCCTTAACATTACTCAAGATTCGTTTAGGATGTGGGTTGACTTTTTAACTATTTTTAGTCTGGGTCTTTTAGAATAGATTTTTTGACTTTTTTGACTTTTGTAAGAAAAAAATAAAATGATTATGACTTGAATGTGATATTTTATCTTCGACTAAAAAGCCTATTTTATCTTTTTGTAACTAATTTAATTAAAAAGTCTCATTTTAATTTATGCCAAACGAAAGTTCAATTACAAAACATGAGTTTGACAAGTCCAGATCCTCTCCTTGGAGGATCTCTACTTGGCTCTCTAGTTGGTGGGCCATTAGGCCTACTTTTGGGCTCAATTTCGATAATTCGAACCGTTCACATTATAACATTTGTCGAGTATATCATACCTATGAAATATCAAGTCAATTAGATATCGGAAATTATGTGTTCAGATCATCAAACTAAAACCGTTTTATTAAAAAATAAAATTGTTTATTAAATTTTTTAAGTTTCGTTTAGCGTTGGCTAATATAGTCAACTTTTTTGTATTCAGACATTTTTAGCTTGGCTTTTTTAGTCTCGTTTGATGTAGATTTTTTTATTTTTTTGACTTTTGTAAGAGAAAAAGTATAATGATTATGGGTTGAATGTGATATTTTATTTTATTAGCTTATTTAGCCTATTTTATCTTTTTGTACTTTTTTAGTCTCAAAATGATAGCCAAACTAGCGCTTAATAAATAATTTTTAGTTCGATGATCCGAACACGTGGTTTCCAATATCTAATTAACTTAATTTTTTACAAGTATAATATATTCAATAAATCTAAAAATATAAACAGTTTAAATTATTGAAATTGAACCTAAAAATGAAGTCTAATGGCCCACCAAATGGAGAGCTAAGCAGATATCCTCCAATGAGAGGATCTCGACTCGAGTTTGACTAGCCTTCTTGTTTGGAAATCGATTAATAGTGCTGGGGTCAGTTTTTGGTTTTTTTTTTCCGTTAGCACAAGATAGCGATTAGTTGTTACAATTCAGATCCTTAAAATCACTGGAGCAATTGTATGGAGTCCTAAGTGATTAAATTTGTTAGAAAGTTAAAATTTTAGTATAAAAGGTTAAACGAATCCTTTTGTTGCTTTTTTAGTGTGTTTGTAATTTTTTATAAAAAAAAATTGAGACCAGTTCCATTTTTTAGTACTTATTTATTGAAAGATTTCATGAAAATTCTTTGAACTCAATAAGTCTTATTTGTTTAAGAATATATCTGTTTGCATCACATTTTATTTTTCTATTGATTATGACTTGATTGATTATGGCTAAATTCGATTATGGTCTGTTGATTAAGACCATAGACTATTTTTAAGAATAACTTTGGCTACATTTATTTTAATTATTATTATTTCTGTCAACAAGTATGCTGACATAGTATGACAAGTATGCTAGTAATGTGGCATGGAAGAGATGATGATGTAACTTGAAAAGATTAAATAAAGCCTGTGTGTGTCAATTTCTGATCACACTGCCACCTCAGTATTCAGTTGAAGAGCACTGACAAAATAGATGACACCTAGCTGACCTACAACAGAAAAAGAAGATTCCGGCGGTGGTTCGTCCACCTGGGGGCACTCCGACGATCAAGTCAGTATATCTATCAAAGACAATCAATAGTGCTTAACTCACTGTTCTGAATATAAATTGCATACCTTAGACCCATCGACGGTGCCTTTCTTTTATAGTTAATTCAATCCTGGTCCCCATAGAAGCCTAGCTTCAATGGATTTCTGCTCAATGCTTATCCTGGACTCTCCAAGAGATAAAGATAAACTTCCTAAGAGTGTTATCCTTATCCATGCTGAAGTCCTTCCTTATTCTAGGACTCTTGTGCCTTATCCGTTTATCTCAGATTCCGATATCTTCGGAGGTAACATCGGCCTAGCCGAGATCACCTTGGCGTCATGAACAGGACACGTGGCACCTCGGCGTCACCTTGGCCACGTGTTGGTACTCAGAAAATATATCCCCACAACTGCCTCCTAGGTTCTATTACCTCGGCATTCTGAGGTGATAGAACCTATATTGGTACTTCCTACCAGTACGTCGGCTTAAAGTATCTCAGCCGAGATCATCGCCAAGGCCGACATGTCTCTTTAAAGAACAAAGACCATAAGAGCTCTTTTACGCGTATGAGCTGTCATACACAATAACTCAACCGTTTTAGCCACGTGCCTTCCCCTTACTGGATCGTACCTGTTACATGCCTGTAAGTCGTCTCGCGCCTGCGTGCGCTGTCTGACGAATCCGTCGTTCTAGGCTCATTAATTTTATTTTGCCGCCGTTTCAAGTTTTAACAAAACTTTTCCCCCTCTTCCATCTTTTCACGTTTCTCCATCGTTTCTGAGGCTTTCTCTCTCTTTAGCTTTTTTTTCTAAATCCTCCATTGTTCAAGCTTCTAAAGCTCTGTAACTTGCTCTGTCCACCTCCTCCGGCGAGGTTCTTGCTAATATTTTCCGCAGCTGCCGTTCGTCTGACTTCGGCGAACTCAACACTGACTTTTTTCTTCGGTGAGTTTACTGTTTCTCCTAATTTCAGTTTTTGATGCTCTTCATTACTCGTTGCCATTACTGCTTTGTTCAAACATTCGATTTTGCGAATCATATATCTAAATGTGTGTTATTTCACGACTTTGCTCTTGCCCATGTCTTGAATATACGTACTGCTCACAATTTTTCTGCACTTTTGCCACTGTGTTCTTGATAGTTTCATTACTGTTCTTGATTCTGAAACACGTTCCTGTTTTCTATTTGCCGTGTTTTTGCCAGATTCTTGCCTCCAATCTTTGTTTCCATAGATCTAGATTTGGGATTTGTTTGTAGAACCCATAGATTCTAAGAAGAACTAAAACGGTTCCCACAGATTCTCACCCCAACTAACCTTTAGGCTTTTGCCGAGGTCCCTAAAACCCTCCAAAAACTCCTTTCTTCTGAAATCCAACTCCTCTAAGTGAAGCCGACGTTATGGGTATGTGGAAGCATAGGGTAGACACCCCGACCAAGTTAGATCACTTTAGGCGTGAGTTTGACATCCCGGCCGACGTCCATCTGAGGTTGGTTGGGGAGGATGACTCCATCATGCCTACAACTGATTCTATGCCCTTCCCTGTGGTAGCTTTTATTGAGTGCGGACTTCGACTCCCACTAAATACCCTTTTCCGTGAGATACTTCATTATTATAAGTTGAATCCGATGCAGCTTGCCATCAACTCCTACCGAGTCATCAATGGCATAATAGCCTTAGCCAAACAGGAAAATGCTAGAGTTACTCTAGCCGATATCCAATACTACTACACCATGTGTGGCCTTAAAAAAGATACGGGCTACGTTTACTACCTCAAGCCGAGGTCTACGGAGTACAAAATTGTTGCCGACCTCCCTGACTCCAACAAGGGAGCTGAGGATGATTATTTTATTACCTCGGGGAACTGGGAGTTCGCTCCAGACGAGGAACTCCATCTCTACCATCTTCCTCGATCAGTTTTTGTAGAGGGCAATGGTAAGAGCCCTGTGTTCATACTAACTTGTTTTTAAAGTCTTCAATACCTTGTTTGTTTCTAATGTCTGTTTTTCTTGTAGCTCTTCCTCAGCCACCAAAGGGCTTCCGTTAGTCTTTCTATCCTAGCAAAGACTTGAGGAAACTTTTGGATCTGCCAGTCCACAAACGGAGAGCCCCTCTGGTACTCAATTTCATCCCAACCTACAAATCGGCGCTGCCTGACATCCCAAAGAAGAAGAAGAAGAAAAGCCGGTCACCTCCTTCTGCCACAACTTCTCAAGCTGCCTCCTCATCTCGGCCAGATCAAGGATCGACCTCTGATCCAGCTGAGTAGCCGTCTACCTCAGCTCCATATCTGATCCCAATATCCCAACGCCATCGACGACGCCGAACAGTTTTTGCTGCTGAAATGGGCCGCCAAAAAGCAGTCGCTAAGGATCTTTTGGCCAATATTCCTGATTCAGTTAATGCTCAACCAGTACTAACCCAGCCAAAGCTGAAGACAAAAATGATCAAGAAGGCTCAGCCAAAGGCAACGGTGACTCAGATTGATTCTGAAGACACCTTGCCAATTTCCAAATTGGCTGAGAGTGAGAAGATCACCTCTGTCCCTGAGAAGAGGTCTGCTGAAGCACAACCATCCGAATCCACCAGATCAAAAAGGCCGAAGTCATCTTCTGCAACCACCTCGGGGTCTCTAAAGTATGATGCCTCATGGGCCCCCAAAATCGTACTGGAGGACAAGCCAGTTAAGGTTGGCGATAGCGCTAATGACATTAATGTCGACGTTGCCCTTAGTACCGCTCTGCTTCTTCCCGGCGATCTCGACCGAAACGCCGAATTGAGCGAATATGAAAACTATGCTCTGATGCTCCAGCGCTCTGTTCAAGTAAGTGTCTTTATTTGGTAATTTTTCTTTCTTTCTCTTTTTTATACTTTAGAAAATTCGTAATAACTTCTGCTCTATTTTATTTTTTCTCAGGCAATCCAGCATGCCCATTCCTTCTCAGTACAATCTTTTGAGAACCGGAAGGAGCTGGCTGACAAGAAGAGGGAGGTCTCTGGTCTACAAAAGACCAATAAAAGCTTGCAATCCAAGATGAAGACCTTGGAGGATCAAGCCGAGGCTGCTATTAAAGCTCAAAATGATGCCGAAGAAAATGCGGAATCCGCTGAGGCCATTAAGAAGGTTCTCGAGGCCCAAAAAAGAGAGGCCGAGGTAAAGATGTCCCAGGCCTAGAAAGAACTTCAGGATGCTCTGGCAACAAAAGAGGCCGAAGTCAAGGTCACCGACGAGAAGGGATATAATGAGGAGGTGGCCGATGTCACGGCGGATTACGAAAAATAAGGAAAGCAGGCATGCAACAAGGGTTTCACCCTTGGTTGGATGACTTTACTTAAAAAGCTCGAAATCCCCAATGACTCCCCCCTCAGGAACTCCGACGTCCTTCCTCTACCATTCCCCCCAACTCCAAGTCAATCCGACGACAATTCTGAGTCTGGGAAGGAGGTTCTGGTGAGGAAGTCAAAGGAGGCTGCTGGGGCCAAGTCCCCTACTCCAAATGAGCAAGTCCTGGACTTGACTCAGGATGAGGAGGGTGAGGAGGTTCCAAGGATGCTACACCCGAGAAGGCATCTTCGGAGGTGCCTCTCGCCGACAAGAGCCTTGATCAAACCCTTCAAGAAATAGATGCCGAGCTCGCGGCTGGGAAGGCTGCCGAGATGTCCTCCAACAGTCTTCTGAACTTCAAACCCAGCCCTCTAGAGGTGCTGAAGAGTCTTGATTTTTTGTTCTCTCTTTTTTCTTCGTTTTGTGCCTTACACTTTGTTTTTTCTTCTTTTTTGAAACAATGTAAGCTCTCCATGTGGCCGATGTGCCTCATTTTGATTGTTAATATAGCTTCATTTCCTGCATGTTTATATTGTTCTCTTTACTGTTCTTTGTATGATTCCATACTTAGAATATTTTGAATTTTTTCAATATGTACTTTATCTCTGTAATATTCTGGGGGTCAAATACCTCGGCTATACCCACCAACGGTTGACATCGGCAAGTACCTAAGTACTCAGGTTTGGCCTTAACTTGTAAATTTTTCACAAATTTCAACAAGTGTTTTACCTTGGTTTAACTTTAACTTGTAAATTTTTCTCAAGTTTCAACAAGTGTTAAACATAATCTCGGTTTAACTTCAATTTGTAAACTTTTCTCAAGTTTCAAGAAGTGTTAAATATCATCTCGGTTTAACTTCAACTTGTAAACCTTTCTCAAGTTTCAACACGTGTTAAACACGATCTCGGTTTAACTTCAATTTATAAACTTTTCTCAAGTTTCAACAAGTGTTAAACATAATCTTGGTTTAACTTCAAGTTGTAAACTTTTCTCAAGTTTCAACAAGTGTTGAACATGATCTCGGTTTAACTTCAACTTGTAAACTTTTCTCAAGTTACAACAAGTGTTAAACATGATCTCGGTTTAACTTCAACTTGTAAATTTATTATAAATTTCAACAAGTGTTAAAACTATTTTCCAACTCTCTGCCCCCTAATGTGAACTTAAGTTTCACTTGGGTTCTTATTATCCAAGTATTTTGGAAATATCATCAGCTATCATATTAGTCATGAAAAAATCAGGCTTTATTTATTACTTCGGCTAATAACAAAGAACAAGAAAATTTAATAATAAAAACTTAAGATTGCAAGTATTTCAGGGCCTTGGCAACTCTTTGCCTTCATTATCTTCAAGCCGATATGCCCCATTTCCCAGTACCGAGAAGATTCTGTAGGGTCCTTCCCAATTTGGGCCAAGCTTGCCCTCTCTAGGATCCTTCTTGTTATAAGCACTGGCAAGCTACTGCTGGTATGCTGCGAGCTGAATTGCAGCTCTCTCCTTTCTTTCTTCTAAAAGATCCAGATCTCGGGCTAAAAGTACATCATTAGTCCCGTTCTCTACTCCCTGGGTTCTCGTATGCTGCAGGTGGATTTATTGCTGCCATGGAGCAATTCTTAGCCTGCAGCTTATCTCCTCCGACCTCCTCTATCCCATGTTTTGTTGGGAACCGCAATAGTTGATGCAATATTGAGGGAACAGCCCCCATTGCATGCAACCATAGCCTTCCCAAGATAATATTGTAAGGGGAGGGTGTGTCGATTACGGTGAACTCTGTCTTTATCTTCCTCGTGCCAGCCTGTACATCTAGGCTTACTGCCCCCAGTGGCCATGTCGGCGTTCCATTGAACCTGACCATTGGGCTATTAGATTGTTCCATATCGTCTGGGTGAAGGCCAAGCTCCTTGTAACATCTCACATACATGATGTCACAAGAGCTGCCTTGGTCAATGAGGATGCGCTTCACTTGGCACTCCCCAACCTGAAGGGATACTACCAAGGCATCGTTGTGCGGATATTGGACCATTTCCAGGTCGGCTTCAGTAAAGGACACTACTGGTCCCTGGTACTCCTCGGCCCGAGGTCTTTTCTCCCTTACTTGGTATACATGTTGTAAGTGCCTCACCTTCTGGGTCTCCCCCCGTATTTTGTTTTCGCTCACCTTTGAATGAATTACATTAATTACCTGAGGTTCGCTTGCCTGCGGCTGCTGTGCTGGGGGAGGTGGAGCTGCCAGTGCTTGAGGAAGTCTTGCCTGTTCTTCCCTTGTCCTGGCCTCATCTACGAGGTCCCTCAAATGGCCTTGCCTTACCAGGTCTTCTAGGTGTGCCTTCAGGGCTCTGCAACCCTAGGTCATATGCCCATCTTCGTTATGGTAAGCACAATGCTTACCAAGGCTTCGTCCCATAAATTCTCCTGGCACCCTAGCTGGTGCTCTGAAATAGGGCTGGGATCGGATTTTGTCCAGCACTTTGTGAATTGGGATTCGGAACACTGTTGTGACTGCCTACGCAACCCTCAGTCCTACCTCTTGCTTGTTGGATCCATTGCTACCTCAGCCTCGCTTCGACGAGCCGTTCCCTTTCTCTTGCTTTGTCTCCTTGGCTCCTGACGTGTCTTCCTCGGCTCTGGTATATTTCTCGATTTTGGCCATGAGCTCCTCCATGCTTTTTGGCAATGTTTTTGCCAATGATTTTCGGAGTAGGCAGCTATCTTTCAGGCCGTTTTTAAACGATACGACGGCCACTTCTTGGTTGCATTCTGGTATTCGGTTGAATACCTCGTAATACCTCTTGGCGTAGGCCCTCAGGCTTTCGTCCTCGCCAATCTTCAGGGCCATTAGGGCGTCCACCCTTAATGGCTGTAGTTTGTTTGTCACAAATCTGGCCACGAACATCTCGGCCAGGCCTTCCCAGGTCTTCACACTTTCTTTCGGCAATTTGTGAAATCAATCCGGTGCGATTTCCCCGAAGGACGAGGGAAACATCTTGTAGAGCAACGGCTCGTTCCCAGTGTAAAGTGCCATCGAATTCAGGTATAATCTGACGTGGAAGTTGAGGTCCGACTTCTCATCGTATATTTGGAACCTCGGCATACTGAATCTCTTTGGGACCTCAACTTTGTCTAACTCTGTCGAGAATGGTGTTCTCGGTTTAACAGGGGAAGTTACCTCGGCATGATCTTGCTTCCTCTTGAGGTAATCTCTCAGGTCCTCTTTGGTCCGCCTAGGTACTCGGCTATCTCCTGACTTCAGTCTTTTCGGCGCACTGCTCTCAGCTTCGTTGTGAGCCCTTTTTGATCTTTCTGCGTGAGTTGTGTCGAAGCACAGCTCCTGTCTTTGAACATGCCGATGTTCTTTGGGGTCTGCTTCCTTGGTGCGGTGTGTTCTTTGAGATTCTCCCCTTCTTGACTCTCCTCGCCCGACCTCCCTTGAAGGCCGGTGAGAGTGTTTTTCGCTCTTGGTGCGCTGGGGGGCTACAGGGATTGTTTTCTGCCCTCTCTTCTAGGCATTGGCGGCTGGAATCGGCATGTCCTGCAGCGGGAATGATGGCTGCATGACGTTGTTTTGCATTATGAAATTGACGACCGATTAAAGGTCGGCCAATTTGTTCGCCATCTCTTTTACCTCTTCGTCCCTCCGCAGGCATCTATCTTTCCATACCTGGAGGTTATCTTCGTTATAGTAGTCGTTTGAGTCTGTTTTCTTTGGTACGTCGCCTTCCTGGCTGACGTCTTTTACTCCGTGATTCTGATCCTAAGTCTCCTCGCTGCAACCATCTTCCTCTATGTCAAGGTCAACGTGCTTACCGTTCCCAGCAGGGATTTCGTCCCCAACCTCTTTCTGTCTGTCACTGGCCATCTATTCTCCTTTCTTTCCCATAGACGGCGCCAAATTGTGTGTGTCAATTTCTGATCACACTGCCACCTCAGTATTCAGCTAGAGAGCACTGACAGAATAGATGACACCTAGCTGCCTGCAACAGAAAGAGAAGATTCCGGCGGTGGTTCGTCCACCCGGGGGCACTCCAACGATCAAGTCAGTATATCTCTCAAAGATATCAATAGTGCTTAACTCACTATTCTGAATATAAATTGCGTACCTTAGACCCATCGGGGTGCCTTTCTTTTATAGTTAATTCAATCCTTGTCCCCATAAAAGCATAGCTTCAATGGACTTCCTCAATGCTTATCCTGGACTCTCCAAGAGATAAAGATAAACTCCCTAAGAGTGTTATCCTTATCCATGTTGAAGTCCTTCCTCATTCTAGGACTCTTGTGCCTTATCTGCTTATCTCGGATTCCGATATCTTCGGAGGTAACATCGGCCTAGCCGAGATCACCTCGGCGTCATGAACAAGACACGTGGCACCTCGGCTGACACGTCGGCGTCACCTTGGCCACGTGTTGGTACTCAGAAAATATATCCCCATAAAGCCAATAAAGATTTTTGTTAAAATCAATTAGAAACCATATGCTAAAATTGGAGGGATCAATATCAAGTCAAAGCACAAAATTTGCAAGTAGTTCCTATGAAGATATGAGATATGGTTGAATAGAGCAAAGATCAAGGAAGATCATAGATATTGATAACTACAACATAAGGTGGCCAAGCAAGTATAAAAGGAGGACTTGAGGAATGATCAAAAGACATCTCTCAATCATCAAACACTCGCAAATAGTTTATCTAGGAGGAGCAGAATAGTGATAGCTTTCTCTAAACCTCTCATTTTCCCCCACTTCTCTTCTTTTCTTTTGTCAATTGTTGTATTTCTTTAATCTTTTGTTCTTGTTTAAGTTCTTGTAACTAGTGACAAATGACAATTCATTCGGATTAATACATATTCTGTTATGTTCTATTTTCTTCTTCATTCAATCACCTCCAGGGAAGTCCTTAATCCGTTTAAGGCAAAGAACTCAACCACAAAGCCTGATTTTTTATTTGTGTTTATTGAAATCTATTTAGGCCTGTCGATCAATTGCTGTCGATTGGGCTTAAAACTGAATTTTTACCAACATAAGGCCTCGTTTGGGAATAGGCTTTTTTAATAACTTTTTAACTTTTTGACTAAAATATGATGTAAAAAAACTAGTATGTTTGGGACATTTTTTAATTTTTTACGAAAAAATGTGTAAAAAATAGAGAGAAAAGAAATTTTTTGACTTTTTTGTATAAGTTGTTGGCTTTTTGATTTTTTTAGTGACTTTTTCACTTTTAGGCTAAAAAATGATGTTGCCAAACGAGGCCTAAATTGGCATGCCCAATGAGACCATTCTAACTTAGAGTGATGATAGTGAAAAAGCAGACTTATCCTTATAGAATCATGCTTTCAACAAGTATGTTTACATCTTCTGAACCCATAGATGCAAACTACCAATGAAGTAGCAGTGTTTCTATCAATATAGATTATCAATGGAATACCTCATGTACGGGGAGCAAATATTCTGGCGAGCCCGTACTCCTTTTTCCCCAGCTCCCTGTCTGTCCGATTGACCTGCGAACACAACGGTGGTGAGCTACCCGGCGGTGTGTGGCCGGAAAACCCCTCCGACGGTCAAGTTAGCACACACTCAGGGATAGAGAGAGAGATGAGAGGGTTGAATGTCTAAGTGTATCTCACCAAATGATCATCTGTCCAGCATGGCGGGCGCAGACATGCTTATATACCTTCTACGCCCCAAATCCACTCCCATTAGTCTCTCGACACGTGGTACTGCTATCCCATCTGTCAGCACAAACCCAGCAATCACCACCTAACCAAACTGCCAGGCTATTTTGGCAGAACTCGGCAAACCGGCATAACCACCTCGGTTTCTTATGACCGCGCTGCGCGGCATATCTGAGTGATCTACTCGCCGAGCCCTCAAACGACCGAGCTTGGTTGCATTCCGGCAAGCCGAGCTCCAGGTAGGTTGAGCCGGTTAGCTGTAGGCCTTCCTACTAAGCTGAACGAACCGTGGAAGCTGGAATGGCAGGCAGTCATCTCGGCCGAGCAACTTCAAGTTGCTCGGTTTCTACACAAACAAGCCCAAGTAGCTCGGTCCACACATAGCCCTGTGCCTTAACCAAGCAAAACCTCTCTGGACAAGCCCAAGCTACAGCGGCCCCAAACGTGTTCGGCACTCAACTTGCCCGGCCTTTGCCATGGCCCATTCTAGCTCATAAAATGTCCCTCTCAATTGCCCCTTAATTTCGTCCGCACAAGTGTGACCGGGATTACATGATCCGACCGGGGTAGACCCTTCCTCGGTCTGTTGTTTGCAAGACGTCAACCGCACTAATTCTAGTGCTCGGTTCCTCGATTTGCTCAGCCGACGTCTCATTTAGCCTTCCTATCTTTTCAACTCTAACGCCGCCATTAATTGGGACATGCATCGCTCGTTTATTGGCCTCGAGCAGCCAACCCTCACGTCCCTTCAAATTCAAAAAAATTTGGCAGTCTCTCTCTCCCATATATACGTCATTTCTCCCTTCATTTCGTTCTTACTGACTCTCCTTCAGTTCTTGACGTTCCAGAGCTCTAGAGCCTTCGAAGAGCTTCCTTCTTGCGTCTTGCTGCATTCGTGCTTGAAGACTCACCTCCAGCCCCATTCTGGTAAGTTTTTCAACCCCTTTATTGCTATTTCATTTGGTATTTCTTGTTTTAGGGCACTAAAACCATAGATTTTAGGGTATAACTCCCCAAAACCCTTCCCTGCCCCTTGTTTTCCTTGCTGTTCTTCAGCTTCACTGATGAACACCTGAAGATCTGGAGCAGACCGGGCTCCAGGTCTTCTTTTGATCCCAAAAAACATTAAGACCGAGCAAATTACAAGTTTGCCAAAACCTTAGTAGAAACAGAGATAGGCAGAGGAATTGGCCGCTCGACCGGGCTAACATCTTGCCCGCTTGAGCGACCGAGCTCTTTGGATTGCCTTCGCGACCGAGGTGGTCTGGCACTTTTCCTGACCGATCTAAAGTCAAGCTCATTTTGCGCGACCGCGCTTCCACTCACAATTACCCTCATTTTCCTGCAGAGGCCAAGGGGACCACAGACCAATACCGAGGCTCTCAAAGACCGAGCAGCCATCAAACACCATTCCGTGCCAAACCACCTCAGCCGAGCTAATCCAGCCGGCTACACATGGGGCGATACCGCTTCCTTGTCGACACTCCGGTTGCCCAGGCCGCGTTCCAGGAAGAGTACGGTATCCCGGCCGACGTTCACCTAGAGCTCGGTGCCATTGACACAAATCCATGGGACAAATTAGACCAATGCCCCTTCACCGTGCTATCCATCATAGAAGGAGGCCTCCGCTTCCCGGTTAACCCACTCATGACCGAATTCTTGCGACGCACCGGGCTAGCACCTACCCAAGTCTCAACCAACACATACAAAATAATCAACGGGATCCACGAGCTGAACAACCGGCTAGGGACCAATTTAGGGATGGCCGAGATACTCTACCAGTATACCCTAGGGCACACAGGCGACGGCCTCGCCTACTATTTAAAAATTAGACCGGGCAAAGAGAAGATAGTGACTGGCACCCCGGACAAGGACTTGCACGATGATGACTTTTTCTGGGTGTCCGGCAACTATGAAACAGCCGACCTACCGGGCTGGTTCATTAGCAAGAACTTCAGTTCAACATGTAAGCCGTGCTACTTGCTCGGTCAATTTGTCTTTCTTCACTATTCTGTACTTACATTTTTTTTGCTTTCCTTTGCAGCAATCGAAGCCCTGCAAGCCCACTATTATTATCCCAATGAAGCAGCCATCAGAACCGTGCTCCACTACCACAACCGGGATTGCCACGAGCTCCTCGGTTACACACCGACATACAGATATTCAGCTCCACGCTGGAGTAAAGTCACAGACTTTCTTCGCGCTCCATCTCCACCTCCCGATCCCACATTACCAGACGTGCCACTCATCCGGTTGACCGAGGCAGAAGAGATGGCCAAAAGAAGCCGCATCAAGAACCTCATCACTGCCACCTCGACCGAGATACCGAGCATCCAAACCCGCTCTCCTGCTGCTGGGCAATCCAGCGGGACCGTGGTTGCATTGGCGTCTCCTGCCGCCGGGCAAGCCAGCAAAGACAACCGTCGCGCTGGCAAAAGGCCACGTGCAGATCCTTCCGCCGAGCTAGTTGCGGAGTTGAACACCTAGCAACCAGTGGTGACAACTGATCCAACACCGCTGTGGAAGCCGCAGCTCAAGCACCGAGGTAAGGAGATCCCGGCAACCGCCTCGGTCAAAGGTGACAAGGAGCACCTGCTGGCCTTTGACCTAACCAAGGCCTTGCTGCTACCAAGCGACGTGGTCGGCAGCGACCACGTACCGGACACCCGGCTGGTGAAGTCCTCGGTCAAGTCCATGACTCGGGTAAGAACTTTGTATACTTTGTTCAAAGTGTTTGCTCGATTTCCTTCATCTGATAGAGTTTTCTTCATGCAGGCTATCCAGAAACAACACTTGGTGATGGAAAGGATCCACCGACTCCGGCAGAAGGCAACCGACGTTGCAAGCCAGGTTGAACACCTTCAAGCCAAGCTTGGACGATCCAAGGCTTCGCTGGAGATAGCAAATTCCGATAACTCCAGGTTGCTCGGCCAGCTTGGAGCTGCCGAGCAAGAGAGGGACGCGCTTCGGGCCGAGCTGGAGACTTTGAAATAATCAAATAAGAAGGAGCTGGAGGACGCCAACAACGCCGGTTTCAAGGAAGCCGAGGAGAGCTACACCAAGCAAGTCCATGCCACCCAAGACATCTTCTTCAAGGCGGGATGGAAGGCTGATTGTGAACAGCTCGGCCAAGGACCTGGGACCGATGTGTTCGTCTCTCTCCCAGTTGCCTTCCTGCCGACGTACCTTGTGTCGTATGCCAACGACGTCTTCAGCGCGTTGTAGGCTGAGGTCGAGGAAGAAGAGGTGGAGGATGCCGAGGAAAACATCGAGGGTGACAACCGCACAAAGCAGCCGGCCAGGAGCAGACCGGTGTCCAGGAGACCACAACCACGGTTGACCTGGAAGCAACCGCAACCGAGGATGAATTCACAAACCTTTCCCCCTTAGTCTAGTTTTCTTTGTCTTCTTTTTTGTTTGAACATGTAACCAAGCTATCTGCCCATCTTGTAATTATTTTGCGCATCAATGAAAAAGTTCAATTTTCATCAGGTGTTTGCACGGTCTTCAAGTTAAATAACTTCAGCCGGACAAAATACTTCGGAAAAACAAACCATCTTGTTTAACTTATTCAACCGGAAAAGATATCTCGGTTTGAATCATAAAGTTGAGTAAATTATCAACTCAGTCAACCGGAGTAAGTAAAGCATCTCGGTTGAAGTTTCACAAAAGTTGAATAGATCATCAACTTAGTCAACCGGAATAAAACATCTCGGTTAAAAACCTCAAAGTTGAGCAAATCATCAACTTAGTCAACCGGAATAAACATCTCGGTTGACATTCACAAAAGTTTAAATCATCAACTCAATTAACCGGAGTGAAACATCTCGGTTGGAATCTCAAAGTTGAGTAAATCATCAACTCAATTAACAGGAGTAAAACATCTCGGTTTTAATCTCAAAGTTGAGTAAATCATCAACTCAATTAACCGGAGTAAAACATCTCGGTTGGAATCTCAAAGTTGAGTAAATCATCAACTCAATTAACCGGAGTAAAACATCTCGGTTGGAATCTCAAAGTTGAGTAAATCATCAATCTGAATGCTAAAGCAAAGATGAGACACTTCTATTATATTGACAAAAAGAATATTACATTCTAAAGTGTGAGGCAAAAAAAAAATTCCTTTGCACAAAAAGAACACAAACTATGAAAAACTAAAAATAGTACAGTTTGAGGTTGGCCGCATTCCATGGCCGGGGTATTCATCTACCCTCTAAATCCTCCAAATGGTATGCCCCTTGCCAGCCAGACCGGTTATCTTGTAAGGTCCTTCCCAGTTTGCCCCTAGTTTGCCTTCCCCTGTCACTAGGGTGTTGCCCATGACCTTCCTTAAAACCCAGTCGCCTACTTTGAACGGTCTGGGGTGCACCGTTTTGTTGTATTTTCTTGAAAGCTCTTGTTGGTAGGCGGCCATATGGATTAGAGCCTTTTCCCGGCGCTCTTCCACTAGGTCCAATTCCAGGGCAATGGCTTCGGCGTTCAGCTTGGGCTCAAAACTTTCATTGCGAAGGGTGGGCATACCGACTTCCAAAGGGATGACCGCCTCCATGCCATATACCAAGGCGAAAGGAGTTTCCCCGGTGGATCGCCGCGGGGTCGTTCGGTATGCCCAAAGAACACTTGGGAGTTCCTCGACCCATTTTCCCTTGGCTTTCTCAAGCCTTTTCTTCGACCCATCAAGAATGGTCTTGTTTGATGCTTCGGCTTGGCCGTTAGACTGCGGGTAGGGCGGGGTAGAGTTGTAAAATTCAATCTTCAAGTCTTCACAAAATCCTCTGAATAAGCGACCGTCAAATTGGGTGCCGTTATCAGAGATCAGAATCTTGGGGACGCCGAACCGTGTTACCACGTTCTGCCAGACAAATTGTTTTACATCCTTCTCCTTGATTGTTGCCAGAGGCTCAGCTTCAACCCATTTGGTGAAGTAGTCTGTAGCCGCGATAAAGAACTTTCGGTTGCCTGGTACCGTTGGGAGTGGTCCCATTATATCCAGCCCCCACATCGCAAAGGGCCAAGGGTTGGTGAGGGGAAGAAGTTCTCTCGCCGGTTGGTGAATTTGGTGAGCAAACTTCTGGCACTTCTCACATTTGCGAACATATTTCTGAGCGTCCGCTTGCATGCACAGCCACCAATATCCTTGCGAGATAGCTCGGTAGGCCAAAGATCTGCCCCCTATGTGACTGCCGCAGATGCCCTCGTGAATTTCGTACAGGAAAACCTCCACGTTGTTTGGATGGACACATTTGAGATAGGGACCAGTGAAGGACTTCTTGTATAAAGCGCTGGAAGGAGAGAGCCAAAACCGCCCTGACTTTACCCGGACTTTATGTGCTTCCTTCTTGTCGGCCGGAAGGGTCCGTTTTTTTGAGGAAAATGATAATTGGGTCCATCCAAGAAGGACCTAGCTCCGTGCAGAGTACTTCTGTCTGCTCGGTTTCCTCGATGCTCGGCCTAGGAAGGAATCCAATTAGGAGAGGGCTGGGAGATGTGCTATCAACCACAGAGGTGAGGCCAGCTAATTCATCTACCCGGCTGTTTTCTTCGCGACCAATCTGTTGGACCCTTATTGCCTGGAATAGCTTGATGTGGTCTCTTACTAGAGCTTGGTACTTCGTCATTCTGTCATTTTTAGCTTCGTAAACCCCAGAAACTTGTTTAACCACAAGTTGGGAATCACTATAAACCATTAGCTCTGAAGCACGCATCTAAAGCGTGCTCTTGAGCCCGGCCAAAAGCGCCTCGTAGTCAGCCTCACTGTTTGATGCAGGGAATCCAAGAGTGATAGAGTGTTCGATGGTCAGTCCGTCTGACGAAATCAGAAGTATGCCTAGCCCGGTACCGTGGCGGTTAGAAGCCCCATCTACGAAAAGTTTCCACATTTTACCCACAAAGAGCTTCCAACATTCTGAGGGGTCCTGGGAGGCTTGCAGGTGGATGGGCGCATGGTCGCTCAGCTGTGCGGCGTCAGGTTCAATGCTGATCGGTTCCACTTCCTCCCCTCCTAGGGATACGACACCGGACAGAGTTGGTTGGTCGGTAATACCCAACTCCGTCGTCGCATCGCCGAGCTGTAGCGTCGTACTAGCTGAAGGTTCTTCAGCGGGGTGCGCAAGGTCCATGTCGCCAACATCGCCTTGCTGTGTTACTTTGGTAGAATCCGCACACACCTCCTCGGCTGCCACCGTAAGATCCACTGGGCAGACATGATGAATTCCGGGTGAGAATTCAGCAACAAAATCGGCCAATGTCTGGGCCTTTTGGCAGTGCGTGGCTAGAACTTGACGTCAAACTGTCCCAATTCGACCGCCCACTTGAGAATTCGACCAGAGAAGTCCGCCCGCTCGAACAAAGCTTTGAGGGGGAACTCGGTCAAAACAATGATTGTATGAGCATGGAAATAGTGCGCCAACTTCCTGGAGGCCATTATCAATGCCAACGTGAGTTTTTCCAGCGGCAAGTATCTTGACTCTGCCGGTAGCAAGGTTTTGCTTACGTAGAAGATTGGGAGGTGCTTGATTCCTTCCGCCTGGACAAGCACCGCACTAACTGCATGCTGAGAGATGGCCAGATAAAGGTAAAGTTCTTCGCCGGGCTTCGGTGTTACCAACAATGGTGTTGAAGATAGATACTCCTTGAGCTCGGCCAAAGCCCGGTCACATTCTTCATCCCATGAGAACTTTGATTTCAAAGCTTGAAAGAAATGGCGGCAGCGATCTGATGACCGGCTTATAAATCGGTTAAGCGCAGCGGTCATTCCGGCCAGATGCTGCACATCCTTAGCCGAGCTTGGCTGCTTTAATTCTTGTACGGCTCTGATTTGTGTGGGGTCTGGCTCGATGCCTCGGTTTGTGACTAGGAAGCTTAAGAATTTTCTGGATCCCACGCCAAAGGCACACTTAGACGCATTTAGGCGTAGCTTGTGTCGTTTGAGAATTGCGAACATTTCGGCCAAGTCGGACAAGTGGTTTGCTTGATGCCGGCTTTTGGCCACCATATCATCAATATAAGCCTCCATTGTCCGTCCTAGCAGAGGAGCGAACATCTTGGTCACCATCCTTTGGAAAGTTACCCCGGCGTTCTTCAAACCAAAAGGCATGACTCGGTAGCAGAAGAGTCCCCTTGGAGTAGTGAAAGAGGTGATCTCACGGTCGGGGCCATGCATGACAATTTGATGATAGCCGCGGTAGGCATCCAAAAAACTGAGCCTGTTATGTCCGGCCATTAGATCGACAAGCTGGTCTATTCTGGGCAGATGAAAGCTGTCTTTAGGGCAAGCTCGGTTGACAGTCTTGTAGTCGACGCAAACTCGCCACTTCCCATTCTTCTTAGGTACAACGACCGTGTTTGAAATCCACCGACGGTAATGCACTTCCTGAATAGCTCGTGCCTCAAGCAAATTCTTCACCTCTTCCGCAACTACCTCGGCATGGTGTAGTGCCGATCTCCTCGTTCTTTGAATGACCGGCTTTGCCCCGGGGAAAACATTGAGGTGATGGAAAATAAAACTCGGATCGATGCCGGGCACGTCATAAGGCGATCATGCGAAGACTTTGATATTTGCCATCAAAAATTCCACCATCTCGGTCCTTTCTTGGGTGGTAAGGCTTGATCCGAGCAAAAAGAACTTGTTCGGGCTCTCCGTGTCAATCCGCACTTCCACCAACTCTTCAACGGCTTTGTCCTCAGCCTTGGTGCCCACGTCGTCAAGGACTCCCCGGTCTTTCGGTCCTTCAATCATTTGGACGAAGCCTTTGGCAGCTCGGCTCCCGTTCACTGCCACGAAACATTGCTTCGACATGACCTGGTCGCCGCAAACTTCCTCAATTGCCCCCATAGCCGAGGGGAATCTCATCACCTGATGGTAGGTCGACGCTATGACTTGCATAGCGTGAAGCCATCCCCTTCCAAGGATCAGGTTATACGTAGACGGCACTTGTAATACCCAGAACTCCACTTGCTTGACCACGGATCCCGCTTTGATCGGCAGAATAATTTTTCCCAAAGGCCACTTCGGTTGCGAGTTGAAACTAACTAGTGGCGAAGTTACCGGAGCCAAGTCTGTATCTCAGAGTTTGAGCTGTTTGAACGTGTCGTAATACATGATCTCGACCGAGCTTCCCTGGTCGATCAAGATGCGCTTAACATCGAATTCCTTGACGCGGTGTGTGACCACTAAGGCATCGTTGTGCGGCATCTGAATGCGTTCTAAGTCCCTTGTAGAGAAACTGATCACGTCTTCTCTTCGGTCTTTCCCCTTTTGATCGCGGGCTGGACCGACAAAACTTCCCTCATGTGTTCTGCCTTCTTGATCATACCTCGGAGCTCGCATACACGCGCCGGCTCCACTATGCCGTGGATAACATTAACAACTCCTTGTGGGGGCGCCTCTAGGTCATTCGGTCCACGTGGGTCAACCGGGGCTTAATTGTACGGGGAGTAAATATTCCGGCGAGCCCGTACTCCTTTCTCCCCAGCTCCCTCTAGCAGCCTCTCAAACCATTTCAAGCCTAGCTCGCCCAAACTTGATGGGAAGATAAGGCACATAAGAGCGTCATTCCGCCTATGTCCTGCTATGACCTGTCAGAAGTGGCTTACATGCATGTATGGATCGGTCTTTCTATCGTAGAGCGTGAACTTTGGCTGGTGGAAGCCCGCGGGAAGCGGCGTTGTTTCTATCTCCAAGGAGAAAGGAGTGGCACTCAGCCTCGCCAAATCCGTGTCTGGAGGAGGAGGCACAGCAAGGCGGGGTGGAGGCATTACGACCTCTTCACTAGCGCGACCTCCATAGGATAACTGCTGGAACACCGGCACCCTCTGAGTCTCCCGCCGGCGAGCCCGCTCCTTCAAGACTACCCGCAAATCTCTGAACGAGCTGAGAGTAGCGAGAGTAGGAGTACCTGACGTCGTCACCGGACGAGGGTTGGTAAGTGCTATCTTGCGCGCTAGACTTCTCTACGGGCGCATCGGAATCTCCAACCTTGTAACTTCTGGTGATTGAGAGGGACGGAGTGTGCCGCTGGCTCTGACTGCCTCAACGGCGGGGTTCGGTGCACTCACTGTGGTCTCCCACTCCAGCTACACCCTTCCCTTTGACATGCCGCTTAAGATCCTCCATCTTCGCCGCCATTCTCCGGATGACGGCATCTTGGTCCCTTAGCTTGTGTTCCAGACGTCTAGCGTGCGATTCTCTCCGCCGCCGGTGACCGTCTGGACTCCGAGAATGACCAAAGCTTCTTCCGCGCTTATCCCGCGCGTCTCTTGAATGTCCTCCTGGAGAAGTCTCCAGGTCCGCCATCAGAGGAATGGTAGGGTGTCCTTCTCTCCGTCTGGCTGACTCCGGGATAACTCCGTCGATGGCGGACAACGGAATCTCGTCGTTGTTCGCCATGGACGGCAATCAGATGAGCTGCGAAGACAAGGTTTTGTCTATCAAGTTCCCACAGACAGCGCCAATTGTACGGGGAGCAAATATTTCGGCGAGCCCGTACTCCTTTCTCCCCAGCTCCCTGTCTGTCCGATTGACCTACGAACATAACGGCGGTGAGCTACCCGGCGGTGTGTGGCCGGAAAACCCCTCCGATGGTCAAGTTAGCACACACTCAGGGATAGAGAGAGAGGAGAGGGTTGAATGTCTAAGTGTATCTCACCAAATGATCATCTGTCCAGCATGGGGGGCAGACATGCTTATATACCTTCTGCGCCCCAAATCCACTCCCATTAGTCTTTCGACACGTGGTGCTGCTATCCCATCTGTCAGCACAAACCCAGTAATCACCACCTAACCAAACTACTAGGCTATTTTGGCGGAACCCGGCAGACTGGCATAACCACCTCGGCTTCTTATGACCGCGCTGCGCGCGCATATCTGAGTGATCCACTCGCCGAGCCCCCAAACGACCGAGCTTGGTTGCATTCCAGCAAGTCGAGCTCCAGGTAGGTCAAGCTGGTTAGCTGTAGGCCTTCCTGCCGAGCTGAACGAACCGTGGAAGCTGGAATGGCAGGCAGTCATCTCGGCCGAGCAACTTCAAGTTGTCCGGTTTCTACATAAACAAGCCTAAGTAGCTCGGTCCACACATGGCCCTGTGTCTTAACCAAGCAAAACCTCTCTGGACAAGCCCAAGCTACTGCGGCCCCAAACGTGTTCGGCACTCAACTTGCTCGGCCTTTGCCATGGCCCATTCCAGCTCATAAAATCTCTCTCTCACCTTATATTATGAAAATTGTCAGTATTATGGTGGTGGTTCTACTACTTATTGTCAACATAATAGCATGACAAATGATATGAAAAGAACGATTTGGTATTGTGATGATGAAATTTATTAAGTGGCAGTGTTCCCATCAATACAGATTATCAGTGGAATACCTCATATTTTGAAAATTTTCAGTATTATGATGGTGGTTCTACTAGTTATTGTCAACATAATGGCATAACAAATGATGTGAAAAGAATGATTTGGTATTGTGATGATGAAAGTTATTATTGCGAGAGTGAAATCTTGGCCCTAAAAGAAGAATTTAATTCTCTTTATAGGCAAATATTTCAAATAATTTCGCCATCTCCGTATTATTTTACATGAAGAGATTTAAATTACCATGATGAAAAAATTCATCGATTTAAAGGCCAAATTTTCCTAATTGATGAAGAAATTCTATATTTAAAGAAAAAATTAGAAGACATAATGGCCAATGAAAAATTAAAATATGAAAATAATGTGGCTCATAAGGTTAATACACAGTTTTGAAGAGCCAATTATTCATGAAGAATCAAGGTATGTGGCCCGAAGGGTTAGCACTCCAAGTCATGAAGATAATATGACTTTGAAAAATTTTCATAGGCCATTAATGTCTAAAATTAAAAAACAACCCCTCATTTCAAAAAATATTGAGAATTCTGATGACAAAGGTTCACTTGGAGGACATGATGTTTTGCCAAAAGTGGCAAAAAGCGACAAGTTATTAATGGCTAAAAAAGAAGAATAACCCATTCTCTCAAAAAATGTTAAAAATTCATTACAAAATAATGGTGAAGATTCACTTGGGGGCATAATTTTAAGCCAAAGATGTCCAAAAATTATGAACGTGGGGGGGCATGATTTTAAGCCAAATAGGACTGAAAATTATGAACAACCCACATTTGTTGAATTTGAATTTTTTGACATTGTTAAATTTGTCAAAAGTTTTGATTTTCTAAAATCATTTGATATTATGGTTTTTGCTATCCAACGACCACTATGGGTTTGTGGTTCACATCAAAAGTTAATCTTGATGAACTGGTTAACAAAAATAATATCTTATGTAATTTTGATGGAATAAAAAAAAAATGGATATATAATAGCCAATACTTGGCCAAACCAATAATGGCCAATGGCCAATTGGTTACTTTACATGAAGGCCAATTTAATGACTAATTGTTTAGTGTCGACACATATCAGTTTAATAATCGATGGCCAATTGGTTATATTTTGTATTGACAGGGCCAATTAATTATTTTAGCTACATTTTATTTTTTTGTTGATTGTGGCCTATTAATTATGGTCAAGTTCGATTATGGTCTGTCGATTGAAATCATAAACTATTTTCAAAAAATAACCTCGACCACATTTGTTTTTATTTTTGTCGACAAATATGCTAACATGATTTGAAAAATAACAATGGTTGAAAAATGCTATATGTAATGAATTCTTTTTAGCCAAAATATAGCTAAGAGAGACTTGTTTTGTTTTAAAAATAAGGGATGTGGCTATTTGTTATGTCACTCAACAGAGCCAAAGATGGAATGTTTACACAATCCACAGTGATAGATTACTATGGGTAGAATCTAACTTTTCAAGAAGTCAAATTATTTGTACCGTAAAATATTTTCTGTTGATTATGATAAAACATCTTATAAATCATTTAATTGGATTTCATTCTTCAACCCATTTAAATGGGGGGAGGGCGGGGGGGCATTGTTTGCACCACATTTTATTTTTCTGTCGATTATGGCCTGATTGATTATGGCTAAGTTCGATTATGGTCTGTCGATTAAGACTATAGACTATTTTTAAGAATAACCTTGGCTACATTTGTTTTTATTATTATTATTTTTGTCGATAAGTATGCCGACATGGCATGACAAGTATGCCAGTAACGTGGCAGGGAAGAAATGATGATGTGACTTGAAAAGATTAAATAAAGCTAATAAAGATATTTGTTGAAATCAATTAAAAATCATATGCTAAAATCGGGGGGATCAATATCAAGTCAAAGCACAAAATCTGCAAGTAGTTCCTATGAAAATATGGATATGATTGAATGGAGCAAAGATCATGGATTGATAGTTATAACATGAAACAAGTATAAAAGGAAGACTTTAAGAATAATCAAAAGACATCTCTCAATCGTCAAACACTCACAATGAGTTTATCTAGGAGTAGTTTAACGTAGCATTTCTAGGAGTAGAATAGTGATAGCTTTCTCCAACCCCTCCCCCCCCCCCCCACCTCACCTCTTTTCTTTTCTTTTGTCGATTGTTGTATTTCTTCAATCTTTTGTTCTTGTTTAAATTTTTGTAATTAGTAACACGTGACAATTCATTCGAATTAATACATATTATGTTCTGTTCCATTTTCTTCTTTATTCAATCATCTCCAGGGAAGTTCTTAATCTTTTTAAGGCAAAGAACTCAACTACAAAGCCTGATTTTTTATTTGTGTTTATTGAAATCTTTTTAGGCATGTCGATCAGTCACTGTTGATTGGACTTGAACTAAATTTTTACCAACAATATCCCATGAGTTTTTTTTTTTTTTTCAGGGTCGTTTCATGAGCTTTTTTTTACCCTTGTTATGTTTCAATTTCAATCCATTTATATATGATAATTTAGATTTTCTTATAGATTGAGATTACTGATACATAATTTCATGAGATCATAACTGTCCCACAAATTTCTTCAATTTAGAAATTTAATCACAAACAAGTCTTCAACGGTTTTGAATTCCATGAAGATCTTCCACAACTCTCTAGCCTCCTTATGCCACTCAACATAAGACAACGGTCATTTCCACCATTTCTATATGGTTTAGTTCTTTGAATTGCATCCTTCGCATCAACCACACCTTTTATACAAACAAAATCAAGTCGAGAGAGACAGAGATATTAAAGTGAGTGTCGGCAATAGTAGATTTGATCTTCAATAAGGTAGAAAAATATAAATATTCACACTTTTTATTGGTTATTTAAATTTTCAGGCCGGCCCTGACATAAGGCAGGTAAGGTTTGTACCTTAGGCCCCAAATTTTAGCCAAAAAATAGGGTCCCAAATTTAATAAATTGTTATAGGCCCAACCCTTTTATTTATTTATTTTAAGATCAATTTAAAGGGCCCCAAAATATTTTATTGGGCCCATGTAAAATTTAGCCCACATTTATTTATAAATGTGTTTGGCCCATATTTATTAAAATGAACACATATAAAAAAAAAAAACAAAAACAAAAACAAAAACAGAACCCAAGCCATACATACACTATATACATCACTTTCACTTCAGTGCACTAGTTTTGCTTTCAATCTCTCTCTCTTTAACGAAGTAATGAAATGAAGACGGCAATATGTACCAAGTTCAAGGCAAGGCAGACGCAGAGCACAACATTGTTGTGAGCGACTCACTCTGTCTCTTTCACACACTCCTCCGGCGACTCACTCTCTCTCACACGCACTCTTTCTCATGGTAAGTCCTCTCTCTCACTATCAGATTTTGTTAAATAAAGTTGCCATAATTTTTTTTCTACATTCTTTCTTTATGAGTTAGTGGAATAATAAATTTGTCCTAATTGTTTTTTTACCTTCTTTATCCATTAGATTTTAGTGGAATAAATAATTTAGCCCTAATTTTTTTACCTAGGTATTTATCAGTTTTAATTGAATAAATTTTTTGCCCTAATTTTGTTTCATTAAATTATTTTTTTATAATTTATTTGCTATCAGATCAGTGGATTGTGATTTGTGGATTGATTTGCAGTGTTTGTGATTTGTGGATTGATTTGAAGTGTTTGTGATTTTGGATTGAAGTATTTGTGATTATAGCCATGTTTCCTAGGAAGTATAGCTTAATGTTTTTGAGTCATTGTACTTTAATGATTATATGTTCAAGTATACTTAATATATGAAAGTAAATTTTAGTTATATGAAAGTAATTTTAGTATGAGTCATTGTAATTTTAGTTTAATGATTATATGTCATTGTCAAATTTCTTCCTATCTTAATATATGAAAGTAAATTTTAGTTTATAATTTTAATGATTATATGTTCAAGTACACTTAAATAAAAAATTTGTGGATGCTTATCATTTTATGCATAAATTTTTTATTAAAAAAAAATATATTAGAAGGGTCATTTTCATAATTCGCCTTAGATCCCCCACATCTCAGGGCCGGCCCTGTAAATTTTAAGTAAAAAGTGTGAATGTTCACATTTTTAATTGAATGATTTTAAAATGTGATATAGTGTTTAAAATGTAAAGTTTTAAATTTACAATTTTTTTGAATAATTCACCCTTACAATTTTACGCTTCCCAAAAATTATTTATTACTTTATTTATAAAAAGTGTGAACATTCATATTTTTAAACATTATTACATCTTCAAACCATTCAATTTCAAATAATCAAGATGTTTGTTCATTCTTGACCTCTTTGATTAATGTTTTAAAACTAATTTTATATCCTAAATTAGTGACTTCCTATCTAAAGAATCTCTAAATTTTATCTTATTTAAAATTTTTAAATTTCCTAGTATGTTTCTGTTTTTATATTATGTTTATTTATGTAACTAGTGACAATTGAGTCATTTTGCATCACATAAGACTTGATGGGTCATAACAATTTTCATGAGTAATGTTGTCCAAATGGAATTTTTTAATATTAGTGCCTCAATTTTTTTAATATTATTTTGTTAAAAAAATTAATTTTTTAGTTAGTATTTGATTTCTTTTTGATTTTTGTCGGTCAATAGAAAGGGAAGAGGATCACCCCAACACCTCACATTCGGCTTGAACTTGCAACCTCCACTATCGGAGTAGGAGATCATAATATTATTATGGTACAATGATTTGGGTAATTAATATTTGATTAGAAAATCTAAGTTTTGATCATGTTTAAAAAATTCTAAAGTTTTCATGAGTAACAAATTTATTGAAATGTGTAAACAGTGTATAAAAATATTTTGAAATATGTGAAAAATAAATTAACATTAAATATTTTTTCATTTTGTGACATTCTTAAAGATAACTCTTAAAACTATCATTAGTCAATCCTATTATTATTATCTCGATGAGAAAAAAAAAAAAAAACACATTATAAATGTTAACGAAACAAAGAGAGAGAAAAGAATGATTCTAAACGTAATAAATGCCAAAAAGAATATAGTATTCTCACTAATCTTGACAAAGCAAGGTACTAAAAAAAAAAAAAGGAAATGTTGTAAATATTAATTAGTGTATCAATTAACACATCAATTAAATGCAATATTAATTAAGATCATGTTAAGTAATAGAATATACATGTATGTCTTGTATGTTAGTTGGTACACTCATTAATATTTTTAGCGTTACTCTAAGAAAAGAGGGCAACAGAAGGAGGCATAAACGAATAGGTAAAACAAGAAGGAACTTGAAATTATCTTTCCGCTCACACCAATTTGAAGGCGAAAGAGAAAGAGAAAACACAAGGGAACAATGCCAAACATTAAAATGCCTTCTAAAGTAAACTCTATTCAAAGTCAGCTAGGAATGGCAACGGGGCGAGGCGAGGCTGAGGATCATACTCCCCGTCCCCGATCCCCGATGGTGAAAATTCTCCCGACCCCGGCCCCGATCCCTGACGGGGAACCTATCACCGTCCCCACCCCGCCCCCTAACGGGGATCGGGTTTCCCCGACCCCGAATATTCCCCGACCAAAAAAAAAAAAAAAAAACAAAACAAAGAGCAGCAGCTGCTGCAGCTCATCATCATCAACATCAACAACAACTAGAGTATCATCATCATCATCATCATCACATCAACAACAAAAAATGTATATACATATATATATATATATATATATATTACCTCGGATCAGAACATATGAGAGGCAGTGTATATATATATATAGTGAAGATCTAGATATGTACATCAATGAAGAAGAGAAGATCTGTCTCTAGGCTTCTACTCCGTCGTGGCTTAGATCTGGAGAAGATCGGTGTGATGGACGACGGAGAAGAGAGGTGGAGGAGAGGTGCGAGAGTGACGAGGTGGACGAAGGTGGAGAGTCGACGACGGAGGTCAAGCGGCAGTGCCAGCTGGACGGCGATGGTGGTAGATCTGGATGAGAGACGCGGTGGTGGTGGATTTGAGAAAGAGAGAGAAGTCAGTGAGTGAGTGAGGTAGAGAGAGATGAGAGACGCAGCTCTGTGAGAGAGAGAGAGAAGTGAAAGTGAGATTCAAGGGTTTGGTTTCTATATATATATATAGCGGTAAAACTGTAATTTCACATTGGGGAAAAACCGGGCCGAGGAACGGGGACGGGGACGGGGACGGGGCCGGGCCGGGTACGGGGCTGGGACACTTATCCCCTTCCCCGACCCGAAACTGTTCGGGGATTGATTTTTGAATACCATCCCCGTCCCATCGAGAATATTTTTCGGAGAAAACCCGCTCAATTCGGGGTCGGGTCCCTATCAAGTCAGATTCAAATTGCCATCTCTAAAGTCAGCTCTCTCACATCTGAAAATCAATAATCCCAATAGCGGATTATATATCTCCAAATCTTTTAATTTTTGTATTGAAGTACTTATGTCTATAATTTTAAATAAAAATATCAAAAAATGTGTTAGTAATTATCATAACTTGACAATATCAAGAATGTTGAACGATACATATAAAAAATTAGGCCTGCACACATATTCTTTTATTGCACAAATATTATAAAGGGTCTGCACACATATTCCTTTCTTGCACAAATATTATAACATAAGATCATGTAACTTTACTATATTCCTCATTTTTCAAATCATAGAAGTATTTGATTATTTATTATTAGATAGACACATAATCAATATAATACATCAAAATATAGAGTAATTACTTTTTTTTTGTGGCTAATCACGTCATGCCCTTAAAAAAATTATTAAATATTCTCGGAATATCACGTGTCTATATTTCCTTATCAATTATCATTTATCATGTCTTTTCATAATTCTCAATTATCCAACACAAAATCATAATATGTCATATTCTCCATAAATTACAATACCATGAAATATCATGTGACTGTACTACAAGACTATCCAATAATCACCCTACGTGAAAATGCAAATCCAGTGTAGAGCAAACAACTTGCCGTTAGTGTTTGAAGTTTCGTGTTGTGGTTTTTTTGTTAACTTTTTGTCTTTAATGAAAGTTTTAAAAAATATTTTTAGACTTCTGAATTTTATTCACGAGACGAATTGAAAAACTAAAAGATTTATTAAAAAAATCCATGAAAGACAAATAATCCAGTAGATTTTTTAGGCCTTATTTTGACCTTTTCTTATTTTTGAATTAATTTTTATATTCGTCTGGACACAAAAAAAAAATGACATATTAAAAAAAACAGACAAAAAGATTTTTTAAAAAATGAATTAGGCCAAGTTTGGCATGTCACAAAAAGTCAAAAAATTACTCAAAAAGTTAAAAAATTATCACTATTTATCAAAAAAAAATATTAAAAAATTAATTTTATCACTATACACCAACACATCAATCTGACAAAATCAGATCTGTGCTACGGTTGTGTGACAAAAAGTTGCACAGTTGGGAGCAATTTTACCACACTGCTGTTCGGCCAATGGGGATCTATCACGGGTCCCGTTTTGATAATCTGAACTGCTGAATGTGTAGAACTCGTCGAGTACTATATGCCTGTAAAAAATCACATTGATCGGATATCGATAGCTACATGATCAAATCAGTTTTGTATAAAAAAATAAAGATGTTATTTAACGGTTGGAAAAAAAAATTCTGATCAGATAGTTATCGATATCCAATTAACGTAATTTTTTACAAGCATATAGTACTCGACGAGTTTTACACATTGACGATTCAAATTATCAAAACGGGACCCATGATGGCCCCCACGAGCCGAATAGCACCGTCCAGTGCAATGCCCAAAAAGTAGACAATTACTTCTTACTATCTATTCCACCTTTGCACACATGACCGCCGTACAAGTCACCCTCTAATCTTTTCCTATACTCTAACTACACACTAATTTATACAATATTTTAATACATATTTTTTCATAAAAAGTTAAAAAATTAACCCAAACAACCATATTTTTTTTCCTCAACTTTTTAGTCTAAAAAATCAAAAAGTGCACTTTATTTAGACACCCAAACAACCCCTTACTTGCGAGATCCCAAACAAACAACGGGCAAAACACGGCGAGTCCGGATCCTATGCAGTGTTTTCCTACAGGGGTCCCTGTAGTTGTTTCAAAACGACGACGTCGTTTTGGCATTATTTATTTATTTATTTTGATTTTTTTGTTTTTTTTTTCTTCTTCTCTCTTCTGTGTGCGTTGACAAACATTACCGGTGAAGACCAAAACGAAGCTATGTTCAAGATTCATGATTCATAATTCATGATGTTCTTTCTTGTTATTTGCCCCCAGCAAACACACATAGATATAGATATATGTATATGAGTTGGTTGACAGGAATCCTAAAGAAAATCCTAAGCACGAACGACCGAAAACGTGGCGGCGGCAACGGCAAGACTTACGCAACCCAGCCAACGAAAGACCAAAACGAATCTCTCTATCGTTTTCGAGAGACTCCTATTCCAACAACAACAATTGCATCTACAATAACAACAGTGTCAACAAAATGCTCCTCTCTCTGGAATTTCAAGCATTGAAGATGAACCCAAAAGAGGATTAGACTCCAACAATTGCTTTTCCTCTTGGGATTGCGAAGATAGCATTGTTTCGTCGCCGGTAGCAAGGCAATAACCCCCTTCTCTCTCTGTTTTTGCTGCTTCTTCTGAAACATCTTTTTTATTAGTAAATTTCTTAAAAAGCAACAAAGGTGCATTCGTCCAAATACTTTTGCAACTTGATTGTGGTAAATTTGTTGTTTATTTTCAATTACCAATGTCACTCATCTTTGTTATAGCTTTCTGATTAAGTATTAATGGCTTTGTTTTTTTCTCACTGTGCATCACTATTGTCACGACCCAAACCCGCCCCTATAGGTTTAGCATCGTAACCGGCCAGTAATCTAGGGATTACCGAAGGCCTCTGAGACAAATTAACATAATATTAGGGGCTAGCGGAAGCAAATAATAATATACAACGTCCATCGAGCTGTGCAGACTTATATGAGACAGAAAAATTTTAAACTTTTTATATACATATACACATTATCTTTAAGTCATCATATATATATATATATTAGACAAAAAGGGACTTAGCCTTATTTACAAAATACACCAGACTTGTTCAACCAAACACGAAATCAAAACTTAAACTTTAAATCACATAGCGATAATCACTTGACATGTCCGGAACCTCCACGGGAGGCACATAGGTTGGCTGATAAAAACAGATTCTAGGCAGATGTCTCTAAGCCTGGTCATGCGCCTGATCACCTACATACATAAATAATACAGTGAGCTAGAGCCCAGTGAATAATAACAGAGTAAAGGGTTTTAATGAATGAGTTCGTACAGATTCAAAATTCATAATTCAGTTTCATATCAAATTCATAATTTGTCCAGATCATATACAGAAATCATAAGTCATGCATAAGCATACGTGATACATCTATTAGCATTAACAGAACAGAACAGAACGTATACACGTGAGGTTACGAATAACCAGTTCCATAAAGGAACCTCCAGATCCGGGTAACAGAACAGAAGCTGAGCCCCCATGACGGGGCCTCCGATATGGGTAACAGAGTGCTGACAGATTAAGTTCCATAAAGGAACCTCCGATACCGGGTAACAGCTAACAGATATCACATGGTGCTAAGGATGTTACGAATAGATATCAGAAATTGGACAATTATTCATTGTACAGAACATATCATTTCAGAAAATAGATCTCATTTTATCACACAGAAAATAAATACAGTTGAACATAACTTTACTAAGTTATTACACACAGATAGCTGCAAAAGCGAATCAGACAGACTGGACATACCAGATAAATCAGGCAGACAATGGCGCGTGACCTGCACAAACACATAATATATACACATTGAAATACAATATTACTCCCTCGATCAAACTTGACTTTCCTAGTTTTTTTTCGTCTAAACAGTCCGAAGTTCTACTATGCTTATCCTTTCTCATTCAAATAAACCGGGTTCTTATTTCACATATTCTTTCATTACTAAACCCTTCTTTTCCAAATAGATTGATCTTTTACTTGGCTTCTTAAACAATTACTACTAGATCAATGATTCATTCTTCAACTAACTAATCTATGTTGATTGGTAGCTTATTAATCTTTATTGAGTCATAAGTCATGTCTAGAATGCCTTGGAAAGAGATGAGAATAAAAATGTGAACTAAATGTAATTTTTCAAAATATGCTGAAAATGGGTCTCCGCTCGAGCGCCATTTTGGTTGCTTGAGCGGACTGTAAAATTTGAAAAACTATTGGGAGCTCGATTTTCACACTCGAGTGAGACTTTCCTCGCTCGAGCGGACAACGTAAATTCTGAAATTCCAAAATTACAATTGAAGTTCAAATTTGGTATTCAATACCTCAAAACATGTACTTTTGGTATACAAAAATGGAGAACCATTGGATAATTTAGTGAAGACTTTCAATTAGAAATCATTCATTCAAATCATGCTCCAATTGTCTAAATTTAGTTTTAACTCATCTTCTTTACATCAACCCACAATTCTAAAATATAAATTAGACTTCCCAATCTCTTGAAATTCCATGATGTATGTAATACAAATAGATCCAATTTTATTATTAATAACAAAATCAACTTAACTATGAATTACACAATTCAATTTCTTATAAATTCAACTTAACTCAATTTCTAACCAAAAACTTAATTTATAATCATGGGTGTTCTAAAATGTATCTAAATTGAATAGAATTCTTAAATTACATCACATGCATGGATTAAATAAAAATCTAATTATAAAATCAAAACTTTAGGATTAATTCCAAATTTCCATAAACTTGGTTTTCTTAAAACATTTCTTTTGTCTCTTCAAAATATAGACTTGAATGGCCCAATTCCCTTAAAACTCATGTATTACAAGAAAATACTACAAAATCAAATCAAAACAATTAATTTTCCAAATTAATTTCCACAACTATGAGTCTACTTAATTTCTTACTTAAAACCTTATTTCTTACAAAATCCAAGAGACTAATTTCATAGCTTTCTTAATTCATGATGCATATAACTCATTTTATGTTTAAAACTCAATTTCATCCTAATTCCATGAATTTAATCTCAAATCTCAAGTATTTAGGATGATTCTACAAAATCAAGCCAAAGATAATTAATTTCTAACTTAACTCTCATAAACTTGATTTTAGCTCCAATTCATCATTTTCTTATCAATTTCCTTCTAATCCCATAAAATTGATTTCTAGCTCTTTTCTATCCCCTTAAATTATGAAATTAAAATTATAAAACTCTTAGAAAATATTTGCATGTGTAAAATTAGGGTCAAAATTCAAACCAATTACATCCAAAATTCCTTTAATTCAATATTAAGTTCAAAATGTTCATGAATTTATAATTTCCCAAAACTTGCTCTCCTTATACCCAAACATGAAATTAATTCTCCAACTTTCTCAAAGATTCATTGATGCATGTAAAGATGAAATCCAAATTCATGAGGAATAACACAAATTAAATTTACTTGATAAATTTTCCCAAACCCATTTCCTTAATCTCAAGCTTAACTCAATTTATTTTAACCTCAATTTAATTCATAGTCATAGATGTTCCAAAATATGTTTAATTTGAGTCAAACTCTTAGATTATATTACATGCATTGGTTAATAATTAAAATCAAAACCCATATTTATTCTTTAATTCTTCCAAATCACATGCATGTAGAAATAAGGCCCAATTCATGCAAGATTACAAAAATTAAATACAAAATAGTTAATTTCTAAATTGATTTCCATAACCATAAACCTACCTTAATTTATTCATCTTTGTTTCTCTAATTTCTTCAAAATTATATGAAATTGAACCCAAACTCATCTTTAATTCAAGTGTAATACAAAGATTCTACAAAATCAAGGTTGAAATCCTTACCATTAATCTTTAATTTAATAAATTCTTGATGATTCTCCATTTTCCTTTCTTGAATCTCCTTCAAAACCCATTAGCACAAAGAAGCAAGCTATATCTCTCTCTCTCTCTCTCTCCCCGTGTTGTCCTTCCTCTCTCTCTCGGCTGTGCTAGTGTTCAGCACAAAATGAACACACACACACACACACCTACACTAAGTCTATAATAATAAATAACTAAAGAATTAATAATGAATAAAACCACTATTTCTCTTCACCATCTTTCTAGGCTTTTAAAATTTTACTCCATTTTATTTTATAATTAGGATTAGATTAATCACTAATTATCCATTAGCTTAGTTAATCACCCCTTAATTTAATTAATCTTGCCCTTAATTTAATTAATCTTGATCTTGATTCAATTAATCGTAACTAGTCACAAATTCCACATAATTTAATTAATCTAATTTTACTTTCATTAGAGCCAAATTAATTATATTTAAATTTATCAATCTGAATCAGGTGTTAATTAAACTCCCAAAAGCTCCAAATATCAAATTGAACTTATTATCATTATCAATTTTGATTTCCCAAATCATTTAGGCCTTCAATTTCTGATAGGACTCAAATTTCCATAAATAAATTACATATTCAAATTGGACCTCCCATAAATGAATCTAATTCATAATAGTCACAATTCTCAATCCTCATAATTTAATTAACTTAATTTTCTCCAATTCGGCTCTAATTAATCGAATCTCAATTTTACTAAACTGAATCGAATATTTAATTAAACTCCCAAATGCGTCCGTAATTAAGATTAAATTGATTCAACTTTCTAACTTCATTTCCTTAAGCCATTTGGACCCTTAATTTCTAATTCCAAAATAAATCCTCGATAAAACCATATATGAATCAATCTCCATAATTTTCGTGAATCCCAGATTAAATTCTAATAATTGGCAATTAAATTTCAAATCTTCCTAATTAATTAAGTGTTAATCATTATACGCGATAGAATCGTTACAAATATTTAAGACAACAAATAGCACTGTGTTTGAAGTTCTTTAATAAAACGCGCTACCTAGAAATTTGTCACAGTTTGGGTCTGAATTAGTAGAGATTAGGTGAAAATGAAGATTGAAAGGACCTCGCCACTGCAAAGTCGCCGTCTTCTCGCCGACTAGCCGTTTTCATCCTCCGATCCTTTGTTCTTTCTCTGCTTAGGGGTCTCCTCAAAGGTTCTCAGATCTGGGAATGGATTCGTGGAACCCCTTAGGAGTTGCCGTTGCCACTCTTGGTTGCCGGTTTCCGTCGACTGCTCTCTCCCACTCTCCGTCTATCTCACATTTGAGTCTCAGATTTAGGAAAAGCGTTAAAAAAAAAAAAAAAAAAAAAAGTTCAAAAAAAAAAACAAAAAGTATCAAAAGACATGGTTTTGACATCACTAGAGGACCCTGTAGAGAATCCGGACTCAAATTCATGTCATAGCCGTCAGATTCGTGGAAAATGAGTTCTAGCTTTTTATGTTTTTTGTGGGACTAGTGTAAAATGGGTTATGTCCAAAGAAAAACATGTGACCTGATAACAAACGACAATCATTTTGACACCACCACAGGGCCCCTGCAGAGGATCCCTACTCAAACACGGCTTCATGTCATAGCCGTCAGATTCGCGAAAAATGAGTTTTATTTTTTTAATTTTTTTGAGAAACAGTGTAAAATGGGTTATGTCCAAAGAAAAAGGGAAAAGGCTAAGGGTCTGTTTAGTAACGTTTAATTTTTTAATTTATATTTATAAAAATTTTATAAATTAATTTTTATTTATTTTTAGAAAAACATAAACTACAAACACGTTTGGTAATTGACAAAATATTTAAAAAAATTTTAAAAATATAAAAAAGAGTGAGAAATGACAAGTGGTGGCAAGTGGCGGCGGAAGACGGTGGTGGAAAGTGGTGACGGTGGTGGTGGGTAGCGGGTGGTGGTGGTGGTGGCGGGTGGGTAGGTGACGGTGGCGGGTGTTAGCGAGTGGGTGGTAGTGGTGGGTGGTAGTGGTAGGTAGGTGGCGGATGGCTGGTGGTGGTGGTGGTGGGTGGGTGGGTGGGTGACGGTGGCTGGTGGGGAAATGGTGGCGGATGGCGGGTGGTGATGGTGGTGGGTGGGTGACGGTGGTAGGTGGTGGCGGGTGGTGGTGGTAGGTGGTGGTGGTGGTTGTGGTGGTGGTGGTGGTGGTGGTGGTGGTGGTGGCGAGTGGGTGTGGTGGTGGAGTGGCGGTGGTGATGGTGGTGGGTAGGTGACGGTGGTGGTGGTGGCGGGTGGTGGTGGTGGCAAGGGTGGGTGGTGGTGGTGGTGGTGGTGGTGGTGGATGGGTGGGTGACGGTGGTGGGTGGTAGCGAGTGGTGTGGTGGTGGTGGTGGTGGTGGTGGTAGTGGTGGTGGGGGTGGCGGGTGGGTAGTGAATGGTGGTGTGGTGACAGGTGGGTGGCAGATGGCTGGTGGCTGGTGGTGGCGGGTGTTGGATGGTGGTGGCAGGTGGGTGGTGAGTGGTGGTGGTAGGCGGTGGATGGTAGTGGCGGGTGGTGGCGGTGAATGGCAGGTGGGTGGTGGTGGTGGTGGCAAGGGTGGGTGGTGGTGGTGGTGGGTCGTGGTGGCAGGTGAGTGGTGAGTGGTAGCGCAGGTGGTGGTGGGGGTGGATGGTAGGTGGTGGTGGCGGAAGACGTGGTGGAAAATGGGTGGCGGTGGTAGCGAGTGGGTAGTAGTGGTGGGTGGTGGTGGTAGGTGGGTGGCGGATGGCTGCTGGTGGTGGTGGTGGGTGGGTGGGTGACGGTGGCTGGTGGTGGAAATGGTGGCAGATGGCTGGTGGTGATGGTGGATGGGTGGGTGACGGTGGTGGTGTGGTGGTGGTGGTGGTGGTGGTTGGTGGCGGCGGGTGGTGGTGGTAGGTGGGTGGTGGATGGCGGGTGGTGGTGGTTGTGGGTGGGTGGGTGGGTGACGGTGGTGGGTGGTAGCGAGTGGGTGGTGGTGGTGGTGGGAGGTGAGATGGTGGGTGGGTAGGTGACGGTGGTGGTGGTGGCGGTGGCGGTGGAGGTGGCGGTGGCAGGTGGTGGCTGATAGCGGGTGGTGGTGGGTGACGGTGGTCGGTGGTAGCGAGTGGTGTGGTGTGGTGGTGGTGGTGGGTGGCGGGTGGGTAGTGGTGACAGGTGGGTGGCAGATGGCTGGTGGCTGGTGGTGGCGGGTGTTGGATGGTGGTGGCAGGTGGGTGGTGAGTGGTGGTGGCGGGCGTGGATGGTAGTGGCGGGTGGTGGTGGTGGCGGTGGATGGCAGGTGGGTGGTGGTGGTGGTGGCGAGGGGTGGGTGGTGGTGGTGTGGTGGTGGTGGTGGCAAGGGTGGGTGGTGGTGGTGGCAAGGGGTGGGTGGTGGTGGTGGTGGTGGTGGTGGTGGTGGCGGAAGACGGTGGTGGAAAATGGGTGGGGTGGTGGTTAGTGTTGGGTGGTAAAAAAAAAAAAAAACTAAAAACTCAAAATAGAAACACATTTTTTGAGTTTACATTTTTTGGCCAAATTTATAAACTGAGACTACTGATTTATAAATTAAAAATTTACCAAACAAATTTTTATTTGAGTTTTTAAAATTTTTATAAATATAAACAGAAAATTGAAAACGTAAGTGTTACCAAACGACAAGCATTATAAAAAATATATCATGAAAATTATTATGAATAAATTTTTATGTTTATATTACATTTGGTAACTTATTATATATATAATTTAAAGATTAAAAATGTTGATCATTTTCATAAAATATTTTTGATGATAGCTAGCAAATGACAATCAATCAGAAGCCACCGCAACAAAACATTGACCTTTTCCTTCCTCATCACAGTCCGATTGATAATTTCAACAAAAATCTCATGGATATCATTATAATTTACACTTATATGGGTGTCACTTATGTATTATTCTGATTCTCAAATATTTGGGCTACGTTTCCACTGGCACGCATTCTCTCTCCACTTTCTTTCTCTCCCTAGAAACTAGAAACAAACTCCATAAGCTCCAAATCACCAGAAATCCAGACCCAATTTTGAGTTACAAATTGTTGTTTGATTCCAAGATCTCATCATTAATTTGCAAAGAGTCTGTCTGGTCTGGTGATTGAATATTTGTACAGAATGGGCAAGCGTATAAGCTTGACAGCGTTGCAAAACCAACGCTACAGGCACTCCTTCGGCAAGGCAGGCCTCAAATCGGTGACCACCGATCTCGGTGACGGCACCGTCATGCACTTCTGGATTCCCAAGTCCCACAAACCCAACAAGCCCACTCTTCTCCTCATCCACGGCATCGGTGCCAACGCCATGTGGCAGTGGAACCCGTTCATATCTCGATTCTCCTCCAAATTCAACGTCTACGTCCCTGACCTGCTCTTCTTTGGCGACTCCTACACCACCCTGCCCGACAGGACCGAGGCATTCCAGGCCCGTTGCATCATGCGGGCCATGAAGGCATACAGGGTGGCGCGGAGCATGCTTGTGGTGGGACTGAGTTATGGCGGATTTGTTGGGTACAGCATGGCGGCGCAATTTCCGGAGGCGGTGGAGAGGCTGGTGATAGGAGCTGCTGGGGTGTGCATGGAGGAGAAGGACATGGAAGATGGGTTGTTCAAGGTCAAGAGTATAGATGAGGCTGCTACCATATTGTTGCCGCAGACCCCTGACAAAATGAGGGAGTTGGTCCAGCTCACGTTTTACAAGCCGCCCAAGATCCTGCCTTCATGCGTCCTCACCGATTTCATTCGAGTAAGGTCTTCAAAACTTTATGCTCCTCATACTCAGACTCATACTGCCTAATTAAGTTGTTTGATTGTGACTTTTAAGACTCGTATCATAGTTGCTGTTAGAGGTGGCAAAGGGACAAGTTTGGTGGTGGCGGTGATGGTGACGGTGTTTGGTGGTTGTGGAATTGTGGCGGCGGTGGCGGTACCCAATCTATTTAAACCGAATGTTAATTGAGCTTGTAACATGAAATCTATCTATTCATGAATTTGGACAAATCTAAATGGATTTTAAATAGATATAATTAGTGGAGTTCATGATTTTGGGTTAAGTTTACCAACTCTAGCTGGTATTAAATTGTTTTTCTTTTTAATGGTATGATAATCCAATAAATAAGGAAATTCACTTGTTGGAAACTAGGATTGTATGATTTTGTTGCCTTGTCGAGTCTATAATTAGTGTTAGGTGTTAGGTGGAGTCATAAATGCTGCAATCATTTGCTGCTCTTTTTACAGAGCCTGACATGGAAATTTGTGATGACAAGAATTGTAAGTTCGTAATATACCTCTGATTATGCCATCATCTATTGAATGTAAAAGTTCATCAAATCTGTGCTCATCATTATTATTATTTTCTCCTAAATTTGGCTTAGTTTCTTGGTTAATGCATTTTTTCCATTTAAGATGAAACCCCTATCATTTAGTACTGCAATTTTGAGGGTCTAATGTAAAGAGGAAGGAAATTTCCCTCATAAAACAAGTGCTGAAAATCAGCAGCAGTGTGCTGAAAATATGTTGCAGAATGCAGAAAATCTATATGCCGAGATTAAGGAAAATCTTATAATGGACTCCATATTTATCATGTGCTTTTGTGTAAGTGACCAAGATTTCCCAAAATTCTGTTCTCATAAATTGTTTATACTGTCATCCCTCAAGAATAAAAAACTGCAGGCATAGCAAAATATCAATTATATTGGGCAAATATTAATACACTGTTATCAATTGGATTTTGTTTCCAAACATTAAAGGGTCAACTAGTTAGCTTCAATTCCAAAATGGTATGTAAGACAGAGAGAGGGAGAATATATTAGAATTTAGAATTTTACCCTCTTTTCATTTGTGAACCAACAACATTTCTGTCATTTTTATGCTCCTTGTGCACTGTCTAATCAGATATGGTTGTATAATAATTGAATCCCCTGTATTGGTATCTATCCAATTTTTATCTATTTGCTTCTCATTAACTCACTCTATTATAAGATTTACCTGTTGTTGTTGGTGGTGGTGTAATTGTTGTTTGTGTTCGTGTTATAAAGCTCTAGATGGTGTCAATCTCAGAGTGAGATTTATCAGATATTTTGATATCTGTGCTTGATATATGACTTTCACTTGTTAATGGATTTGTGGAGGCAATGAATATCCTACATTGTTCTAACTGAAGTTGGTTTTTTGAATTTGGCTGCTCTGCGCTGCGCTGGGTGGGCAGGTGATGTGTACAGAATACCTTGAAGAAAGAAAAGAACTGATCCAAGCATTGCACAAGGACAGAAAACTCTCTGATCTTCCCAGCATAACCCAGGTTCTCTCTCTCTCTCTCTACTACACAGTTCACTACATCTTGTTGATTCTACTTTATTTCTTGGATTCAAGGTTGATGATGAGAGGCCCATCTAATGGTATAAATTTTTCCTTGATGTAGCCCACGTTTATAATATGGGGAGATCAGGATCAGATATTCCCAGTGGAATTAGCACACAGATTAAAAAGGTCAATATCGACTATTATATAGATGTACATATATATGAACATTTTGTTTAGTTATTATCTACTCCCTTTGGTCACCAAGGGGCCAGAGGAAAAGAAAAATGACAATTTTGAATCATTTGTTTTCTAACATTTCTTAAATTTTAGTACAATAATTCTGCAGTCACACAGCTAAATAGAAAATTGACCACAAAAAATATTAGTGAAACAATGCTAGCGGAACACACTTTTCAGTGGCGGTCCTATCTGATGTGTATGATGTATTATAATTAAAGTATTATTATATGCGCTAAACCCTTATTAAAATGTTATCAAAAGTATATATGTCAGAAACATCATTTAATATTAAGTATCATTATTTTTTTTTTTACAACCAATCATATTTGATCTCTTACACTCTTGGTAAGATTTTTTAATAAAAGTGTTACTATCAATAAAATTATTTTCTGTGACTAATTTTATAGTCAATTTTGTGCTAGTGAAATTATTCATTTTAATATCCTTTGTCCTCCGGGCAACCAAGTGGGGCTTTTACATTTTTCTAAATTTTGAATGGCTTTCAAGTTTGGAGGCGTCATTTTTATTATTTAATTGTTTTCATTTTGATTTTACAGGCATTTGGGTGAGAATGCACAACTATTAATCACAAAGAATGCAGGGCATGCCATCAATATGGAAAAGACGAAAGAGTGGTTCAAACCCATGAGGTCATTCCTTATTGATCCTCTTCCTACTCCTCCTAAGCATGTAAACAATGGCAATGATGGCAAGGCAGATAAAGAGGTTTAGGGGAAAAGAGGGTAGTCAATTCAGGATTGACTTAAGACAGAAATGCATACGAACAAAATTGAACGGTTCAAGTTTAGTTTGTGATAGACTAAATTGAATATTTTTTTAATTGATCAAAAGATTAACAAATAAAGAGTTTACACATTAATTTACATTAAACTTAATTAACTCACGGTTCGACTCGTTTATAGTCTTAGTCTGAGCAAAGAAAACATTCCATTTGGTTCAAGAATACTCTGGTTATATTTAGCCAGAATTTGTGATTAATTTTTTAGTGGATTTTTGGTTAAACTTTTTTGGGTGAATTACGTTAACGGTCCCTATAATTTGGGACTTGTGTTATTTTGGTCCCTGACTTTTCAATTGTGACATATTTGACTCTGAATTTTGAATCTTGTTCCAAATAAAGACAATTGAAGACACTATTTGATTTTTCAAGGGCAAAACCGTTAATTTGATAAAATATAACTAATTTGACAAAAATAAATATCAAAAAAATATTTTGGAATTTTTAAAAATTATTTCAACTTACTAAAGATAAAATTATGTAAAATTGATAAATCTTTTAGACATTTATTTATTTTACCAAATTAATTTTTATTATGTGCTTGGATGATAATCATGTAATGGATAGTTGTTTTTGTTTTCATTTTAGTTTCTATTTTTCCAAAAGTTAAATATGGCGACAACTTTGATATCATTATTAAACTAATCAATTAAATCCAAAAAAAAAAAAAAAATCCAAAACTAAAAATATTTCATATATTAAATGGATCGATTACACGTTAAAAGTTTAACAACTACCCGTTACATAATCATCATCTAAACACATAATAAAAATTAATTTGGTAAAATAAATAAATAAATAAATGTCTAAAAAATTTATCAATTTTACATAATTTTATTTTTGGAGTGTAGAAATAATTTTAAAATTTTAAAAAATATTTTTTTGATCTTTATTTTTGTCAAATTAGTTTATATTCTATCAAATTGACGATTTTACCTTTGAAATTAAGCAATGGTATCTGCAATTGTCTTTATTTGAAACAAGATTTAAAATTCAGGAACAAATGTGTCATAATTGAAAAGTCAGGGACCAAAGTGACACAAACCCCAAACTATAGGGGCTATTAGTGTAATTTGCCCAACTTTTTTCTATTTTTAGAGAATTTTTTTTTTAAAATTTACACTTTTAGGTTTCACTTGACTAAATAGAGTAGAAAAGTAGATATATATGAAAAAAAATTAATTAAAAAAGAGTGCTGCTATTAGCACCCCATGAATTATTTTGAATCCCTTAATTTTTAGTTTTTTTTAATTACAATAATAACCTCAAATAAAATTATTACAAAGGACATTATTAATTTTGGGACACCCCACTCATAATTAAACTTACACACCCACTACATGATGAATTAGGGTTTATGAGAGTATCAACCTCCATCACTACCCATCCATCTTTCCTAAATTCGATCATGGAAATTTGTTAACAATTTCAATGGTTAAAATTTTTGACACTTCCAGAAGTTTTCATTTTTCCAAGTTTGGGAATACAGGCCTGAACATTACTTATTTGTTCGGGAACACAGTCCCGAACATAGCTTATTTATCTGAACATGGAAATTTGTTAACACTTTGAATGGTTAAAATTCTTTTTCTAAGTTCGGGAATACATGCCTGAACATTATTTATTTGTTTGGGAATACATTCTCGAACATAACTTATTTGTTCAGGAATGCAGGTCCGAACATGAAAATTTGTTAACAATTTCAATGGTTGAAATTCTTGACACTCCCAGAAGTCAAAATTTCAGTTTTGAAGAAGCAATGTAAGAGAGATAGATAGATAGAGAGAGAGAGAGAGAGAGAGAGTTATTAAGAAACACTTCATGTATGAGAGAGAGCTTATTAAGAAACAACAAATTTAAAGTTACAAAGAAACAAGAAAAATGAGTAGCTTATTAAGTCACCAAGATTTCTCATCCATAGCACCGCCATTGTCAGTGTTTCATTTGATCGTTGGAAAACAAGTTTTGGATGCACAACAAGCGATGATATTTTACCCACCCCTTTTGTCAACAGCACTGCTAACGCCCTTCAAATGTGTGGGTTTTCATGGGATTTGAGTTGATGGAGGAGTGAGGTCTATGGAAAATTAGGGAGAAAGTGGGGAGGGGATGAGTGAAAAGGAAGAGAAATTAGAATGAGAGGAGGCATAGAGATATGAGACTATGTGAATGAGAGATAATTTTGGGGGTGTGGGGGTGTTCAATGGGTGGAATGTGTGAGAATAATTTTGGTATTATTGGGGGATAAAAAGAAATTTTAAGGGTCTCAAAATTTATAAGTGAGAGTCCAAAATGATTTATAGGGTGCTAATAGCACCACTCTTTAAAAAAAAAAACGAAAAGAGTTAGACTCTTTTTTTTTTTAATTAGATTTTGCATTTTTGTAACAGCCTTTCGGATCCTTTTTTTTTTTTTTTTGGGCATAAATTTAAAAAAAAAAAAAAACATTTTTAATTGGATGTCAAACCACACCTTAATTTGTTGAAACTATTATCCCACGTGGTTAATTTTTGTTGATGTTTGGTTTGGTTATGCTAGGGTAATTGTTGAAAGGAGAATTGTTCAACATGCTTTGGTCATGCTCATGCTATCTACCACTTCCCCCCTTTTTTTTTGACTAGCAAAAATAATTTTTTTTTTGATGTATATTAAATGAGTACATAAACAATTAATTCCTTACATGAACATCAATAAATGACCTATATAGAATGCAACGATAACTGACCCAAATACCCCCTTTCACATTCGAAAAAACGTGAAAATGTAGCTTCCTAACAAATTGAACGAAACCAGGAGTTGACAAAACTATAAAAGGGCACTAGCACTGTCCACAGACACAAAAAAAAATATTGAAATAAGTTTAGAAGCTTGTCACACATTGGAAAGAGAATAAAAGATAGAACTTTTAATAAAGAGTCATATTGAATATTTTTATAAATATGACATTGCGGTATAGATGCTAGTGTGTATACACTCTAAGAATTGTATGTCATCCGCACATGCCCGTGCATCATGGGATTCGAAAGTTGTCAAGTCTTTTGTAAACTTTTTTTTCCAATAATATAATATAATATTTTATTTGACATTTTTGATTAATTATTATTTGTTTGCTTTTAAAAACTCGCCGACACTCACAAGCTTTTCAAAAGCCATTTTTAAAGCTTTAAATGTCTTGGTCCTCAACTTTGCCTCTACAAAATTAATTTTAAAAATAATTGTTTGTAAAGTTTGGTGCTGTTACCATTATCATTTTTAAAAAAACACCACCATTTAAAAATATATATTTAAAAAAAAAAAAAAAACTCGTGGACAAAAGCCCAAGCTCTTCTCCTATAAGACCATTATCATGGATAGGCTCATGGATAACAACCCAAAAAGAGGTTGGTAAGACCCAAAAATGGGCATGCTGGAACATTTTCTTGCAATCTGCCCAAAGAAGGCTATCCCACAGTAAGACCAAAAAATTGGCATGTGGAGATTTCATGTTCTCATTTCTAATGGTGGTATTTAAAAAAAGAAAAGAAAGCTGGTCACAAATTTTCCAATGCAACTTTGCAGAGAATGGTGCGCAAGCCTGAAAAAAAAAAAAAGGGAACAACAGAGGTTTGCCTACAGAGGCCAACAATAGAAAAAAAATACCACAGCTCAAAATTTAAATTGAGGGTGTTAAAAATAATAATTTGTAATGTGAATTTGAAAGCCACAAGCTGCATTGTGGCTGTCGTCAGTTCATGCACCAAAGATGAATGTGTGCTAGCGTGCACCATTTGTGTTCACATTGTATTGATTGCCTATAAAAAACACTCACAATTTGTAATTCATGCACTGAGTACTGAGTAATCAAGTACAATTCTCTCTCTCTCTCATCTTCATCCAATTCAACCACTTTACTCTCCTCTCAATTGGTTCCCCCCCGCCCCACACACACACACACACACAAATCTTGTACAGGATACCATTAACTGTAAAGTATCCATTTCCAATCTTTTTGCTTTCATCCACCTCATAGCTCCTGCATTCCTCCTAACCCAGTGGTGGTTTTAAGTCCTAGTATGTACAATAGGTAATAATAGGAAACGTATTAGAGTGGTGTTGATTATTGAACAAAATAATTTGAGTTTGATCACCATAGTTGTTCACTCAAGATACAAGACATACATTATACAATAATGGGTATCATTTATTCTGTAACAGTAAATAACACATCCAAGTAAAAGATTAAATCAACTTTCGTACCATAATCTTCATGCTTTCTTTTTCCTATTTTTCTTTTCCTTCCTTTTAAAGTTGTCACTATATGAATGGCTCATGATTCAACCGGAATTTGTGCTATTTTCCCTGCTTAGCTTTTGTGTTAGTATTGCTCACTATAGTGAAGAGCTTCTTTAATGAGCCTATCAAAGTTATTGTAGGATAACCCTCCAACATCAGTTGCTTCTTCTGCTTCCTTCTTCAATTCGAGAACTTTCTTTCGCATTTGCTTCCCCTTATCACCTTCCAACATTTCATTAATAAGTGCTACGATTTCATTGCGCTTCACATCATGATTAATCTCCATTCCAATCCCCCACTCGGTGCATGCATATCGACAATTTGTTTGTTGCTCAGCAAAGAAAGGCCAACAAATTATGGGTACTCCTTCACATATGCTTTCCAATGTAGAGTTCCAACCACAATGTGTTAGAAATACACCAATTGATGGGTGGGAAAGTACTTGTTCTTGTGGGCACCAACTTGCTAGCAATCCTCTATCTTTAGTCTGCTCAACAAAGTGTTCAGGCAAGATTGCTGAATCGCCCATTACAATATCAGGTCGAACGATCCAAAGAAATGGGTGCTTACTATTTGCAAGCCCCCATGCAAATTCCTTCAGATGTTGGTCTGTCATGACGGTTACACTTCCAAAGTTGACATACACAACAGAGTTTGGTTCCTTTTTATCAAGCCATTGGAGACATTTCGTGTCTTCCTTCCATAAACTTGAATTAAGTGACTTGAATTCATCATCAATCACCTGCTTGGATAGTAAAGAAAGTGGCCCAATAGTGTAAATGTTATGGAACTTGGATGCAATAGCTTGCAATACCTGATGCTCCAATGTGTCGAAAGTGTTGAAGATGATTGCAGATGCTTTTAAGCAATTTTGTACTTCCTCACTCTGGTAATTGAACAAGATGTCATTAGGATCTGTGGTTCTGATAAAGGATGGCATGTCCTTGAGCCGAATGTTTCTCATGCCAGGGATCCAATCTATAGTTGTGTCAAGAGAGCCATCACTTTGGAAACTCTCATCTGGAACACACAAGGACATAATTACATTCTTCTTTCACTTTCATTCCAAAAAATTGAAGCAATAAAATTTAAATAATTATATATATATATATATATTCCATGCATGGTAAATCAATAAAATAAATAATCATGTCATGCAAATCTTCTTGGGCATAGCATAATGTGTTTTAGAGTATATATAATAGCATCAATAAACAAACAACATTACTATGCAGGCCTAAAAGTTAACAACCGTGCTAAAGGCCTCGAAAAGAGAGGCGCGAATTTGCTTCGAAAAGTTGTTTTTTTTTGAAGGGTTTTTATGTGTATCCTAAAACTTAAACCCTAATAAAAAAAAAAAAAATCAAATCAACACAACCCAACAAATAAAATAAACAAACCAACATAGCCCAAAAAAAAAAAAAAAAAAAACCAACAACAACAACAATTTAGCTTATGTGGATTGATAAGATGAGTGAGTTGGGTTAGATTGATTGGGTGATGAAATTGACTGATCAGTTAGACTGCTGGTTAAAATTTATTAATTCTATATCCTAAACTCTAAACCCATCCCTACACATAACCATCCTTGAAAAAAAAAAAAAAAAAAAAAAATACAACAGCCCAACAAATAAATAAATAAAAACAATCAAACTAACACAACCCAACAAATAAATAAAAAATAATAATAAAAATAATCAAACCAACACAGTTTCAAAAAAAAAAATAAAAAAAAATAAAATTTGAGCCACATTCAAGGCCACAAATTCGTGGCCTCAATCTTTTTTCAAAAGTTAAACCCATTTTAAAAAGTGACTTTTATATCATTTTTCATAAAGAAAGAGCTGTACACTTACTCACTAATCTGTCAGTAAGAGTAATCAATCTCAATTGCACATTAATTTATTTTTTTTTGTAAACTTCTAGACATTATTGTACGTGAAGTGACATATTTTTAATTAAAAGTCATCTATATTTACCAATTTTGTTTTTATAATACTTGTATTATCTATATTATTATATTAAAAAAGTTCTACAAAAAGGTACGCCAAATCGTAAAATTAAGGTAAAAATAATTTTACCACTTAGACAACATATGTATTATAATAATAATTTCACTAACATATATTTTAATTCTTATTTATTTAAATTACACATAATTCTTTGAAAATTAAGGAGAAAATAACGTTTGTGATAAAATTAGAAACCATGAGAAGGGAAGATTGGCATAAGAATTAAATATAATAACAATGTTTGGTAACCCAAATTTTCATGGCTCAAATGTCTCAAAGTGACTTCATTTTAATACATTTGAACCATTCGGATCACAAATTTAAGTTACCAAGCAATTCCTTAAATATAATGAGTATTTTTGAAGAAGAGGAAGTAAGTAATACCTTTGAATGGGAAAATGCCTCTTTGGACAAGTTGAGGAAAGTGAAGGTAGGCCATGAAGCCACAAGCCGATGCAGTCCAAAATTGCACCTCTGGAATCCCAGCTTCTTCTGCGGCTTTCATGGCAAAGTTCATAATTCCATCAGATACTACGCACGTAACAGCTGGCACTTGCCGCGATGCAATCGAGTTGTTGTTGTTGTTGAGCTTATTTAATAAAACTCGAAAGGGATCCAAACAGTTGTCTCGAATTGCGATGCAGAGGGTCGGAGGATCTTGAGTGGCATCACGATCGGACGGTGGCAGCCCATCCGGTATAGTCTCAAACTGGAAATCAGCAAAGCCCTTTAGAAATTCAGGACCTTTGGATTGAAGCAAGCGTCTGTGGTTGAACTCGGTGTTGACGAAGGTGATGTAGAAGCCTCTAGAGTGTAGAAGCTTGGCCAGTTGCATCATTGGGCTTATGTGACCTTGTGCTGGAAATGGTACACAAACCGCATGGGGCTGCTTTCTGCTACCCATAATAACTAATATCAGCAATGCCAACAAAACTATACAACTAGTCTCTTTGTATAGAGCTAGAGGTCACTTAATTTAAGCGTGTATGCATGGTGTACTTATTTATTAAGGATGCCAATTGAAAATGAATATCCTATATCTATCCATTTGGTATATCAATTAATATACTAACAGATGGTGTAACATAATTTTAAAAATTTTAAATTTTTTTAATTTGTATAATGGATGAGATCATAAGTTTAAAATAATAATATTATAACATATATTGATACGTTAATGCCGTATTTAGTTGAAAGATTTGAGAAGAAATTTAAAAAGATAAATAAAATATGAATAAAATATAGATATATTTATCCTAATTTTTCACAAATTTTCTTATTCCCTTTTTAAATGTCTCCCAAGTCCAAATTCCACAACTACCACAACTAAACACAGCGTAATTGGTGCGTATTGTACACCGATTAAAAATTGACGCGCGCGTGTTTTGACTGGAAAACTATGATCAAATAAAGACACAAAAGCAGTTTCGTGCTGTACCCAATAAAAAAAACAAAAGCAGTTTCGTGTACCAATTAGAATTGGTCAAATAAACCAAGCCAAACTTCTGTTAACCAATCTGTAATGTTGTCAAATTGCTGTAATTTTTAATTCGGTAATACTATAAATTTATCCTTATGTATTTAGAATTTATTTATAAAAAATAATTAATAATTGAAATTTAATTTATTCATAAATTTCACACTTTTATCAATTTAATATTCATCACACAAATACATTCAAATAAATTATGAGTTGATAAAAATGGATTTATAACATTTTTATTTTTAATTACCTCTCTCTCATTCATTTGGTAGAAAATAAATCAAAGTAGTATAAGAAAAAGGCGGCTTTATTTGTCAACTTCTTTGGAATTTTTTTATTGGGCTTAAGGTAAGCCAATCTAAATGACAGCTTTTATACATTTTTAAATCATAAATTTTTTTTTTCAGAGTAAATTAAACTTTTTTTTTCTCTTGGTAAATCTTTTCCTACAATCATTGTTAATAGGGTTTATATTTCCTACTCTGTTGAATGCCATGGAGTCGGTTAAAACCTTGTAATGATACCACTTAATGCAATGAAATACAAACGAGAACTAGATATCGTTGTGATAGACAAAATAATTCCAAATCCAGGAAAAGAAAATCTTGAATGCACAAGAAATAAAAGAATTTCAAAGAAAAATTGAATATTATTAATAAAAGTTGTCTTTGTCATAAAGTTTACATAACTTAGAATAAGAAAAATTATATAAAAGTTCATTTTCTAGATCAATTTTAATGATGTGTAAAAAGATGATTAACTAATGATTAGAGAAAATACGAGAATGAGTCTCACTTTTAGAGTAGAATAGTACCACTAAGTAAATTTAGGCACTAAGAAATATAAAATTGGGAAACAACAGACAATCTAATTCTTAAAAAATAAGGAATCTAAAAATTAAAAAAACAAAACAAATTCAAATTAAGAAATTTAAAATTTTAGAATATTATACAAGTTTGATAATAAAGTTCTATATCAAAAATATGAAAATTAAAATATAGAAACTTCTAAAATCTCGTCCTTTAACACCACAAGAAGTATATGTTTTAGAACACATTTGAGATCAGGACAATATTTTTTAAACTATTTAATTTTTGAATTAAAAAAGAAAATAAAAAATTCTAAATTGGTTTGCTAACAACCAATGTGACAATCCAATTAGTCCGGCATAGCAACAATCTAATTGGATGAGCTGGAGAGAGATTGGACAATCCAATTAGTCTACCAAAGTATCGACCTTTGCTAGCGACAGAAATAAATAAATAAATAAATAAAATATGACCCAGGCCAAATCACTGTGTCTATCTTTTGACAGTTGCATAGGTTTTTTTTAAGGGCAAATTACTTACGCCCCCTTCACATTTAGTTAAATTACAAATTTTTACTTGAAGTTTCATAAATTACATCTCATTCTTTGAGATTTATATTTATATAATAATTTAACCTATGCCGTGAACTAAAGAATGGTTACAGAAGCATGCTGGCATCACCAAAATATATATTGATGGACGATATTGCCCCTCATATCTTCCCGAAGCACCAAACAACTTAACTTGAAATCCCTTTGATAAGTCAACAAAATTTACAAAAGAATTACGTTAGATGGAAAAAAAAAATTAAGTTTTTGGAACCATGTTGGGTAAAAATTTCATGATTTTTTTTTTTGAAAAAATGAAACTAATTTAATAAAAATAAATATGAAAAAATATATTTAATTTGTAAAAATTATTTCTAACCAATCAAAAGATAAAATTATATAAAAATGATAATTATTTTTTATTTTTTATTTCTTAACCAAATTAATTTTTAATTTTTAAAAAAATTTCTGAAACAAATTTCTAAAAATCAAACCAAACATAGCTTAAAAATATTTTGATAAGCTATTTCTTGTGTTGGTAACTTATTTAATTATTTGTTAATTTTATGATATTTTCACCATCTGATAAGTATTTTTCCATTATAATTTTGCATTTCATAACTTATTCAATTAATTAATTGGGTATTCACAATTTATTTAGTTAATTTATTATTTTTGAGTTTTTTTTTTTTTTTTTTTGTGGGTGAATAGTTTTTTTATTTTTTTGGGTAATAAATAAGTACATGGAATTCTCTTCAACATGGAAGGAATGAAGAAAGAGCACTCAAGTAGCTAGAAATTGAAATATTAGCTTAAAAAAATTTAATACATTATCTTTTTTTCTTTTTTTGGTATTCAATGGATTTTTTTAAATTTTTTTGCCCAAATTCTATATTTTTTAAAATATATCTAAATTAAATTGATCTAATCTAAATATAATGGTTGAAATAAAAATGAAAAATTATATTCATATATAAAAATTTACACAAAACATATCATAAAAATATTGTAAAAGTGATATTGTTATAAATATATAAATCAGGTTTATGAATGTTTTGTTTTAAAGTGAAAGGTCACCATTAAGTTGTATCATTGTGTTTGAAAATTCTATATAAAGTTTATGTTTGTATATCATCACTCAATAACAATATGTTCAGATAGAATTTAATGATGGAAAGTTGTAGAATGTAGTCATGTTGATAGAAAGAAGAAATTGTAGGAAAAAAGACAAGATGATCACTTAGAAAATTTTAGGATATGACATCAGCAATTAGGGAGCAATTTGTAATGCGATTACAAATCTCAGATAAGGGAATGTAATTTTTTAAATGTGAGGGGAGATCTGTATTAAATAAAAATCTCAGAGGTATTAGTGTAATTTACACAAGGGCATTTTAGTCAATTTGCTATATCCGTTAACGGCGTTAATTGTGGTGGGGTGGGATATAATTTCTGAAACCTCAAGGAAAATCTGTAATTTAGCTAAACCTCAAAGGGATGTAGGTAATTTGCCATTTTTTTAAAGAGACTTATGTAGGTCCTAATAAATAGATTTATTGTTCAATAGGTCCTACGATAATTAATGACACTTTTCATTAGACATTATTAAAAAAATTTCACTAATTGTTAATTTTCTGAAATAGTTTGAAAATTTTGTCAAAAAAAATGTCACTAATTATAAGTTTTAGTGACAGTTTAAAAAAATATCAGTAATTTACAACTTTCAACAACAGTTTGAAAAATTCATAACAGAAAAATGTCACTAATTGTAAATTTTAGCAACAATTTATAAAAATTATGACAAAAAAAGTAACTAATCATCAATTTTTAACAACATATATAAAAAATCTTCACAAAAAATTTATTTTTGGTGACGATTTTATTAAAATTATTGTTTATGAACATGTTATTTTAGTAATTTTTTGAATTTTTAGTTAAAATATGAGATAAAAAATTAGTATGTTTGGAATGACTATTTTTTACGAAAAGATGTGCAAAAAGTAAAGAGAAAATAAAATATTTGACTTTTTTATATAGGTTATAGGCTTTTTGATTTTTTTTAATAACTTTTTGACTAAAATACTAACATATCAAACGAGGTCTTATTTTCAATAACTGCATAAAAATTAAATCTAACAATTAAAACTTATTGATAATTTATCTTTTTTTTAATCTCTTGAATTTATCCCGAATTATTATAATTGCAACTACAACATCTGTTGTTGAAAGTGCCAGTTTTTATTTATTATTTATTATTATTATTATTATTTTTTTAATGTTTATTTTGGGATCATCTATGTGGTTATTCTCACTTTTCTATACAATCTAGACGCTATCTTACAGCTCAGTCCCTTTTCTCAAAGTCGTTTTTGATTTTTCTAAATATCTGGATGGTCAAGGAAAGCAAGTGGACTTTTTATTGCATAATTTATAATCATTAAATTTTCAAAGGGACAAAAAAAAGAAAAGTGGACTTTTTATTTAGTACAAGTAATTTACATAAATAATAGAAGCAATAGCACATAATATGTCTATGACACATGGATCTATTCACTAGTAAACACAAATATATTAATTTACTCAGAAGGATGAATCATTGCAAGAAGGCATGAAAATAGTTCTATGTGCATACAAAGAAGCAAAATCATGAACTGGCAATTAACTTACAGAAAACGGAACAATAGCTTATTCATATAAATTACTTGAATCTCTAAACATGCAAATTTATATTTTGCAAAAATGCCTTAGACCTCCACCACCCTCACTGTTTTTTGATTGGCTCAAATTTTTTTTTTTTTAGTCTTGCTCTCACAGCCCTCCACGTGGAGGTGGGGGTGCTGGGGTCCCCAGCACTGTTGTATATTTTGTATCATTGAAATAGTGAGCAATTCCGCAACAGTTCCTACTAACAATATACAAAACTAACCTAATTGTCTATATAAATCTATTCAATCAATTTCATAGAAAATATACGAAATTTGTTTTAACCTTGTTGTCCAAATTGTAAAATTAAATAAATAGATTTACGAAAAAATCAAAATTATATACTAAGAACATATGCTGATAATTACAACTAAATTACAACAGAAATACACAATACAATAAAATGGTAAAGAAATCAAACCGAAACCTGTACGTTAGCAGTTTTCTTAAAACAGATTTCGCCGCCTCATGGGTCGAGTGCTTGAGGAATTCTAGCGTCTGTCTTCCAGGATACGATGATCAAAAACCAGCTATGACAGAAGCACTCTCTGTCTAGCTTAGCGAATAAAAACTGCGACAGCACTCTCTCACTGTAGTGGATGGATTAAGGCCTCGTTTGGCAAGTGGCTTTTTAAGCCAAAAAGCCAAAAAGTCACTAAAAAAACCAAAAAGCCAACAACCCATACCAAAAAATCAAAGATTCTCTTTTCTCTCTACTTTTTGCATATCTTTTCGTAAAAAGTTAAAAAGTCATCCCAAACATACAAGTTTTTTTTAGCTCATATTTTAGCAAAATAGTCAAAAAATTACTAAATTAGCCTGTTCCCAAACAAGGCCTAATTGACAAATATAAAGCAAAACTTGTGGTCAAAGGTTTTAGACAAAAAGAATGTTTTGTGATTACTTTAACACATACTCACCGGTTACTAGAATAACATCCATTAGAATGCTTATTACTATTGCATCATTGTACAATCTAGAAATTCATTAAATGGATGTGAAAACCGCTTTCTTAAATGGTAAGTTAGATGAAGAAATTTACATGGAACAACCAGAAGGATTTTTTGTTCCAGAAAAAGAAAAGAAAGTGTGTAAATTGGTTAAATTATTATATGGTTTAAAATAGGTGCCAAAGTAATAGCATGAGAAATTTGACAAAACAATGATGTCAAATGGATTCAAAATTAATGAATGTGACAAATGTGTTTATATTAAAAACACAAGCAACAGTTATGTAATAGTATGTCTTTATATGGATGATATGCTCATCATAGGTAGTAATAATGACATGATTAAAATTACCAAGAAAATGTTGAATAAACATTTTGACATGAAGGACATAGGAATTGCTGATGTATTTCTTGGTATGAAAATTAACAAAACATTAGAAGGTTATGCTTTGTCACAATCTCATTACATTGAGAAAATACTTGACAAATTTAGCAAAGATGATAATCATTTTGCTAGAACACCTATGGATATTAATTTGTTTCTTTCTAAGAATGTATATGAAAGTATTTCTCAATTAGAGTATGATCAAATTATTGGAAACTTAATGTACTTGATGAACTGCACTCGCCCGGATATAGCTTATGCAGTAAGTAAAGTAAGTAGATATACGAGTAACCCAAGAGTAGAACACTGGAAAGCAATTATAAGGGTTCTAAGCTATCTCCGATTTACTCGTAACATTGAGCTTAATTATACTAGATATCCAGCAATACTTGAAGGATACTGTGATGCAAACTGGATATCGGATGCTAGAGACTCAAAATCCACTAGTGGGTATGTCTTTACTCTTAGTGGGGTGGCTGTATCTTGGAAATCTTCCAAACAGACTTGCATTGCAAGGTCTACTATGGAATCAGAATTCATAACTTTAGATAAAGCTGGGGAAGAAGCAGAATGGTTTCGTCACTTCCTTAAAGATATTCTAATGTGGCTAAAACCGGTGTCTGCTATATGCATATATTGTGATAGTTAATCAACAATTGGTAAAGCACAGAGTTATATGTATAACGGGAAGTCACGATACATTCGTCGTTGGCATAACACTATGAGACAACTACTCTCTAATGGAATTATTTCCATTGAATGTATGAAGTCTAAAGACAACATAGCGGATCCACTAACCAAAGGGTTAGCAAGAGAGTTAGTTGAAAATTCATCGAGGGGAATGGGACTTAAGCCTATTAAATAAGAGTTACCACAATGGCAACCTAACTTAGTTGACTGGAGATCCCAAGATCAAGGTTTAAAGGGATAACCGAGTTGTGTATGACTCAGAAGGATCACTGGGGAGTCAAACTCCTACCCATTTCTATGATGAAATAGTGATGTCTGCAACGTTTTAGGTTAAGTAATACTTTTAATGATTCTTATATCTAGGTATACCTAGTGGAGTATGGCAGGATACTCTTCATAAGAATCACCTATGTGAGTGTGAACTGGGCTGGTTCTATGAGATTTGTGAAGGGTTACAATTCTCTATAGCACTCATGAAAGATCAGGTTGTTCAGAACCAAAATGAACACAATAGTGAAAACTAAACTGTGTCTGGGGATATACTGTGTGAGTTCTATTGTCTTGGTCTACACAAATGGCTGAACAGTTCAAGACCTCATATTCACTAGTTAGCTAGTAAATTCGATAGTGTCTCATAAAGGAAGGCTCAAAACCAAAAGCTACATATCCTTTGCAGAATATTTCCAATTTCTGTACTCTCTGTATTTAGATCATGTTATTGCATTTTCTCTCTGTCAAATTCCATTCAGGTGGGGGATTATTGGAAAATTGGTTTTATAGAGCCTTATTTTGGGCCATCTTTGAGCCCAAAATTGAGTGGGGTCCACACGTCTTTTGAGGTGGGTCCAAAGAGGTGATGTGTTCCTTGTTGCGTGACAAGTCACACGGTGAAGACGGTTCGTCAAAACCATTTATGAGTGAATGGGAACATAACGTCATTTTCGGGTTCGTAGAATGGACATTTAAAGAATTAAATGTGGGTTTCCTTGAAATGGATCGTCCCACATTGAAACTTTACGAGAGCTTTTGTGAGTATATAAGCTCTTGGTATACTAACTTGGGTTGGGCCCCAAAGGGCATCCTAAGTTGGTAGGCATGAGGAGTTATGGAAAAAGTGAACCTTAGCCCAAACCACCACACACGCACACGCCGCCCCCGCCGGCCGAGCTGTGCCGTGTTGTGCCGGGTGCGGGTATAGGTTGTCGGTCGGGTCGATTCTAATATTAATTTTTTAGAGAAAATTTTGTGCCAAATTTGAATTTAATTTTTCTATCCATATGTTACCCGTTTTCCAGTCCAGTTTCAGCAAAGTTCAAAAGGTCCAAACTGTTTTTAACAGTGTTAATAACTGCCCAACAGTTACAGATCCATAACTGCCGAACAGATTCAAAAACTGGCAGTGGATCTGTCCAGTTTGAATCCAGCACCTATTCAATTCAATTTTACACCTGTTCAGGTTGGTTTCGTACCTGTTCGGGTTGTTTGTGTTGCCTATAAATTCAGATCCTTCCAGCAGTGTTTGAGATCCGAAATGATCTAGAAAAAGTCTAAAAAAAATTCATTTCCTTCTTGGTTTTGCTCTTTGGCTTGCATTATTCTTCATATTATTTTTAGGAAAAAATAAAGAGAGTGTAGAACACAAGGTTTTTGTTCGCCAAACAAATTGTTTGGAGTGCTACTACAATTTGTGAAGATCATTGTATCCTGGGAGATAGATACCATTTGTTCGTAAGAACCGTAGCGGGGCAAATCTGTCTTAAGGACAGAGTGTCATACACTCGACTTAATCTTTTAAATATTCATTTCGGTTTGGTAAAATAAATTCTGTAAGTTATTTATTGTATTTGTTTGATTTAGTTTCAATTTATTTATTGTACACAAAAGATTGTTCTAACAATTATCTGACCGAACTAATTTTTTTCATAGATATACATTGCGAATCCTACAAAATTAGCTGTTCGAATCATCAAAATGAGACCCGTAGTGCGCCCTATAGGCCCTTTAAATTTGATCATATTGAGATCTCAACAAAAAAAAAAAAAAACCAACTATTTAAATTTCACTAATTGATGAGAGAGGATTGAGTCTATTAATGGCCTCTAATTTCCTTCCATTGTTTCTAATCTTACAAGGAAAAGAACATCGGATAGATATAAATAGATAAAATTTTATGAAATTTGACGATAAGAGCAAAAAAAAATTTTTTGTTCATTTTATCTATATATATTTTGTATCTAATTATGTTTGAGAGACAAATAAAAAGACTAACAAGATGACACCACCGTAAGCACAACCAAGAGGGCTAAACAAGTAAATGAAGGCATTCATGATAGGTAGCAGTAATAGTAGAAGGGATGGGAATTTCCAACACGACTCGAACCGTACATGAAATTAGTGGGTTAAGGTTGAACATTTTTCAACACGAACACGTATATGACACGATCTGTGAACTCATATAATAAATAGGTTGTGTTCGGATTGAATCCACAAAACTCAAATATGACATATCTAATCCGTTTATTTTACCGTGTCACCTGTTAACATGAACACGACCCGCAATTCAAAAATGACCTATTTATGACCTGTGTAATTATATATATATATATATATATATAAGTGTATGTATGTATATATGTAGCTAGATATTTATATTAATTAAATGAGAGTGATATCCTTTTTTTCCGATTGCATAGGCATCCATTACCTTCATGACGACCCCCTCGTCATCTCTACTTTCTTGTCCAACTACAAAGTCAGACGTGCTTGTCGACAATAGCAGCTCTTCAGACATCATCTTCCTAAACGCCTATCGCCAGCTCAAGGTCGGGGAAGAAACATTGTCCCATCTCCAAACCCCACTAGTCAGCTTCATAGGGGATTGGGTGACCTCCATAGGCTCCCTCGATCTCCCCATCACCATCGGAGAATATCCACGGCAAACCACCAAGTTACTCACTTTCCTTGTCGTTGATTGTCTCTCTGCTTATAACATCATCCTCGGTTGCACGACCCTTAACGCTTTTCAAGCTGTCACATCCACATACCATCTAGCCATAAAATTCCCTACCGACCTCGGGGTTGGCACCATGAGGGGAGAGCAGACGGTGGCCAGAGAATGCTACGTCGCTTCACTCAAAGAGGTCAAGCTGAAGGAGGCCATGATCATCGAAGGACTCAATGTCAGAGACGAAGACGAGTTAGTTAGAGGGGAACTAGTGGAAGAACTTATTGAAGTCCCCATCGACCCTACCAACCCAACAAAAATAGCCAAGATCGGCAGCCAACTATCCTCCCAAGCCAAGGCCGACCTTACAGCCCTCCTAACCGAGCACAATGATGTATTTTCCTAGACCCATTCCGACATGTCGGGTATCGATCCCTCCTTTATCACTCATCGTTTCAGCATCGAGCCCCACTTCCGACCCTTTCGCCAGAAGCAGCGTGTCTTTCACCCAGAATGCAATGCCCTTATTGCTTCTGAGGTAGACAAACTACTGGAGGCACGGTTCGTCAAAAACGTAGACTACCCCAGATGGCTGTCAAATGTGGTCTTGGTCCGTAAAAACAACGGTAAATGGCGACTCTACATCGACTACTCCGACCTTAATCGAGCTTGCCCCAAAGATAGTTATCCCCTCTCTCGCATAGATCTGCTTGTCGACGCCACCGCTGGACATCAGATGCTCAGTTTCATGGACGCCTTCTCCGGTTACAATCAAATTCTGATGCACCCGGCAGACTAGGAACACACCTCCTTCATCACAGACAGAGGAACTTACCGCTATCGTGTTATGCCATTCGAATTGAAAAATCCCGGTGCAACTTACCAACGGTTGGTCAATGCCGTCTTTCATCATCAGATAGGTCGAAACATGGAAGTCTACGTCGACGACATGCTTGTCAAGAGCAAACTCTTCTTCGATCATCTGACAGACCTGCGAGAAACCTTCGAAACCCTACGCAAGTATCAAATGAAGTTGAATCCGGAGAAGTGCACCTTCGGCGTAGGATCTGGGAAATTCTTGGGTTTTATGGTCAGTCAGCGGGGCATCGAGGCCAACCCCGAAAAGATCAAGGCCCTGATAGAAATGCAATCTCCCAGAACGGTCAAAGAGGTTCAACAGCTTACCGACAAAGTTGTCGCCCTCAACCGTTTTATTTCCCGCGCAATAGACAAGTGCCTTCCCTTTTTTCAAAGTCCTTCGACAGGCCTTTAAGTGGACCATCGAATCTGAAGAGGCCTTTCAACAATTGAAGCAGTGCATGGCCAACCCCCCTTACTCTCTCAGGCGTTCTCAGGCGAGACCCTCTTTCTCTACTTAGCCGTATCAAACACCACAGTCAGTGTGGCCCTCACCAGGGAGGACAGCTCAGTCCAGCGTCCGGTTTATTACATTAGCCGAGCTCTCAGAGAGGCAGAACAGAACTACCCTCTGCTGGAAAAAATGGCACTTGCTTTGGTCATAGCCTCAAGACGTCTCCGACCTTATTTCCAAGCTCACTCCATAGTGGTCCTCACTGATCAACCTTTGAAGAAAGTAATGCAACAACCAGAACTGTCCGGCAGACTTATGCAATGATCTGTCAAGCTCAGCCAATTTGAAATCTCTTACCGAACTTGAATAGCGATCAAATGACAGGATGTCACCGATTTTATCTTGGAATTCACCAATCCCACTCCAACTACGCCCCCTCTGCCAAGGCAATTCAACGTCGAGGCAGAAGATTCCCACTCTTGGACCCTCAATGTCGATGGATCATCTCGCAAAGAAGGCAGTGGGGTTGGTCTCATCCTCACCACTCCCGAGGGCGGTTATTTCAAGTGTGCCCTCCGTTTCCTGTTCGACGCCAGCAATAATGAAGCTGAATATGAGGCCTTGATAGCAGGTCTTCGCCTAGCCAGATACATTGGTGTAAGCCATATCCAAGTGTTCAGTGACTCCCAATTGATCGTCGGACAGATTACGGGGGAATTCGACGCGAAGGAAGACACGATGCGAGCCTACAGGGACATTGCACTCCCTCTTGTTCGCCTCTTCAATACTTTCATATCAAACACATTCCTCGGTCAGAAAACTCCAAGGCAGATGAAATGGCCCAATTAGCCTCGGTCAACCAGTCATACCTTAGCCACGGCGTCCATCTTAAATACCTGGCCCACCCGGCTACTTCGCCAATCCAGGAGGAGGTTCACTTCCTCCAAAACGAACCTATCCCATGGGTTGCAGACATCATTTTGTTTTTGACAAGTGGGGAGTTGCCAAACGATAAACAGTAGGACATCAAAGTCAGAGCCCGATCGTCCAATTACATCCTCATCAACAGCCTACTGTACAAACGTGGATTTTCACGCCCATACCTCAGGTGTCTCAGTCCTGCTCAAGCGACCTATGTAATGAAGGAAGTCCACGAGGGCGTATGTGGCAATTATTCGGGTGCCAGGTCACTGGCCCATAAAATCCTTTCGCACCGGCTACTTCTGGCCTACTCTCAACTAAGATGCCACTGAATTTGTGCTTAAGTGTGATAAATGCCAACGCTTTGCCAACATTTCCCATGCTCCACCTACAGAACTGATTACACTCTGCAGTCCCTACCCATTCGCAAAGTGGGGCATCGACTTAGTTGGTTCGTTGCCCACCGGTAGGGGCCAAACCAAGTTCGCTGTAGTTGCCATTGACTACTTTACCAAATGGGTGGAAGTCGAACCCCTCGCCACAATTACAGAACGGAACACAACTAGATTCATCTGGCAGTCGATTGTCTGCCAATTTGGAATCTCTCAAGCCATCGTCTCAGACAACGGCAAACAATTCGACAATGCCAAATTTAGGAAATTCTGTGACGAGCTCCACATTAAGCCATGTTTCTCTTCCCTAGGTCATCCCCAAGCCAATGGGTAAGTCAAAGTCACCAATCGCTCTCTCGTGAAGATCATCAAAACTAAGTTGGAAGCTGCTAAGGTATTGTGGGCTAAGGAACTACCAAATGTACTCTGGGCTTATCGAACTACCGCCCGAACCCCTACTGAGGAGACCCTTTTTCGCTTAACATATGACGCTGAGGCGGTCATCCCAGTGGAAATCGGCCTCCCGACCTCGAGGGTTTTGCACCCGGATCTAGAACTAACCGAAGAATTGCGACGGGCTGACTTGGACTTGATTGAAGAGCTCTGAGAGACCACTGCTGTCAGACGGGCCTCATATCAGTAGAAAATGAGAACACACTACAAGCACAAAGTCCGACCGAGGGAGTTCGCAATGGGGGACCTAGTCTTGTGGGAAGCAACTCTTGCCACCAAAAATTCCGCCAAGGGCAAGTTAGCAGCCAAATGGGAAGGATCTTACATTGTTAAGGCCAAACCTTACCCAGGTACTTACCGACTCCAAGACATAGAAGGCAGAGACCTCCCCCATCCATGGAACGCTGATCACTTAAAGCGTTATTTCCAGTGAACTGGTGTCTCCTGTTTTTGTACCATTCCATTATTGTATGCTTCTTTTTTGTACCCTTCCATTGATGTAAACTTGTGATCAACAGGTTGTGCCTTAAATGACAATGACTTTATATCTCCATTATTTGCGCCATGCCTCAATAACAACTTGTTAACTAAAGCCTCAGCCAGACTGAACATGAAGAGCTCAACCAGACTGAGTTAACTAAAGCCTCAGCCAGACTGAGCACAAAGAGCTCAGCCAAACTGAGTTAACTAAAGCCTCAACCAGACTGAACACGAAGAGCTCAGCCGGATTGAGTTAACTTAAGCCTCAGCGCGAAAGAGCCCTCCAAGTCTTCGTCAGAACTCACATAAAGCACTCAGCCGATCTGAATCAAAGCTAGTCTCAGCTGTTGCCATACTTAGTTAAAATCTAAGTTCATAACCATCCATTTTCACCGGTCTTACAAGTTAGCCTGTTTGCCCATTTTTAACATTTTTTACATCATAGTTTACTTACGAAATTTCATATTACATCATGGTTTGCCCATTTTTAACATTTTCACTAGTCATCCATACAAGTCAACTTGATTGCCCATTTTGACCATTTTTACATCGCAATTCACTTACAAGTTTCACAATTTACGCACAAGTTTCATTTTTACATCCATTTTTTATTGAATTCTGCTCAACCATTTTCATTATTCCAAATTTATAACTCAGAAGCATAACGACAACAATACTAAAAAAGAAAACTCGTTGTTTTATTCACAAACTTACGCTTTTATACAATTCGTTGCAGAAATTATATATTACAAAAAAAAAAAAAAAAAACAGACAAACAAAAATAACATTTTTACACTTAGTTACAAAGATCACTCTTCTTCACTGGAGGCAAGATCTTCCTCTTCAATCCCCTCGTCCAAGGGGGTCTGGGCGACGTTTTCTTCTCCTACCTTCACGAGGCTGAAGTCCACATCCGGGAATAGCTCTTGCGCCTTATACTTGAAAGTCATCCAGCCGCTGTCCCAGAACTGGCTCATCTCATGCTTATAGAAGTCAGACCGCTGGAAGCTTTGGATCATTTTCTCTTCACTCCTACCTCCAGCAGCCGCTCCTGACGGCCTTGCTCGCCCATCCCCCTCATTCGCCAAGCTACTGGCGACAGCGGCATCAATGGCCATCTGGAAGTCGGTGGACCCTTTGAATTGCTCTACGGCCGCCATACACAAGTCGGGGTACGCCGCCCTCTCAGATGCCAACTTGGCCCTCTCCTCTGTCAGGGCCTTCTCCAACTCCGCAATCCACCCATCTGCCTCTTCTTTGTCTTTGATCGCCTGGTCACGCAGCTCTTCATTGTTGGTCATGGCCTCCTCCCACCTCTCATTGGCGGTGGTGCAGGCTTGTTGGACCTGCTCTAGTTTCCTCTTCTTGCCCGCCAACTCGAACTCTAGCGATACCGCCTTGTGGCCCTCCACTTCCAGCTCTGATTTGGTTGCGAGGAGCTCGGCACTGGCTCGCTCTGCTGAGTAGCTCTGCACCAACGCTAATACTTCCATGTTCTTCGCCCTTTGCATATACTCCAGCCCTTTTGCGCATGCGCTCCGAGCGGCCCTCCTCCAGCCCGTTGTCTCAACCCTTAGGTTCTGCAGCTACGTCTTCGCCTCTTCCAGCTGGGCCTTCAACGGCTCTACCTCCATCTTTGAGCGTGCTGCTTTGTTCATCAGGGCAGTCGCTAGGCTCGCTGCCTCCATCTAGGCTGAGTAAAACCCTTTCAAGAGGTTGGCCTCTGTCAACCGCGCCATTGACCGCATGGCCGCATCCTTTACCACCCTAACAAGGCGGTCGGCTGCGACCCTGGCTTCCCCTCTTTCTTCTGCCGAGCGGCCTGCCAGAGTGTGCGCATGGTACATGGCGATCTTCAACGCGACACTCACCTTCGATCTGCCAACCCCAGACTTCCTTTTACCAGGACTGGGCGACACTTCTACCACAAACCCCACTGTTACCACCGTTTGGGCGCTTGTGCCTATGTTTTCTTTCAGCATTTGGCCACTCGCGCCCATGTCTTCTTTCACCACTTGGTAATCTCCTTTTCTGGGGCCTCCTCTGCCCTCTCATCCTTCATCTTCTTCGCAACAGGGGCGTGCTTACTCCCCTCTGCCATCACCCTCTTCTTCTTCGTTTTCTTCAACACTGCTTCTACCTTCTGTTTGCCCCTCTCCTTTAGCGGATCCACTGGGGGCGGCAGTGGGGCAAAGTCGGTCAGCTTTTTACCTTCCAACGGTTTCGGGCGAGGTCGGACTCTTTCCCTCACCACCAACTTAGGAGTAGGCCCCAGCTGAGACCCCTTATACTTTTCTGCCCTAGCCAAGGTCCTCCGCTCCTTCGGCTCCTCCGCCTTTCGCCTCGCTTCCAACTCCTCTAGGGGGGGTCCTCTTCCATCGGCTGCGGTCCTAAACCTAAGGCATACAAAGCTGAAGGACAAACAAGGTCGTCCCGCCTCACACCCTCATTCTCCCTCCATTCCTTCACCCTTTTCACCCTACCTTCTGCCTCCGCCCCCCGACTTCGACTCCACCGACTTCGTGGGGACTTTCCATGTCGTGCGCACTCCCCCCCATCATTCGTTGACATATAGAACCACCTTGGCCTCCACCCCTTCACCGACGAGGGCAACCTGGCTACTAACCCCTTACCTGCCACCGCCTGCAAAATCACCCACGTCTTTTGTTGACCGGATGCTTTGTAGCAAGAAAAGAATTCTTCCACTATCATCGCTGCCCCATCGGTCGCCCGTGGCTATGCGATCGCGCATGCGATTATAATTTTCCATACATTGGGCATTAGCTGCCCCGGCGCCGCCTCCAATCGGTTCAATACATTTACTACTACTTGGGGGATCGACAACCTTAGGCCTCATCGCAATGCTTCCTCGTACAAGGTGAATTCTGCCGGATGTGCATTCGACGCCCTCTTCTTAGATGTGGGCAGCTTCAACTCTATCTTCGCCGGAATTTGGTACTTCCTTCATACCTCCTCAAAGTCCTCCACCGTAAATGTAGACCTGTCGGCCTTGGTGTGCCAGTGGTCCGGCTCCACTTGGCTAATTGGCCTAACGGCTGTGATCATCGTCATTGGATGAACCCGCGCCACTTGTCCAGCTCCCCTCTCCTTTCTCCGCTCCGCTCGATATTGTTCCGCCAACTCCACTGTGTCGTCATCTCCCAATGAGTCAAGCCTTGCGGCTGGCACTTCATCTCAAGCCATTCCTCCTACGTGTCCGCGTATCACTTCGGACGCTGGCACAAGGAGGTTCGCAAAGTGTTGCAGAGACATGTCACACGAAACAAATGAGTTCACCTCTGGGATGTGTTGGTTTTTTGCGATAAGGTAGGTAAAGTGAATAACTCCAAATGCCTACGGTTTGCCTATATTCCAAGGGTCAAGATTAAATTTTGCTAGTTTGAAAAATTTCGAAAACTTTCGCTCTCACTTCTTCAACGCCCTATATTAGTCTGTCCCTTCATTTCTTGCTAACTCATCACTTCTCTTATTACGGGATTGTGCCACGTGTACGACCACGATCCACTACTCTCCGTGGTCGGGCCTCCTCTCAGCCGGCCTTCTCACTCGATCACCCTTTGCGGTCGGCCCACCTCCTAGTCGGTCTTCTCTCCGTCGACCCCTCACAACCCCCGTCTTCTTCCTTATTCCCTTCGTTGGACTGAAGCTGCACTTGGGAATGGGGGACTACTGGCATATGTGGGCTTATAGGGGCTTTTGGCCCACCACTTAGAGCCCAATACATAATTCAAACACTAAAGCCCAATATTGCTGGAGCCCAACGTTGCACCAAGGGCCAATGACATCTAAACACTTGTCAAGAGAAGAACCAGCCACATAAGCAGACAAAGATCCTGCAGAGTTATTGCACTACACATCAGCCATTAATGAGGTTCCTTGCAGCATTTAATGCTATAACTCCTTCACGTCGGGACAGAACAGCCTCACCATGAACAAGGCAAACTAAAACATAGGCTTTCGGCCAACATGACAGGTCGGAGTGGACAAGAAAATGATGAACAAAGGATATAAGTAGGTTTCTAAGACAAAAAGAAGGTTAAGTTTTTTATCTCCATCCTATCTCTATATTCCGTTAATCTCTTTTCCTGACTTGCTTGTCGGAGGGTTTGCTGGGGGACTCCTGTTCCTTGTTGGACTCTTGTGCAGGTTTCTCTGTGGATCCAGCGATCAGACAACGGTGTGGGAGACGTGGATCAGCCCGACCCGTCCCTCTGGGACAAGTAGTATCATCAAAATACAAAAACAATTCAAACTACAAAAACCATTAACAGAGTAGTAGTAGAGATTGTATGCCTCTGTATTGTTACATCTATATCTATTTTTGAAAACAAAATCCAACCAGCATATATCATCTTTTTTATTTATTATTTTTAGAGTTGGATTTAAAAACCAAAAAATATAGATAAATAATACATTTATTTTTTTCAATTCAAAAATATATTCAAATTGAAAATTCTTTTTCAACAGAATATATTTAACAGAATATTTAAACTTTTTTTCAATTAAAAACACAAAGAGAATACTTTCTGTTCGTCATCATGCATCCGTCTAACATGCGACGAATTGATTTGGTTCGGTCGGTTTGAATGGATCGGTATATCTTGTATTCACTCCTAGCTGGAACATTTTCTTGCAATCTACCCAAAGACGACTATCCCACAGTAAGACCAAAAAATTGGCATGTGGAGATTTCATGTTTTCATTTCTAATGGTGGTATTTAAAAAAAAAAAAAAAAGGTGCCGGTCACAAATTTTCCAATGCAACTTTGCAGAGAATGGTGCGCAAGCCTAAAAAAAATGGCAACGACAGAGGTTTGCCTACAGAGGCCAACAATAGAAAAAAATACCACAGTTCAAAATTTACTTTGACATTATAAATTGATTGTGTTAAACTAATAATTTGTAACGTGAATTTGACAGCCACAAGCTGCATTGTGGCTGTCGTCAGTTCATGCACCAAAGATGAAATGTGTGCTAGCGTGCACCATTTGAGTTCACATTGTATTGATTGCCTATAAAAAAAAAAACTCACAATTTGCATTTCATGCACTGAGTTCTGAGTAATCAAGTACAATTCTCTCTCTCTCATCTTCATCCAATTCAACCACATTACTCTCCTCTCAATTGATTCCCCTAACCACCCCTCACCCCCCAACCCCCCCCCCCCAAAAAAAAAAAAAAAAAAAAAAAAAAACACAAATCTTGTACAGGATACCATTAACTGTAAAGTATCCATTTCCAATCTTTTTGCTTTCATCCACCTCATAGCTCCTGCATTCCTCCTAACCCAGTGGTGGTTTTGAGTCCTAGTATGTACAATAGGTAATAATAGGAAACGCATTAGAGTGGTGTTGATTATCGAACAAAATAATTTGAGTTTGATCACCATAGTTGTTCACTCATTATACAAGACATACATTATACAATAATGGGTATCATTTATTCTGTAACAGTAAATAACACATCCAAGTAAAAGATTAAATCAACTTTCGTACCATAATCTTCATGCTTTCTTTTTCCTATTTTTCTTTCCTTCCTTTTAAAGTCGTCGCTATATGAAGGGCTCATGATTCAACCGGAAATTGTGCTATTTTCCCTGCTTAGCTTTTGTGTTAGTATTGCTCACTATAGTGAAGAGCTTCTTTAATGAGCCTATCAAAGTTATCGTAGGATAACCCTCCAACATCAGTTGCTTCTTCTGCTTCCTTCTTCAATTTGAGAGCTTTCTTTCTCATTTGCTTCCCCTTATCACCTTCCAACATTTCATTAATAAGTGCTACAATTTCATTGCGCTTCACATCATGATTAACCTCCATTCCAATCCCCCACTCAGTGCATGCATATCGGCAATTTGTTTGTTGCTCAGCAAAGAAAGGCCAACAAATTATGGGTACTCCTCCACATATGCTTTCCAATGTAGAGTTCCAACCACAATGTGTTAGAAAGACACCAATTGATGGGTGGGAAAGTACTTGTTCTTGTGGGCACCAACTTACTAGCAATCCTCTATCTTTAGTCTCCTCAACAAAGTCTTCAGGCAAGATTGCTGAATCGCCCATTACAATATCAGGTCGAACGATCCAAAGAAATGGGTGCTTACTCTTTGCAAGCCCCCATGCAAATTCCTTCAGATGTTGGTCTGTCATGACGGTTACACTTCCATAGTTGACATAAACAACAGAGTTTGGTTCCTTTGTATCAAGCCATTGGAGGCATTTCGTGTCTTCCTTCCATAAACTTGAATTAAGTGACTTGAATTCACCATCAATCACCTGCTTGGATAGCAAAGAAAGTGGCCCAATAGTGTAAATGTTATAGAACTTGGACGCGATAGCCTGCAATACTTCATGCTCCAATGTGTCGAAAGTGTTGAAGATGATTGCAGATGCTTTTAAGCAATTTTGTACTTCCTCACTCAGGTAATTGAACAAGATGTCATTAGGATCTGTGGTTCTGATAAAGGATGGCATGTCCTTGAGCCGAATGTTTCTCATGCCAGGGATCCAATCTATAGTTGTGTCAAGAGAGCCATCACTTTGGAAACTCTCATCTGTAACACACAGGGACATAATTACATTCTTTTTTCACTTTAATTCCAAAAAATTGAAGCAATAAAATTCAAACAATTATATATATATGAAGGGGGCATAATTATTCAAGCCTAGTTGTATGGAACCTTGTTGAATTGGACGAAGGTCCCTACTAGACTGGACGAAGGTCCTTACTGGACTGGACGAAGGTCCCTACTCCGTACTCAAGCCTAGTTGTATGGAATCTTGTTGGATTGGACGAAGGTCCCTACTAGACTGGACGAAGGTCCTTACTGGACTGAACGAAGGTCCCTACTCCGTACTCAAGCCTAGTTGTATGGAACTTTGTTAGACTGGACGAAGGTCCCCACTCCGAAGTGGGCTCTCTCTCTCCACTCTATGATATGCCGAGCTAAGGGATCAGTCTTGGCCCACTCCCCACTCCGAAGAGGGGAAGACCATGGGCCTGGCCATAGCACCACTCCCCACTCCGAAGAGGGGAAGACCATGGGCCTGGGCATAGCACCACTCCCCACTCCGAAGCTGGTAAATCCATAACATGGGATCCAAGGCTCCCACTCAACGACAACATGAGTGCTAACAGATCAGTCAATACTCTGTAAAGTAAAAAGCATGTGGTGTCCGCGAATGACGGATCTTGCTCCCCTCTATTAAGGGATGTGCTACAATCACGGCTGAAGACCAGGCGTAGAATGAGGGAGCTTGATGAAGAAGTCATATGATCCTTATAAAAGGTAACCGGACTCTCCTTGAAAGGGAGAGCTCTGAACTTAGAAACACACTGGTTTTCTCTATCTTGTCTCTACCAAACTCCGGTACTGACTCGACCGTCGGAGGGGTTTCCGACCAACCCTCGGTCGGGCAGCCTAACTATTTGTTCCTTGTGCAGGCCTCCACCATCGGTGCACCAGGGTTCGTCCACAAAGTTCCATCTTACTCTATTGCGGAAATCGGTCCGCACATTTGGCGCCGTCTGTGGGAATCGTTCTCTGATTGCTTTGTGACGAACTCCGATGATGGATATTGAAGGAACCTCGCAACCTGGGATGGGAGAGAAGACTCCAGGAACGGAGAGAACCAAAGATAAGGGTCTGGCCTTCCCTACTGGGAATGACAACCAGATGGACCACGATAGTCCGACCCTCCATACGGCGGAGCGACGTCATGCCGTCGCCTATCGATCATCTCAACGGCTATTTGTTGAGAAGGACCACCGTGATCGTGTTATCGACTCGATGAGTCTGGAGATTGAGGAGTTACGTGCTCAACTGAGGAAGCAGATGGTACCTCAGGGTGAGCCAAGGAAGTCCGGAGGGGGACCGTCGCAGCAACGGAGGTATACTCCTTCTCCACCCCCACGACGTGAACGGTCTAACTACGATCCTGCTCGTGGTGAGCGTAGCCGGCTAATTCCGGTACGCAGTGAGGGAGCCAGTAGTAGGACAGAGAATCCTCGAGAAAACTCTCGCAAGAGACAAAAATCCATTAGTCATTATTCAGCAATCTCTCCTCCTCCGCGCCGTCGTGACGAGCGACCGCGTGACTTGAGGACATGGTTGAACGACAACCAAGAGGATGACCGACGGTCGAACAAAGTAGCCGAACGGCAATTAGAAAGGGAAAAGAGGCATCTAGATCGGTCCGTTCATCAGATAGAGCGTCGTGCTCTGGACCGACTAGTCTCTTCCCCCCTTTGCACCGAGATTGAAATGGTGGAAGCTCCTTATAAGTACAGTCCACCGAAGTTTATCCTCTATGATGGGAAGTCAGACCCCCTAACTCATATAAGCCATTACCGCCAAATGATGTCACTTTGGAATCAGAACGATGCGTTCATGTGCAAGGTTTTTGCCTCTAGCCTTGGTGAGCATGGCCTCCGGTGGTATGACAAGCTTCCTCCTCAGTCAATCTATGATTGGGCTCAGCTCTCCGAAGCCTTCGTCGCACGGTTTGTTTCTAATAGCCGAATCCCGAAGGGATTGGATACCTTGTTCAATACTCGGAAGGATAAAAAGGAGTCTTTGCGCGAATATGCTCGGCGATATTGGGAGGCATATGGCGATTTGGAAGAAGATGTTTGTAGTGAACCGTTGGCAGCTCTATACTTCAAACAAGGTCTCCCCCCTTCACATAAGCTCAGGCAGTCATTGACGAAACGACCCGCCTCTGACTTGAAAGAGCTGAGGGCTCGAATAGAGGAGCGAGCCCGTGTGGAAGATGACACAGCCTCTATACAAGTGTCAGTTGCAGATGAGGGAGTTAAGGACTCTTGGCAACATAGAGCCGAACAGCCTAGGAGGGAGGACCAAAGAAAGAGGTATGGCCAAAATAAGCAACCAACCATGCAAACCGAAGAAGAAAGGAGTAGATCCTACGAAGCCATAACCACTGTGTTCACGGAGCCGATCTACAGGCTCTTGGAAAAAATCAAGGGAGAACCCTACTTCGTTTGGCCTCCTAAGATGATGGGGGACCCTGCTCGGCGCAACCAGGAGTGGCGGTGCACCTACCATCGTGAGAAAGGGCATAAGACGCAGAACTGCAGAGACCTTAAGAGGCATCTCGAAGACTTGGTTACTGCCGGCCATCTCCAGCAATGGATCGATGTGGAAAAGACAAGGGCAAAACAGGGACAACTCCCAATCCCTCTACCAGAGGACCAAGCTCCAAGGCTAGTGATAAACGTTATCCATGGGATGACCGACCCCCAAAGGGAGAATGCCCTTCGTGGCGAGATTCAGAGAGCCACGCACCTGCAACAAGTCATGTCAGTAGGACCATTGTTCAAGAAGTCTAGAACGGAAGCAAAGCCCTCTCAATTCAACATTGTGTTCTCCGAAAAGATCTAGAAGGGATCCAACATCCTCACACTGATGCCCTGATCGTCACCGTCGGTGTGGCGAACAAATTTGATGTGAAACGGGTCCTAATTGATCAAGGGAGCGCCGCTGAAATTATGTATTATGACCTTTTCAAAAAGCTAGGTCTTGATGAGCAACACTTAATCCCTGCAGTCTCCCCTCTGGTCGGCTTCAATGGACAGACAGAGTGGCCGCTAGGCCGGATCACCTTGTCCGTCACAGCAAAGTCCAAAGTGGTCCCTGTCGACTTCTTGGTGATCAATACTTCATCTTCTTACAATGCAATACTCGGTCGACCTTGGATTCATACAATGGAGGTAGTGCCATCCACTTACCACCAGGTAGTCCATTTCCCAACAAAGAATGGGGTGGAAGAGATCAAGGGTAACCAAGTAGCGGCAAAGCAATGCTTCATCGCCGCCATGAAGTCTAAACAAGCATGCAAAGAAGTCCAGGTGGTTGAACTGCCTGATCAGTCTGTACTGGAAGACGTTGGTAGAGTACCAACAGAGAAGATTGTGGAGGACCTCGAAACGATCTTGGTGGGCGGAGGAGATCCAGACAAGTTCTTTCTACTCGGCACTTCGCTTCTCGCCAGAGAGAAGGAGCAGTTGCTAACTCTCCTCCGCAAGAATATAGAAGTATTTGCTGGTCTGCTTACGAGACTCCTGGGTTGGACCCAACCTTTGCATGTCACCAACTCAATGTCCAACCAGCAGCTCGGCCCGTAGTCCAAAAGAGCAGACGATCATCTGCAGAACATACAGAAGCGGTCATCCAAGAGGTAAACAAGCTTCTAGTGGCAGGGGTCATACGAGAGGTACAATATCCGAAATGGTTGTCCAACACTGTCGTGGTGAAGAAAAAGAATGGAAAATGGAGGGTGTGCGTCGACTTCACCAGCCTCAACAAAGCTTGTCCTAAGGACAGTTTTCCTCTCCCACGGATAGACCAACTGGTAGATGCAACTGCTGGACATGAACGGATGAGCTTCCTAGATGCCTACAGTGGCTATCATCAAATCCCCCTGTTTGGCCCTGACCAGGAGAAGACAGCATTCATTAGCCCAAGGGGCACCTACTGCTACAAAGTGATGCCCTTCGGCCTGAAGAACGCCGGTGCGACCTATCAACGGATGGTCACTAAATTGTTCAAGGACCAACTAGGCAAGACTATGGAGGCCTATATAGATGATATGGTGGTCAAAAGTAAATTGGCCGAACATCATCTGAGAGACTTGGAGGAAGTGTTCCAAATCCTGAAGACCCACAAGCTGCGCTTGAACGCCTCGAAATGTGCATTCGGGGTCGGTTCAGGGAAGTTCTTGGGATACATGGTGACCAGGCAAGGTATCGAAGTCAATCCCGACCAGATCAAAGCCCTCCAAGACATCGAAGCACCTACAAAGGCTAGGGAACTCCAAAAGCTTGCTGGTATGGCTGCAGCATTGAATCGTTTCATTAGTCGGTCCTCTGATCGAATGAGACCCTTCTTCCAACTCCTAAGGAAGAAAGCAGACTTCAAATGGAGTGACCAGTGCTCCGAAGCACTCACAGAATTGAAAAAGTATCTTTCTTCCCCTCCCCTTTTGTCTACTCCAGTCCCCAACGAAGAGCTCTTTCTTTACTTGGCTGTCTCCGATCACGCTGTGAGTGCAGTCTTGATTAGAGAGGAAGGGAAAGAACAAAAGCCAGTATACTACGTTAGCAAAACCCTCTTGGATGCCGAAACCAGATACCTACCTCTAGAGAAGCTGGCATACGCCCTACTGATAGCTTCTAGGAAGCTTGCTCACTACTTCCAAGGACACACTATCAATGTCCTCACAGAGTACCCTCTAAAGTCTGTGTTCAGCCGAGCTGATTTCTCGGGCCGGACAGCGAAGTGGGCAGTAGAATTAGGAGAGTTTGATATTAAATTCCAACCACGGATTGCTATCAAAGCTCAAGTGTTAGCAGACTTCGTAGCTGAGTTCACTCCAGGACCGACCGGCCCCTCCGAAGGGAGCTCGGCCTTAGCAACTGAAATCCACAACACTCATCAAACCCCCGCTGAGGCATGGAAACTTTTCATTGGAGACATTTGGCAGTTGTTCGTTGATGGATCCTCCAACCAAAAGGGTTCTGGAGCGGGAATGGTCCTTATTTCACCAGAGGGGTTTATTTGGGAGCAAGCTGTCAGACTGGGATGGAAAGCTTCCAACAACGAAGCAGAGTACGAGGCTCTGCTAGCTGGTCTCCGTAGCGCAGAACACTTTAATGCAGAGGAGTTGCTCGTTTATAGCGACTCCCAACTTGTGGTGAACCAATTGACTGGACTATATGAAACTCGCGACGACCGGATGACATCCTATGCAGAACAAGCCAAGCACCTGATCCGCAAATTTCAAGCTATCAGGGTTGTGAAAATTGGCCGTGACAGAAATAGCCACGCCGATGCCTTAGCCTGTCTTGGCTCTTCGGTAGACTCAAAAAATGGTCGCAAGATATGGGTCGAATTTGTTCCTCAACCAACTATCGATCCACCTAGCTCGGTCCTTTGTACTGACCTTGGTCCGAGCTGGATGGATCCCTCCTTGCCTTCTTAAAAAATGGCGCTCTTCCAGATGACAAGAAAGAAGCACATAAAACAAGGCACCGAGCTGCGCGATTTTGGGTCTCACCTTCGGGCAAGCTCTACAAAAAGTCTTACCTCGGTCCGTATCTTCTTTGTGTTCACCCCAATCTTGTGGAGAACTTTCTTTATGAAATCCACGAGGGGATCTGTGGCAGTCACACTGGAGGTCGGTCCTTGGCACACCGAGCCCTCACTCATGGGTACTGGTGGCCGCGTATGCAGAAAGATGCCCAACAGTATGTCCAGAAATGCGACAAGTGCCAAAGGTTTGCCCCACTCATTCATCAACCAGCCAAGAACCTAACTCCCCTCACCAGTCCATGGCCATTTGCACAATGGGGTCTGGACATCGTTGGACCTCTAGCAAGAGGTACTGCTAACAAAAGGTTCTTCGTTGCTGCCACTGACTATTTCACTAAGTGGGTGGAGATTGAAGCCTTAGCAAGCATAAAGGAAGCTGACATGAAAAGGTTTGTTTGGAGGAACGTCATTACTCGGTTCGGCATCCCAAGGGCCTTACTATCTGACAACGGCACCCAGTTCGATGGGAAAGTTTTCAGGAAGTTCTGTTCTGACTTAAAAATTGAGTTCCGAAATTCTACTCCAGTCTACCCTCAAGGCAACGGTCAAGCTGAAGCATCTAACAAGACGGTTATCAATGGGATGAAGAAGCGGCTGGAGAAGGCCAAAGGCAAATGGGTGGAAGAACTGCCAAACGTTCTGTGGGCGTATAGAACAACACCACGGCGATCGACAGGGGAGACGCCTTACTCTCTCACTTATGGGATGGAGGCCATCATCCCCTTGGAGGTCGGCCTTCCCACTATTCGGTCTGAAATCTTTGAACCAACAAACAATGATGAGGCCATCGCCCAGGCTCTTGACCTGACAGAGGAGCGCAGAGAAGCCGCGCTCATTCGTCTGGCAGCATACCAGCAACAACTTACTAGAAGTTTCAATAAAAATGTGCTAATTCGCCAATTTCTACCTGGAGATCTGGTGCTAAGGAAGGTCATGGATCATAAGAAGGTCCCTGGTGAAGGGAAGCTCGGCCCTAACTGGGAAGGGCCTTACAGAGTTACCTCTGCCTTAGGCAACGGAGCTTACTACCTGACTGACCTAACAGGCAAGCCCATTCCTCGTCCTTGGAATGTTGCCAACTTGAAGAAATATTATCAGTGATGAAATGATCTAAACAGCTTTTGAATGTAATCGCAATTCTCTAAGTATTATTGAAATCACCTTTTTCCTATGAATTGTGTTCTTTTTCATATGTGTCGTACATATTTTCGCTCGACAATTGAGCAAGAACGGGTTACAGGTCTTAACCTACACCCTAGCCTGCAAACTCGACCCTTCGGTTGGAGTAAGGCGCCAAGTGGTATAGCTTGGTGGAATTTGTGCCAAGTATCGTTACTTGAAAGCATGGTCCATGGTAACAACTCGCGCTCAACGAAGAAGCCGAGTTACACTCTACGATGAGTTAAGCTTGACCGAATCAAGTAAAAGCCGAGCAACGAAATGCCCGGCCGAATCCAACTAGACATTTCTAAGGCGCAAAGCCTGGTCTGCCAGATTAGACGCCCTATATAGTCTCAGAGCCTCTGCTCAGCTAGGGACATGGAAAGTTCTTTCTTCTAATTTTTCTAAGGCACAACGCCTATTTTGCCCAAATAAACAGTCCACTCGGCCACAAAGCCTTTGCTTGGCCGGAAGGCATGGAAAATTCTTTCCTCAAATTTTTCTAAGGCATAAAGCCTAGTTTTACCGAACAAATGGCCTCCTTCCCTACGGCGTCTCTGCTCGGATTGGGGGCATCAAGAGTTATTTCTTCCAATTTTTTTTTACGACATGGAGCCTAGTTAGACCGAACAGGCGACCTCCTTCTCTAGAGAGCCCCTGCTCGGCCGGGGGCAAGCATAACACATACAAGCATAAATTGAAAATTGAAGTTCAAGACATACAAAAATTCAACAAAGCATGACATCACTATAAAGCATCCATTACAAAAAGAGGAGCTCAGCCTTACAAAATGACTATGTCAAACTAGCCGAACTCCAACACTTACTTACTCAAAAAAAAAAAAAAAAAAAAAAAAAAAAAAAAAAAAAAAAAAAGAAGAGGAAAACAAAAAGAGAAGGATCTTGTTTTGGATAACAGCCACATGCCGACTTCACTTACTCGACTCTCCCGCCGAGCCCTTCCTTTTTTTGTCACTTCGGGAGACCTTTGAAGGCTCTGCCTCAGTACGTGCAGGACCGCCGGGGGATTTGACTCCCTGCTGGTTGACCTTTGAAGGCTCTGCCTCAGTATGTGCAGGACCGACGAGGGATATGACTCCCTGCTGGTTGTCAAAGGTGAAGTACGAAGGTGCTCCGAGTCGGGTCATGACGGTGGTCTTTCGCTTCAATTCTTTGTTCTCTGCCTTTAAGGCGCAAATCTCCGCTCGTGCATCTTTGTACATGCTCTGGAGCAGAGAAAGTTGGGAGTTTAGCTTTTGTACTTCAATGGTTCTATTCTGTAACCGGTGAGATAATTTGGTAACCGCAGTCACGGTTTCCATGCAAGAGCTTAGTGTGAAGTGGTTGGCCTCAATATCAGATTGAGCAGCCATGATTTGCTCAACGGATATCATAGGAAAGCTAGGAAGAATGGGAACAGGGGCACTCGGTCCAGGAAGGTTAGGAAGAATGGGAACAGGGGCACTCGGTCCAGGAAGGTTAGGAAGGGTAGGAGCAGGGACACTTGATCCAGAGGAGCTCGGATCATTGAGGTCCGGAAAGAGAGTGAGGGGGCGAGATGAGGCCATGTGTGGTGAGAGATGTAAAGAGCAAGAAAGAAAAGTCAGAAAAATAACAGAGAACAGACTGAGTTTTGAGACAACTTTTCTCTTCCGTTCAGTCTCTCTTTTCTCTCGATGAGGAAGAGGAAACAGAAGAGAGTGATGAAGAGGGAGATGGAAGAGAGTGATGAGGAAGAAAGGGATATGGAGAAGAAGTAGAAGAAGAAGAGTGATGAAGATACCGTTTCAGAAGAAGCTGAGAAGAAGAAGACAAAGAGGGAGAGGGCCGAGGCGAGCGTCGTTCGAGGCATGCTTTTGTCGGCCAAAGCAGGCCGCGTGTCACGCGTTTTCGAAAAAAGAGAAAGACGCATGAATGTATACGGTATAATAATAATAATAATAATAATAATAATAATAATAAAATAAAAATAAAATAATAAATAAAAATATATATATAAAAATAAATAAAATAAAACAATAAAAAATAATAATAATAAAAAAAAATGTACAACCGAGCTACAAGTTGTATCCATTTCTTTTTAATATTCAGCTCGGCCAATCGAGCACCAAGTCAAGAAGGCCGAACATACAACTCTGCACAGATTGGAAAACAATTTGCAAGTAATAAAGTGGTGGGCCCCAGGTAATATTCAAAATGTGTTATTTTCAAAGACAAAGCTGGAGTCTATATACACAATGCCAAACTAATAAAAAAAATAATAATAATAAATAAGGAATTAGGTGGAATTCGGGCCCACTTAACTAATTTATGCAAATTCAAGCATTTGAATTAATAAAACAATGCAATTCTAAGTCCAAATAAACTTTCATGCCAAATCAAAATCTTAAAGTGGGCCGAGATATCTATTAAAAATATATACATATATATATATAATTAAATTTGAAGGTCAGACTATACTTTGAACAAATTAGACTGAATACAAATAAATGGCTTCCACTCAATAATTTTTAGTGCAAGCCAGGGGGCAAATGAAGGGGGCATAATTATTCAAGCCTAGTTGTATGGAACCTTGTTGAATTGGACGAAGGTCCCTACTAGACTGGACGAAGGTCCTTACTGGACTGGACGAAGGTCCCTACTCCGTACTCAAGCCTAGTTGTATGGAATCTTGTTGGATTGGACGAAGGTCCCTACTAGACTGGACGAAGGTCCTTACTGGACTGAACGAAGGTCCCTACTCCGTACTCAAGCCTAGTTGTATGGAACTTTGTTAGACTGGACGAAGGTCCCCACTCCGAAGTGGGCTCTCTCTCTCCACTCTATGATATGCCGAGCTAAGGGATCAGTCTTGGCCCACTCCCCACTCCGAAGAGGGGAAGACCATGGGCCTGGCCATAGCACCACTCCCCACTCCGAAGAGGGGAAGACCATGGGCCTGGGCATAGCACCACTCCCCACTCCGAAGCTGGTAAATCCATAACATGGGATCCAAGGCTCCCACTCAACGACAACATGAGTGCTAACAGATCAGTCAATACTCTGTAAAGTAAAAAGCATGTGGTGTCCGCGAATGACGGATCTTGCTCCCCTCTATTAAGGGATGTGCTACAATCACGGCTGAAGACCAGGCGTAGAATGAGGGAGCTTGATGAAGAAGTCATATGATCCTTATAAAAGGTAACCGGACTCTCCTTGAAAGGGAGAGCTCTGAACTCTAGAAACACACTGGTTTTCTCTATCTTGTCTCTACCAAACTCCGGTACTGACTCGACCGTCGGAGGGGTTTCCGACCAACCCTCGGTCGGGCAGCCTAACTATTTGTTCCTTGTGCAGGCCTCCACCATCGGTGCACCAGGGTTCGTCCACAAAGTTCCATCTTACTCTATTGCGGAAATCGGTCCGCACAATATATATATATATATATATATTCCATGCATGGTAAATCAATAGAATAAATAATCATGTCATGCAAAGCTTCTTGGGCATAGCATAATGTGTTTTAGAGTATATATAATAGCATTAATAAACAAAGAGTTAGTGCGTTTGGTTTGAGTTTTCTGAATTCAGTTTTTTGAAAATTGTGTTTTTTTGTTTGTCGTGTTTTTTTGGTTTTAGTAAATATTTTTTAAATTTTAAGCAATTTTTTTTTATTTTTTTAGATGCACCTTATTTAAATGTATTTAAATAATAAAATATTTGTGAAAAAAATATTTTTAAAAATTAATAAATACACAAAAATATAAAAAAAATGTACTGAATTTTTGCCCTTTTTTTTTTTGTGTGTATTTTTTGGTATTAGTGTATTTAAAAAAAAACAATTTCACAAATATTATATATTTTAAGTGTATTTATGTTTGGTGTGTCTAAAAATTTTTAAAAATTACTTAAAATATTAAAAAAAATTATTTGAATAAATTAAAATACGAAAAATAAAGAAGTAGAATTTTTTGAAAACTGTTTTTTGAAAACCAGAACCAAACAAGTTGATTGTTATTCAAGCCTAAAAGTTAGACTCATTTTTTAGAATCAGTGACGTGTCAAGAAAATGACCAATCATTTTCTTGATACATCACTAGTTCTAGAAAGTGAGTCTAAAAAGTAGATTTTTATATCATTTTTCATAAAGAAATAGCAGCACACCTACTCAGTAATCGATCAGAAAAAGTAATCAATCTCAATTACACAATAATTTATTTTTGTGTAAATTTTTAAACATCTATATTTTTAAATAAAGTGCCAAGACAACTACGTGAAGTGACATATTTTTAAATAAAAAACATCTATATTTACCAATTACTTGTATTATCTATACTAATTATATTAAAAAAAGTTCTACAAAAAGGTACATAAGACCGAAAGTTTAAGGTAAAAACAATTTTACCACTTAGAGAACATATGTATTATAATAATAATTTCACTAACATATATTTTAATTCTTATTTATTTGAATTACACATAATTCTTTGAAAATTAAGGAGAAAATAAGCATTTGTGATAAAATTAGAAACGATGGGAAGGGAGGATTGGCATAAGAATTAAATATAACAACAATGCTTGGTAGTTCAAATTTTCATAGTCCGAACGATTCGAATGTTTCAAAACGATATCGTTTGGGAATAAAATAATATTGTTTAAATACATTTGAGCCATTCAAAATTACACAAATTCGAGCTACCAAATATTTCCTTAAATATAATGAGTATTTTGAAGAAGAGGAAGTAAGTAATACCTTTGAATGGGAAAATGCCTCTTTGGACAAGTTGAGGGTAGTGAAGGTAGCCCATGAAGCCACAAGCCGATGCCGTCCAAAATTGCACCTCTGGAATCCCAGCTTCTTCTGCGGCTTTCATGGCAAAGTTCATCGCTCCATCAGATACTACGCACGTAACAGCTGGCACTTGCCGCGATGCAATCGAGTTGTTGTTATTGTTGAGCTTTTTTAATAAAACTCGAAAGGGATCCAAACAGTTGTCTCGCATTGCGATGCAGAGGGTCGGAGGATCTTGAGTGGCATCACGATCGGACGGTGGCAGCCCATCCGGTATAGACTCAAACTGGAAATCATCAAAGCCCTTTAGAAATTCAGGACCTTTGGATTGAAGCAAGCGTCTGTGGTTGAACTCGGTGTTGACGAAGGTGATGTAGAAGCCTCTAGAGTGTAGAAGCTTGGCCAGTTGCATCATTGGGTTTATGTGACCTTGTGCTGGAAATGGTACACAAACTGCATGGGGCTGCTTTCTGCTACCCATAATAACTAATATCAGCAATGCCAACTCAAACTATGAAACTAGTCTCTTTGTATAGAGCTAGAGGTCACTTTTAAGCATGTATGCATGGTGTACTTATTTATTAAGGGTGCCAATTGAAAATGAATAATATTATATCCATTAATTATATACTAATTACTATATTAATAGGTGATGTGACATAATAATATAAATTTTAAACTTTTATAATTTATATAATAGATGAGGTCATAATTTTAAAATAATAATGTCATAATAAATATTGACATACTAATACTGTATTTGGTTAGGAGATTTGAGGAAAAATTTAAAAAGAGAAATGAAAAAAATATATATATGAAATATGAATAAAATATATTTATATTTTACTTAGTTTCATACGCATTTTTATTTTTCTTTCTAAATTTCTTTTCAAATCTCTCAACTAAACACAGTCCAAATCATCCAATCAAACATTGGGTAATTGCGTATAAAAACCATCGATTGAAAATGGGAAAAGTTAGAGGTCATGAAAATTTTGTCATGAAAATGATCATGAAAAATTTATGATCCTTAGATTACCTTGATTAGTGTGTGGTGTTTTATTCTAAGTGTAATCCAAGGATCACAAAATTTTCATGATTATTTTTAGGAAAAAATTTTCATGATACCTAGCATTACTGATTGAAAATTGACGCGTGTTTTGACTGGAAAACTATTGATCAAATAAAGACACAAAAGCAGTTTCGTGTACCAATTAGAATTGGTCAAATAAACCAAGCCGAACTTTGTCACAAATAGTATTGGTAGTTCCGTGTACCAAATTTGATCACTTCTATTAACCAATCTGTAATGTTGTCAAATTGCTGTAATTTTTAATTCGGTAATACTATAAATTTAGATTTATGTATTCAGAATTTATCAAAAAAAAAAAAATTAATAGTTCAAATTTAATTTATTCATAAACTTCACGCTTTATCAATTTAATATCCATCACACAAATACATTTAAATAAATTATGAGCTGATAAAAATAGATTCATTGCATTTTTATTTTTAATAACCTCTCTCTCCCATTCATTTGGTAGAAAATAAATCAAAATAGTATAAGACAAAGGCGGCTTTATTTATTAACTTCTTTGGGATTTTTTATTGGGCTTAAGGTAAACCTATCTAAATGACATCTTTTATACATTTTTAAATCATAATTTTTTTTAAGAATAAATTATAACTTTTTCTCTTGTTAAATCTTTTTCTATGATCATTGTTAATAGGATTTGTATTTTCTACTCTGATGAGTGCTATCGAGTCAGGTTAAACCTTACAATGATACCACTTAACGTAGCGAAATACACATGAAGACTAGATATCGTTGTAATAGACCAAATAATTCAAAATCCGAAAAAAGAAAATCTTGAATCTACAAGAAATAAAAGAATTTTCAAAGAGAAATTGAATATATATACCTAAAAAAAGAGAAATTGAATATTATTAATAAAAATTGTCTTTGTTATAAAATTTGCATAACTTATAATAAGAAAAATGATATAAAAATTTAATTTTTAAATCAATTCTAGTGATGTGTAAAAAGGTGAGGGACTAATGTGACAATCCGATTAGCAACAATCTAATTGGATGAGCCGGAGAGAGATTGGACAATCCAATTAGTCTACCAAAGTATCGAGCTTCGCTAGCGACAGAAATAAATAAATAAATAAAATATGACCCAGACCAAATCACTGTGTCTAATCTTTTGACTGTTGTATAGGTTTTTTTAAGGGCAAATTATTTACACACCCTTCACGTTTAGTTAAATTATAGATTTTTACTTAAACTTTCAGAAATAACATTTCACCCTTTGAGATCTATATTTGCATAATAATTTAAGTCATGCAGTGAACTAAACGTTAAGAATAGTTACAGAAACATACTGACATCACCAAAATATATATTAATAGACGATATTACCCCTCGTATCTTTCCAAAGCACTAAACAACCTAATTTAACTTGAAATCCTTTTGATAAGTCAACAAAATTTACAAAAGAATTACGATAGATGAAAAAAATATATATATAAAATTAAGTTTTTGGAACCATGTTAGGTTTGTTGTTTAGAAAAAAAATTCACAATTTTTTTTTTGAAAAAATGAACACTAATTTAATAAAATAAATATGAAAAAATATATTTAATTTGAAAAATTGTTTCTAACCAATCAAAAGATAAAATTATATAAAAATGATAATTATTTTTTATTTTTTATTTCTTAACCAAATTAATTTTTAATTTAAAAAAAAAATTCTAAAACAAATTTTTTAAAATCAAACCAAACATAGCCTAAGAATATTTTAATAAGTCATTTCTTGTGTTGGTAACTTATTTAATTATTTGTTAATTTTATGATATTTTCACTATCTAATAAGTATTTTTTCATTTTAATTTTGCATTTCATAACTTATTCAATTAATTAATTTGGTATTCACAATTTATTCAGTTAATTTATTATTATTTATTATTTTTATTTTTATTTTTTGGGTGAATAGTTATTTTTTGGTAATAAATAAGTACCATGGAATCCTCTTCAACATGGAAGGAATGAAGAAAGAGTACTCAAGTAGCTAAAAATTGAAATATTAGCTTAAAAAAATTTAATACATTATCTTCTTCTTCTTCTTCTTTTACTTTTTCTTCTTCTTCTTTTTTTTTTTTTTTTTTTCAATGGGTTTTTTAAAATTTTTTTGCACAAATTCTATATTTTTTAAATATATCTAAATTAAATTGATCTAATCTAAATATAATAGTAGAAATAAAAATGAAAAATTATATTCATACATAGAAATTTACACAAAACATATCATAAAAATTTGCAATAGTGATGTTGTAAATATATAAATCAAGTTTATAGATGTTTTGTTTTAAAGTGAAAGATCACCATTAATTTATATCATTGTGTTTGAAAATTCTATATAAAGTTTATGCTTGTATATCATCACTCAATAACAATATGTTCAGATAGAATTTAATGATCGAAAGTTATAGAATGTAGTCATGATGATAGGAAGAAGAAATGGTAGGCAAAAAGGCAAGATGATCACTTATAAAATTTTAAGATATGACATCAGCAATCTAGAGAGCAATTTGTAATGAGATTACAAATCTCAGGGAAGGGAATGTAATTTTTCAAATGTGAGGGGAGATCTGTATTAAATAAAAATCTCAAAGGTATCAGTGTAATTTATCCAAGGGCATTTTAGTCAATTTACTATATCCGTTAACGACGTTAATTGCGGTGGAGTGGTATGTAATTTCTGAAACCTTAAGAGAAATCTGTAATTTAGCTAAATCTTAAGGGGGTGTAGGTAATTTGCCATTTTTTAAAGAGACTTATGTAGGTCCTAATAAATGGATTTATTGTTCAATAGGTCCTATGATAATTGAGGAATTGGAGTTACTGCTGTGGTAAAGGCACAGTAGTGACTGTTGTGCCTCAATTTGAGGTCCATTATGAGTTTATTTTTATGATCTGAACCGGTCATTTTGTAGGGTTTGTTGAGTACTTCATGCTTATCAAAAATCATATTAATCGGATATCAATAATTACATGATCAATAACCAAAAAAATAAACAATAAGTTTTTCTTTTGAGAAATAGCATACAAATAAGTTTTTCTTTTGAGAAATAACATAAAAAAATATGTAATTCGATCATATAGTTATTGATATCTGATTAATATGATTTTTGGTAGGCATGAAGTATTCAACAAACTCTACAAAATGAACTTTTCAAATCACAAAAATAAGTCCATAATGCACCTCAAATTGAGGCGCAACAGTCACTGCTGTGTCTTTAGCACAGCAGTGATCCCATTTTTGATAATTAATGGCACTTTTCATTAAACATTATTACGTAGTTGTTTGGAATGTGCTACATGCTATTTTAGCACATCATATTATTTGGGTCGTATCACATCTTATTTGGGTCGTATCATTTCTTATTTGAGTCACATTACCTCTCTACAACATCACTTCAAACTCAACCTATATTTCACATTTTTTCATAAAAAGTCAAAAAGTATATTAATTTAGCACTTCTCAAACAATCCCTAAAAAAACTTCACTAATTGTTAATTTTTAGCAATAATTTGAAAATTTTTTCAGAAAAAATGTCATTAATTATAAGTTTTAGTAACAATTTAAAAAAATAATAGTAATTTACAACTTTCAGCGACAGTTTGAAAAATTCGTAGCAAAAAATATCACTAATTGTAAATTTTAGCAACTATTTACAAAAAATTATGACAAAAAAGTTACTAATCATCAATTTTTAACGACATAAATAAAAAAATTCTCACAAAAAAATTATTTTTAACGATGATTTTATTGAAATTATCGTTTGGAAACATACTATTTTAATAACTTTTTGACTAAAATATGAGATAAAAAACAAGTATGTTGGGAGTGACTTTTTGATTTTTAAAAAAAGATGTGCAAAAAGTAGAGAAAAAATGAAATCTTTGACTTTTTGATATAGATTATAGACTTTTTAATTTTTTTAATAATTTTTTGACTTTTTAACTAAAATACTCGCATGCCAAACGAGGCCTTATTGTCAATAACTTCATAGAAATTAAGTCCAACAATTATTGATAATTTATCTTTTTTTTAATCCCTTGAATTTATCCCGAATTATTATAATCGCAACTACAACACCTGTTGTTGAAAGTGCCTAGTTTTTTTTTTTTTTTTTTTTTTTCATATTTATTTTGAGATCATCCGTGTAGTTATTCTCACTTTCCTATACAATCTAGACGCTATCTTACAGCTCAAACCCTTTTTGATTTTTCTAAGTATCTGGATGGTCAAGGAAAGCAAGTGGGTTGGCTTGCTTATATATTTAACAATAATGATTGACATTCTTTTTTTTTAGACTCTCATAATTTCTTTTGGATCATAATTATTGATGGTATGGGTATACATACATGAGAGAGTCTCACATATGCATCAATAATTGAGATCTAAAGAAAGTTGTAGGGTCTCTAAAAAAAGGGATCCCAAACATTTTTCAGCAACATACCATGCTATGCACACGAATTCTTTTTTGAAAAAAACGTGCCTCTTGACAATTGATAATAATTTTTTTTTAAAAATTAATTTTTTTGATAGTACAATTATTACATTTTAAAAATATTAATTTTTTAAAATTACCCTTTGATAGTATATTTTTTTAGGAATATCAATTGTCATAATTATACTTTTTATGTTATTAATGAATTTTAAAAAAAAGACAAAATAATAAATTCATATTATTTTATTCCTTAAATTTTTGAAAAATGACTAATATTTTAAGACAATAAAAAATAAAATAAGCGACTAATATTTTAGAACGGAGGAAGTATAATTTTTACTAAAAATATATCAGTTTTGGCATTCGGTTAAACAGTCCAAATATATCGGTTGATTGTTGTTTTGTAAAGTAGTTGTTGATTGTTGTTGTTGTTATTGATAATGATGTGTTGTTGTTGATGATGATGATTGCAATAGATAAACAAAAAATTAAATATATAGTCTAAAATTTTGAACAGATAGATAGAATTTAGGAGAAAAAAATTGAATAGATAAATAAAATTTAGGAAAAAAATTGAACAAATAGATAGAATTTAGGAGAAAAATTGAACAGATAGGAGGTAAAATTAAATAGATAGTCAAAAAATTTGAATAAATAGATATAAATTTGAATAGATATACAAAAAAAATGAAAAGATAGATCTAAATTTGAATAGATAGTCAAACAGAAAAAAAGTCAAGGGATAAAATTAAAAATAAAATATCTTCTAGGACTTCTCATCAAATTATTTTACAAAATGTGAATTTTTCACGGACAAAAAATATTCTCTGGAGCTAATGCCTTACACCATCCTTAAATTGGATCACCAATTGAATTTTTTTAATTAATAACTCTTCATTTTTTTTATAGTTTAGCCTCTTAAAAGAAGAACGTAAGATAAAAGTATGATATAAAAGTTACCATAATTTTTATTTATTTATTTATGGATGCTACTTTTTATGAATTTGTTTTAGATACTACGCTATAAATGATTAAATGGGTTCATATTATTTTTATTTATTTTTTAGAGCTCGAAAACATGTATCGAATTATAGTTTTTTATTTTTTATTTTTTTATTTTATAACAGTAAAAATCAAAATTAAAATAATATTTGAACATGATAAGAAATTATAAATTTTCTTGTTACTATTTAGAGATTTCAACTTTACATATTTAATAATTAAATTTTCTAGTACTTGCTTAACTAGAGGTAATCTACTAGAAATTGCTAAGAATGATGTTCAAAATGAGTGTGTAAAAATAGTTATTGGTTGAGTTGGTGCTGGACCGGAAGTAATTAAGCTAAGTAAAAAATCATAGAAGAATTTGATAGCATGATGATGTTTTGGTTGGTGTTGGACCTCTGCAAATGTTGTCTTTTGAGGGTTTTTTTAAGTGTAATTTGGCCTTCTTTTCTTGTTGTAATTGCCAGAATGTGACGGTTTAAAGTTTATCATATGCCCTATGATCTTTACCCCCTTTTTTATTTATTTATTTATTTTTTTTTTTGAACCACCTATAATCTTTACCTTGAGACCCAAATTTAACAACTACCTTTGACCACCAACCACTGTTCTCAACAATCATCACCATTTTACTGCTTTCATAGTCCACTCAACCTCTTGATCTCCCCCATGTCCATTATCCTTAACAAACATGGCCTATATCACTTGCTAGGAACTAGGCATCAACCACTACCTATTTTATAGAAATGAATGAGGAGAAATTCTATTTCCACCCACTTAATAAACTTAAGGTAAATCTTTTCTCATTACACATTCCTATTAATTTAATTATCAACTAACTTTCTTAATTCACACCCTTAAAATTACAATTAGATCCATGTTTCATAAATGGTACACACACTTTATCTGAAAATGCACACACTTTATTTGACTTTAATTGAAATTTATAGTCCACCCACTTTTTTGAAGACATTGACTTAGTTGAAACGGAGGGGGAAATTTTTTTTTTTTTGAACTTTCTTCACTTCCATTGAAGAACTTGAAGAGATCTATTGACTCAAAACTATTGAATCTTTTGTGTAAGGTAAGAAATCTTTCCATTTTCATATTACATTTATCATTGTGTTATTACATTTACCATTTTCAGAAATATCTGCACTCCATTGGCATATAAAACATCGATTTTTCCATGGCTGGATGGGTTGGAGCTTTCGGGACTGGGTTTCCGAATTTTTTTATTTAATTCGGAACTTAATAACTGAGTAATGGGTACATTTTCGAATTATTAAAACCGAAGAAAATACGAAATTGCGAAGTTTTTTGCCGAATTTGTTATATTTGTTCGGCCCAATAGTTCCGAATTAATTGTTTAATTTCGACAGTTGGTTTATGAATTTTTTTTGTTTATTCGGCACTGAACTTCCGAATGGGTTTTTTTTTTTAACACCAAGTTACATAAGTTAAATAGGCTACCAATATTGGTTTTTATGTAGGTTTTCTCAACAATTTTATTTTATGGGTATGTTTATGTATTTATTTATTTATTTATTTATTTATTGCGAAATTGAATGCATAACAATAGAAACAAAAATCTGTACAGTATTGGTATTTTCACATTATATTGGCCATGTTTGGTAGAGCTGTGGGAAAGTGCTTATAGCTTATACCTAAACAGCTTATAGCTTATAACTATGAACATAAGCTGATTTCTGACTTATAAATTAAGCATCTCCTGCCCCACTCAAAGAATAAGCTGATTTTTTACTTCTAAAAAGCTATAAGCTATAAACTATAAGCTAAACCAAACACATCAAAACAGCTTAAATTAAGCTGAAAGCTGAAATAAGCAGCTTTTAAGCTGCACCAAACAGGGCTATTGTTAGCTTAAGTAGTTAAACATAGGTCTTCAAAAATGCTGTTATCTAAATAGTTGAACAAAACAATTGCATTACATAGAACATTAGGGGTTTGTCCTTTCAAAACAGTGAAATTGGATTCAAATTTGGTGTTTGGTTGTATACTTACAGCTACAACAAATTTACAATCAAATAGAATGTACAAAAACAAGTGATGGGTAGTCCTTTGATTGTTTGAAAAACTTCATTTGTGGGGTATTGATTAATGACCCTGCTGCCTTGGTAAATTGGCCGAAGTGAAGTTAATATGTTTTTGGCATGTTGTGAACATTATCAAACTAATTGGTGAATGGTCTATACAGAATACAAATAGTTTTGCTATATCCATGTTTACATTGTAATTTTTCAACAAATCTTAGTCTCACTCTTTCATCAGTAGTAGGGTTATGTCCTTAGCTTATTTTGTTAATTTCACATCATCCAAATTGTCAATTTAATGGTCTATAACTGCATATTAAATTTCATTAAGGTGGCATGGTTAGGCTACTTATTACCCGCATTGATGTGATCCTTTTCTGGGAGTGTTTATACTGTTTCATTATATTGGGTCGATGAGAAATTTTTTCCTTATGTAGATGGATACCGGTCTTAGTCAACGTCAGTCAGTAACAGCTTCGAACAAAAGACTCTGTGAATTAGAGAGACGTGGATGTGGACGTGCTCGAGTGCATGATGATGACATGCACATTGCCATGGATGATGATCCTATACATGATGCACCAGTTATGGATGATATTGCTATGGATGATGATCCTCCTGGTGATGATGCTGACATTGTTGATGAAGATATCCTTACTCAGCCATTTCTGGGAGGGCCAACTGATCCATCAATCCTTAAAAGTTTTAAAAGTCATGTTGCTGCAGCTATTTGGAATGGTGCTGATGAAAGGGGACCCTTCAAGTGGCATAATCACTCATATAAGATTCGTTCATGGTCGTGGTGGGAACAAGGAAACAACGCTACATTTGTAAACATTGTGGAGATGTCAGGACTTGCATAATTAGCTCGTTGCACGTACCGCTTTGTCAACAAAATTGTAGTGTCTAGTTTTGTTGAGAGATGGCAACCGGAGACAAACACCTTCCATTTGACTGTTGGAGAGATGACTATCACATTGGACGATATCGCCACTATTCTAGGGCTTCCCATTGTAGGCAAATCTATTAGTGTGCGTAAATTGTCAGAAAGGCGGGCCATTGCACTAGTAGTTAATACCTTGGAAATTGATAAGCAAGAGGTCAGACTTGAGATGTCTAGTGCTGGAGGCAATTCAGTGAGGCTTGAGTGGTTGAGGGCACACTTTCATAATGTCACAGACAATGATTCAATGGAAAGAATTGCATGTGCAGGTAGAGCGTACTTGCTATTTTTGTTGGGTTGTACACTTTTCAATGACAAGACTAGTACTAGGGTCCCCATTGTTTATTTGAGTTTGTTGTCCGATTTGACGACTGTATCTTCATATGCTTGGGATGCTGCTGTATTGGCATACTTGTATAGACAGATGGGGTACGCTAGCAGGTTCGGCATGAAACAAATAGCCAATTACATGACACTTCTTGAGGGATGGATTTATGAGTACTTTCGTGGATTCCGACCATACTTGAGTATGAATTACACTCGAGACATGCCACATGTTTACCGTTGGACTTCTCGGAGAGAGTCTAGTGAAGAGAAACAATTGCAGGCTTTTCGAGAGGAGCTGGATAGGTTGGTTGTACATGATGTAAGTTAGAAAGTCCTTCAAAATTTGAAACTCTATATCATACAAAATTTACAGTTGTCATATCTTACAATTGTTATTGTTTGTAGGTTATTTGGGACCCGTATCAAAGTTACAGAGATGTTCATCTGTGTCACCCAGTTACGTTCTACCACGATTGCCTAAAGTGTTTGGAAGTAGTTGAACCATATCACCCTGATAGAGTTTTGAGACAGTTTGGCAGAGTGTAAACAATCCCTAATCCACCACTTGGCCCTATGTGTGCCTCTCGAGGAGCCACAACTTCACGCTACAATGTTATGTATGCATACTTAGACATCATTTGGGAGGCATGGGACAACCATGTGTTATCTGATCGGAGGAGGAGTACACCGGTACGACAGCTTTGGGATTGTGTTCCTAGTTACATGGATTGGTACCAAACCATTACCCATATGTATGTTCAAAACCCGGCGCGTCGTTCTCAGGTGGACCCAAATATTCATCATTATCAGTATCCTAGCCAAGATGCACAGGTACTTTTTTTTTTAGGAGCACCATTACAAATTATTTATGTAAACTATTATAGGTTTGTGTATAATGTTGTATTTGTTCTCGTAATGTAGCGTATGTCACAGATTTATCAGATTACTCATCCTTTCGTTGAGGCTGGCTATGAGGACAGTGTTCAACATCCTGATAGACTTTACTACGCAATTGATGCGATTGAACAGCTTCTTCAAGATCAGCACATTAGTGAATCTGTGCCCAACACATCCGTTCAGGGTCGATCTGCACCCAGCTCTTCTTCTACACATCATTTTGGAGTACATTACATTCGCCGGTCACGTAGTTGATAGTAGTTCATAATGTTAGCACAGGTAGTTTCTGATGGTGTTAGTGGATGTATAAGAAGACAAATATTATTATCATCTTTGGATTATGTATAACGAGATATGTATTTTGTGATGATGTGGATGGATTGAACTACTAGTTAATATTACTAGTTATTCTTACATATTTGTTGTTTAATATGAAAAATCTTTAACAGTAGTTGCACTTAGTTAATATTATTTTCATTACGTTTTGTGTTTAGACAATGTAAAAATAATATGACATCTATTCCATAAATAAGAAAACTATAACTCATATGATATTGTATTTATAAAAAAAAATGACCATTACATCAATGTATGTGAACTAGTAAATCATAAAAACTAATGACTGCTCTCTAATCTCTTAAACCTCTCATGATTGCTCTCTAATACATCAACCTATGTCAACTACATCAAATGTCTCTCGAGTAGCTACATTAGGTCCTATGCTGTCTTTAAATTTTTGAATGCGGCTAACATATGCATTCTCCCATTCTGATGCACAAGTGTGATGGTGAACTCGCCAAAGCACAGCAATGGGAGGAACTGGATGACCGGCCTTCAAAAATACCTGCACGTACATCCAAAAATTGTACACATCTTTTCCAAATCCATCAAATTTACAATTACAAAAATATTAAACAACAATGTACCGTTATTTTCATAACTTATACCTGCACAAAATGATTTCCATTGACAAATCCAATGGCAATCTCACGACGATCAGCTAGGGTTACTGGTGGTGATCTCAAAGGTAAGAAAGTCAGACACTGTTGCAATGACAAGTGGTACAAGACTACATTATAAAATGATGCAATAAGATGTCCCATGTCAGGCATAGTGTCACGACCCAAACCCGCCCCTATAGGTTTAGCATCGTAACTGGCCAGAAATCCTTGGATTACCGAAGGCCTCTGAACAGATTAACAAAATTAAGGGGCTAGCGGAAGCAAATACATAAATATAATTGTCCAATGAGCTGTGCGGATTTATATGAAACAGAATAATTAAAACTTTATATAGATATCCGATAGTCAACCATACGTTATACCCACACATATTATAGCATTTTAAGTACAGCCAACAACATTAAATCAAGTCTTATACATATACAGAACCCAAAGGACTGAACATAGGACACTTTGGGAACCTCCACGTGAGGCGCAGTGGTTGGATAACAACAGAAACACAGCACCAGGCAAAAGCCTTCGGGCTTGAACTCCAGAATGTTCACCTATATACATATATATACAAACAATGAGCTAAAGCCCAGTGAATAACATTAAGGTAAAGGGGTTAGTGAACGAAATCCGAACATATCATAAGCGGAAAACTGATCAGAGCATAATCATTCTCATATCAGAACATAATAATGGTACATCCCATAGAACACATCACAGAACGTCTTCCGACTAGAGTAATCGGTTCCAGATACCGATTAAACACATATCACCACAATGAAGTGGCTAACGAGATCTCGTAATTACTTATATGTCATGGACCCGCATTTTCATGCCGTCCCCTATGACTTGGGACTATCTATGGATGCCATAATAGATTTTAAACATGGAATATTCATTCACGAAAACATATATCATTTCAGAAATCATAGCTTATCACATTTCATTTGGAACATAATTCATATAAACGTATCTTTACGATAACGTTACTCACAGTGGTTCTAGTAAGCGGTCAATCAACTCTCGGACGTTGACCTACAAACATAAAGGCACATAACACAAACGTATCTTATTATTACACATTCATGTGGCCAATACGGCTTAGCTTTCATTATGTTGATTCATGATCATTCTTAACACATTACTTAACACACACACCCTTGCAGCCTCGGAACTTAGTACATTCTTTTCTTAGTGTGTTTCTAATCCATAAACTCATTACTATGGCTTAATTAAGGCTTAGGAATGCCTAAGATGCAATGAGGATACCAAAACACACCTTGGAACACTTAGGCAAAATTTCTGAAAATGAGGTCCACGCTCGAGCGTGGCTTTCCCCGCTCGAGCGGGAATACAGACAATGGAGCTTCGCTCGAGCGTGAACTTCCCCGCTCGAGCGGACTGTAAAATTTGGCAAAAGTACTGGATGTACGAAATGTCCGCTCGAGCGGCAAATCCCCCGCTCGAGCGGCCTTCAAAAATCTAGGTTTTCCAGAACAGGGTTTTGAGCTCCAAAACCAATTTCAATGGCAAATTCGTGCATGGCTTGTTCATAAACTTGCAAAACTTATTCATAAACATGAATGTATGATTTTCATCAATTCTTTTTAGTCAAAACCCATGAATTTACCAAAATTAGAACCAAAACTTTCATGCATGTAGAACACACAATTCTTTTCCCCAAAACTCATGAAATTAGTAAATTTGAGCTTATCAACTCCATGCATGTAATTCAAAACATGAATTTCAATGATTAAACATGGTGATTCTAACATGCATGCACCAAATGAGTCCCAAAATAAGTTAGATGCTCAAAATCAAACTCAAATGACAACCTCTACATATATATACACATGCAAGTGGAATCCATCCTCTTCACAACCATATGTAAATTACATGCAAATGATCCTAACAACTCCATGAATGCATCTTTATAACGCAACTTCTTCATGAATTATGGGTTAGATGCTCACCAAAAGCCCTCAATTACACAAGATCCTTGCCAAACTTGAGCTACTCTAGCAAAATTCTTCACTTCTTCCTTGAATCCACACTCTCTCTTTCTAAAATGGAGTCTCACTCTCACTCTAGAATGTATTCTCAGATTTTTGCACTAAGGGGTAAAAGAAATGAGCTCAAAAGGAGTTTAAGGCCCATATATAAAGCTATGATGTCAAAAATGCATTAATTGGATTATTAAGCTAGCCAAACGCAACTTAACGAAACAGACTGAATTAATTTTTAATAAAATTTGCCAAATGATTCTAAAAATTCCAAATAACACATTGGTGTAGTCAATTTCGGTTTCGGATGCCGATAAGGCTTTCAATTTTCATATCAAAGCGGAATTCTAAACAGATATTTCTACAAGTGACAGATAGAAAGCCAAACCTCATGCAATTTACATAATAATCCCGTAATTTATTTTATTCACTTAATTAACATCCTTAATTACTGATTAGTAGCTAATTACGGGTCGGGGTTATTACAGTCTCCCCACCTTAAGAAGTTTGGTCCTCCAAACTCAAGTTATCTTAAAGGAAACGATGTTTAACAAAAATATAATTTCAAATCTTTACAAAACAGAACGTAACCATGTACAGAGATTAGGGTTCCTATCAAAACAGAGTCTTATACACACTTAGGTTTTAGTCCAGAACAGATTCAGACACATGTTCATTTCCATATTCTTGTCCAGATCATACACAGATGTCACAATTCTGGCTTAAACATACGTGGTGCATTCATTAGTACTAACAGAGCAGATACAGAACAGATGCAGACATAGCAGATACAGAACAGATACAGACACGTGATGGTTATGAATAACCAGTTCCATAAAGGAACCTCCGAATCCGGGAACAGAGAATAGATAAGCTGAGTCCCCCATGACGGGGCCTCCAGTACAGGTAATAGAGTGCAGACAGATATAAGTTCCATAAAGGAACCTCCGATACCGGGTAACAGCCAACAGATACCATATAGTACCAAGAGTCACACGAATACATATCAGAGATTGGACAATCATTCAGTACACAACATATAGCATTTCAGAAAGCAAAACTTATTTCATCACACAGAAAACAAATATAGTGGAACACGACTTTACTAAGTTATTGATCACCTTACTTATATCAAGTACTAATTGGACGACTTAGACTCACACTGTTTCCATTTTCACAAATAATTTCCCGTTGTCAAGTTACAAAGATTTAATTTATTCAATTTCGTGTCATCCATCCGGTCCTTGTTCAATTTGGTTTTCCATTCGGTAACCCATCATAGTTAGTCCAGGTCATTCTGAAGTTATCAGGAATACAAGGTAATTCCGTACAACCCCATAGCAGTAAACGAAATTCTGAAGTAATCACTTATATACTATTCATCAGCCTCAGTTCCCACAAATTCAATCGAACTACGTGTCAATACAGAAGCAGTCATATTAATTACATATACTTCCAGGTAGTCAGAGTTTCTAATCAAACCAGCCTGTTGTCAACAAATCCCATCAGTTTTGAAGTACAGTAACACAAAAACAATCGTTCTCTAGTCAAACCAGTTCATAGTCATAATGGTAATACCGGGTAATTAATCACATATCATATATACAGTATTCCCATATTCTCCAAGCATAAGTTACCAAATCCCATAATCCCATTCACATGTTTCCAATCGGTTATAGGCATATGGTATAAAGCTATTCATAATCACGTAGTCTGCTGTTGATGGTTCACATTCTTCCTAAGCGTTCAAGATTCAAATTTTCCTTCGGTTAGTTCTCTTAGCAACACAGCCCTGTCATTCAATCATAAGCAATTCACAATCCCCCATAATGTAATCAAATCAGATAGTAGCTCTCAACAAAGTTCTCCTCAAATCAGATCAATGGAAGTTCAACCAGGTCTTATCAGGTGAAAGTTCTACCCAGTCATGTCAAACAGGAATTCAAAGCGTGAGTCATCAAACAGAAGTTCTCTCAGGTAACCAAACGTCCCATCAAACTACGATTCTATCAGGTCAGATCCGGTAAAAGTTCTATAGTTCATACTCCATTCGCATAGGTGCATAATCAATGGTTCCACAGTTGTTCTAAGTTCATCCGTTCTCAAAATCACATCAGAGTCATGGATCAATAGTTCATGTCAAAGTGTTTCGGGTCATATACAACGTGTTTCTCCGAATAGGTTTATAGGTAAATGTACAGGCATGTAGTTGTTCATATCGAGAGGTAAGCATCATAGTCAACATGGCAGCTTCCTGAATACGTCTTTCATAGGCATACGGTACACAACAACATATCATATAAAGTTTTTCGGTGGCACACAATAGCAGGTTGTTATGTAGGAGTCCCAAATTGTCGTACAGTCACTAGGGCATAGGTTCACTAGTCTAGTCAAATAGTTTCGTCAGTTTTCAACAATCACAGTTCACAGTTTAAAGTTCACCGTTCGGGGTCTCTACTTAGTCACACAATCCCAGAGTCATAGTCCCCATGGTTAAGTTATCAAAAACCTAACATATCAATCATTCTGAGCAAAGGTATGGTCATATATGTACATGTCCAGAGTTTAATAACATTCACAAGTATAGGTAATTGTTAAACATGAGGATTCAAGGTGTCATACATTGAGTTCATATCAGCTAGTAGGTTTTCAAAGCGTTCATTAGTCACAGTCTAGCCCCGTCAATTCTTCCAGATTTATAATTCAATATAACATAATTAGTCACTATTAATGTTTTCACTAGTTCCTAAATGAAATAATTTCAGAAAATGAAGTCTTACTTCTTCGGACATCAAGTGGGGAAATTTTCATTGGCTCAAATCGTTTAGTCGCTTATTTAATTCAAATCTTAGCGATACTCTAATAATAATTTTCTTTTTAGCAACCTTGGTTGAGTTCTAAATGATTTCAACAAATGGGTTCCGTCTTAATCAAATAACATATAACGTAGCTTGTAACAAAACATGGGATGAATTGAGTTCATCAATCAAAATCTTTCAAAGCCTCTAGGGCTGTTACTAACATCTACATAACACAAGGGATGACATTCTTGACAGAACAGAGGAATAACCGTCCCGGAATCGAAGCACACTCGTTCATGACCGTCAGTGGCCGACTCGGAATCGGTTAGACAACCCACCCGTACACCAGACCGTCGATGGCAAAGAGATATCTCAACAAAGGTGCTACATAAGCTTAACGTCCCCTAGCACGAAAGGATCTTTCAAGAGTGTCATCAAAAGAAGCTAATACTTGATACAGAGTTATTGGATCATCATTCAAGCTAGATCAAATTTTTTTCCAAAACAAAGCAAAGCAAAGCCTCATCAAAACATCGTAATATAGCGTTATTAAAACACCACTTACACATAAACTGTTAACTTCAAGCAGTCCTACTTGTACTAAAGTACTATCCTTAACCAATTAGATTATTTGAGCTTTCTCTTAGGTTCGGAACAGTCTTCTATTTGATGTCCAACTTCTCACATTTCCAGTAATTCGATAACACAGTCCCCGATGATTCTTGCGACATGTGACATACTAGGGTAACTTATTTCTCTTACAACTTTGCCTGGAATTACTCGTTATTCTTACCACAAAATTCTTAGTTTTCTTCTTTGATTCACTTTTCACTTCCACACTTAACTCTCCCCTTTTGACCTTACCATGTAGGGTAGGATTCATAACTTCCACCACGTTCTCTAGTACCTCTTCTACTTTACCTAATCACGCTGATTAAGACTCAATTTCCATTCCATTCATACTTTCTCACCATCTTCTCCTGATGACGGAAGGGAAGGGTTAAACACAAGAAAATGGTTGACAACACTTGGGTTAATTAATTGACTTAAGTTATAGTACAAAGCACATATCAAGCACAAGTAGACATACACACATAGACATATAAGGACACTGGTCAGATGACCTATCCATTCCCAAGGAATTTACCAAGAATTTCCGATTCGAAACTACGCTGGCCAAACATGATTCCAATCGGACTTTCGAGGTCATTCGGCAAAGGCATGAGACTTTACGGTTTGACATACCACATAATAGGTTCCCACCAAAATGTACTATCTTACATATCAAATGGTTTTTCCCGTCCTCAATTACCAAATTTTCTCATAGTCCAATTTAACATATAACCTAAATGGCTTTCATGACTTTCGTTGAAGGTTCTAATTCTGCATGATACTATGATTCCACAAATCAACATACTCCCACCAATGTACTAGTCAAATATTCTGATTTCCTTATCACAATAGAAGTTTCAGAGATTTCACCATAATTCTTAACTTTCAGCCTCACTGCTACACTGATTCCACAATCCAGTTTCCTTATAATCATCAAAAGTCTACAATAGTTCTTAATTCTTAGTTTTAGTACATAAACGTACTACACAAACGTATATACATATTCTTGAATGCACAACTTTTTACTTACTTACTAGATGCATGAAACGTAAATCCGTTGTAGACATTCTAATGCTCAATGGACACGTGTGTGAGATATTAACGCGTGCTCTGATGCCACTCTGTCACGACCCAAACCCGCCCCTATAGGTTTAGCATCGTAACCGGCCAGTAATCATTGGATTACCGAAGGCCTCTGAACAGATTAACAAAATTAAGGGGCTAGCGGAAGCAAATACATAAATATAATTGTCCAATGAGCTGTGTTGACTTATATGAAACAGAATAATTAAAACTTTATATAGATATCCGATAGTCAACCATACGTTATACCCACACACATTACAACATTTTAAGTACAACCAACAACATCAAATCAAGTCTTATACATATACAGAACCCAAAGGACTGAACATAGGACACTTCGGGAACCTCCACGTGAGGCGCAGTGGTTGGCTGACAACATAAACACAGCACCAGGCAAAAGCCTTCGAGCTTGAACTCCAGAATGTTCACCTATATACATATATATACAAACAGTGAGCTAAAGCCCAGTGAATAACATTAAGGTAAAGGGGTTAGTGAATGAAATCTGAACATATCATAAGCGGAAAACAGATCAGAGCATAATCATTCTCATATCAGAACATAATAATAGTACATCCCATAGAACACATCACAGAACGTCTTCCGACTAGAGTAATCGGTTATGGATACCGATTAAACACATATCACCACAATGAAGTGGCTAACGAGATCTCGTAATTACTTGTATGTCATGGACCCGCATTTTCATGCTGTCCCCCATGACTTGGGACTATCTATGGATGCCATAATAGATTTCAAACATGGAATATTCGTTCACGAAAACATATATCATTTCAGAAATCATAGCTTATCACATTTCATTTGGAACATAATTCATATAAACGTATCTTTACGATAACGTTACTCACAGTGGTTCCAGTAAGCGGTCAATCAACTCTCGGACGTTGACCTACAAACACAAAGGCACATAACACAAACGTATCTTATCATTACACATTCATGTGGCCAATACGGCTTAGCTTTCATTATGTTGACTCATGATCATTCTTAACACATTACTTAACACACACACCCTTGCAGCCTCGGAACTTAGTACATTCTTTTCTTAGTGTGTTTCTAATCCATAAACTCATTACTATGGCTTAATTAAGGCTTAGGAATGCCTAAGATGCAATGAGGATACCAAAACATGCCTTGGAACACTTAGGCAAAATTTCTGAAAATGAGGTCCACGCTCGAGCGTGGCTTTCCCCGCTCCAGCGGGAATGCAGACAATGGAGCTTCGCTCGAGCGGACTGTAAAATTCGGCAAAAGTACTGGATGCACAAAATGTCCGCTCGAGCGGCAAATCCCCCGCTCGAGCGGCCTTCAAAAATCCCAGAACAGGGTTCTGAGCTCCAAAACCAATTTCAATGGCAAATTCGTGCATGGCTTGTTCATAAACTTGCAAAACTTATTCATAAACATGAATGTATGATTTTCATCAATTCTTTTTAGTCAAAACCCATGAATTTACCAAAATTAGAACCAAAACTTTCATGCATGTAGAACACACAATTCTTTTCCCCAAAACTCATGAAATTAGTAAATTTGAGCTTATCAACTCCATGCATGTAATTCAAAACATGAATTTCAATGATTAAACATGGTGATTCTAACATGCATGCACCAAATGAGTCCCAAAATAAGTTAGATGCTCAAAATCAAACTCAAATGACAACCTCTACATATATATACACATGCAAGTGGAATCCATCCTCTTCACAACCATATGTAAATTACATGTAAATGATCCTAACAACTCCATGAATGCATCTTTATAACACAACTTCTTCATAAATTATGGGTTAGATGCTCACCAAAAGCCCTTAATTACACAAGATCCTTGCCAAACTTGAGCTACTCTAGCAAAATTCTTCACTTCTTCCTTGAATCCACACTCTCGCTCTCTAAAATGGAGTCTCACTCTCACTCTAGAATGTATTCTCAGCTTTTTGCACTAAGGGGTAAAATAAATGAGCTCAAAAGGAGTTTAAGGCCCATATATAAAGCTATGATGTCAAAAATGCATTAATTGGATTATTAAGCTAGCCAAACGCAACTTAACGAATCAGACTGAATCAATTTTTAATAAAATTTGCCAAATGATTCTAAAAATTCCAAATAACACATTGGTGTAGTCAATTTCGGTTTCGGATGCCGATAAGGCTTTCAATTTTCATATCAAAGCGGAATTCTAAATAGATATTTCTACAAGTGAAAGATAGAAAGCCAAACCTCATGCAATTTACATAATAATCCCGTAATTTATTTTATTCACTTAATTAATATCCTTAATTACTGATTAGTAGCTAATTACGGGTCGGGGTTATTACACATAGTCATCCAACGATCAAAGCCTGCGCTATTTTCAAAATATGAAAAGTTGTATGTCAGCTCCTCAACCCTCTCATGCAACCCGTATAGTACAACATATTCATCTCTGTAATTATTCAATTCAAGTAGCAGATCACGCCTAACTTGCACCCAGTCATTCTCTCCAAGACTAAGTAAACCCGCAATAGCTCTAAAACCACAATTCCCATCACCATCTACATCCTTCATCAACTTTATGAATGGTATTAACATAGGCGGGAAGTCACCAGCATATGCACTCGGTAAACTTGTTTTTGTACGATATGTCTTTGTCTTCACATTCCACTTCTTATCAAGCACTTTCGAAGCTCTCTTTTTCTTTAACTGACTAGAAGCTAATGTGCTCTGGCTATCATGACCATCGTCAACCAACTCAAATGTACACGGGTCACGACGACAAGATATATCAGTTTTCTTATGTCCTCGACGTGGATTAGGTTTCACATCAGGCTCAATAAGAAAAGTGCTCGCTGGATTTGCAATTTCCCTCAACTTCTTCAACATATCTAATTTCATGGCAATATCAGGCTCATTGAACCGCTTCAAAATCATCTCAAGTTCTGGGATACAAGTCAATTCCAATTTCTCAACCTTCGGATTATGCACACATATAGTAAGTCGTGTCCAATGTACATGTATGCTACTGAGTGGAATAGGACGGCCTTGTCTCATGTAATCCGCAATCTCGTGAGCACAAGGTAAACCATGTGTGCGCCTAAGAACACACCCACATGCTGCAACATCAATTCCAACTGAATTTGCTCTCTTACTCTCTGCCAACACGTACTCCAATGCACAAATAGACACATTACCCCGGAGCTCTCTGAATTGAGAAGGTTTGAATTGATGTTGCACAGTTGTCAAACTCTTCTCGAATGATGCTTTAACTTGAATGTGCTGCAACTCAAGTAGACAATGTATTTTTTCAAATGAAATCTCAAATGTCGTTTGACTTGAACCTAATTGCCTCTTCAATCTAGCATGAGCACTCTCAACCCTGTTCATATGGATGTAAACAAAAATAGTCAAGCATAATAATTAAAAATAACAATATGATTTATAAGAAATAAAATTAAAAAAACAAATATTATCGATTGGTTGTAACATTGCCAAAATGCATATACATGTTTGTATATACTGCAATGAATTTTTCTTGATACGGATTCAACCAACTCACTGTAACATACTTGATTGCCTCCGAATAGTTACTGAAATCCTTATGTAGTGTTGCAAGGTGATCATTAGATTTCTCTTCATTTGATGACAATACTACATAGTTCCATGCAGTGTTAAACTTGTCCCATTTTTCTTTTGTCTTAAACATTTTCTTGCATTTCGTCAATACATTCTTACTAATATGCCAACGACATAACAAATGTCGAGCATTCGGAAAAGTGTTGTCAATGGCATTCATCAAAGCAAGCTCTCTATCTGTGACAATGACTTCAGGTAAAACACTGTTGTCCATAAGATCACGCAATGTTTGTAACGCCCATGCATAATTATCAACCCGCTCAGTTTACAAGTATACGATAGCCACGGAGACTGTCATATGAGTTGATGTCACTCCCACAATTTCAAGAAGAGGAAGCCGATATCTATTTGTCTTATATGTACAATCCATAATCAACATACGAGGGAATGTACGAAGCAAATCCAAACTCACTAGATGTGCCCAAAACAAGTCTGTGACAGTCATAGAGCCTTCCTCACATTGATGACGCTTAATGTACTTATGTTTCGCTAATTCACCCAGTAATTGTTGCATCTGGGATCTACCAGCTTTCTGTAGAACTCTACATCGATGTCGTACATTGTAAACTGTCTTCATTGTGCTCATATTAAGGGCATCCCTCTATTTGAGTGTAATGAATATCTCTTTTGGTCTTACTAGGCTCTTTGACATATCTATTAACAACGACTTTTCATTAGTTGACAATCTCCCTGCATATGAATGTCCTTGGAGATGCTCCGCAGCTGGATGATTATGCAATCCACAAACTACATTCAATATCCATTCATCATTTGTTTTCAACTTGTGTGCCTTCAAATCAAACGGACATTCGCACTTCTTCGTACCAGTTTGTCTCAATAAGTCTTTTGAGCCATCTTTTAACTTTTTATGTGATCTATACTTCCCACTCCGCTCACAAGCAAGATAAATTCTTGGTCTCTTGATACCGCCACCATAGTCTAACGTCCTTATAACAATAAGAAAGCCATTTGCTCTTCCAATATCACGTACCCAAGTGAGCAATTCATCTTTGCTATCGAAAACCTATATATAATGTCACACAACTTTCATAGGAACAAACTAAACAAACTAATTAATAAAAATTATGAACTTATGAATTTCATGTTAAAGGTTACCTGTTTAGCAGTAAAATGACTAGTACAATCCACCATAATATCCGATTGAACCTTAGTTTCTTCAGTGGATGTGATCTGAAGAAAACAATTTTCATTCGGTTGTACAGAGCCGAAAATAATATAATAATTCGGCACTAAAAATTCGAAAATAATAGAATAATTTGGCACTACAGAGCCGAAAAAAATGAAATAATTCAGCACTCTATAGCCGAACAAAATAAAATAATTCAGAACTTTATAGCCGAACAAAATTATAAAATTCGGCACTTAACAACCGAAATAAGTCTCAAGTTTCAGAATTTAACTATCGAAATTTATCAAAATTTCAGAACTTATAGATCGAAATATGACTAGTATTTCAGAAGTTGATTTTCAAATATTTTGATAAAATTCCACACTGGCTATCCGATTAAAAAACGCAAAAAAAAAAAAAATAAAAAAATTAATTAATGCACGAAAAAACTAACATTTTCAGCACTGATTTTGGTGTCATCAGATATATTTTTGCTTGAGTTTGAACTTCCATAGGTTTGCAACTCTACCATATCAAAATCAAATAAAAATTGTGAAACTAATAGTTAAACGATTTAAATAGTAAAGTATAAACCTAGAGATTAAAGCAACATAAGAGATGTTTTGAGAGTATTGCAGAGAGTATGTAACAAGCAAAGTGACTACAATAGAAAAATTAGGGTTTAATTGTTTTCATTCAAAAGTTGTATATTGAGATATTTTTATTCCTAAAAGATGTGTGTGGAGAATTTATGTATATAATATTAAGGTGTTGATAAATGTCTATTATAGTAATTTTTAATTAGGATATAATTGTCATTAAATGAATTTTTCGTTGGGTGATTCTACTTACACCACTCTTTTACTTCCTTACACCCTCCATCTCATTACACCACTTAAAAAAAATTGAATTCTCATTACACCTAATATAGTACCAAAACAAACCCTATGATAAAAAACTCTTCAAAATCCATCTCTTTACACCCATACCTTTGGAGGGAAAAGAGAACAATGCAGAGAGAACGACGCAGGGAAGAAGAGTAGACAACACCGGCGTGGAGGCGTTCTGACGGCGTGGACGATTGAACTCACTCTTCTCATTTGCCAAAGGTAAGTGAGAAAACTCTTCTTTCTCTCTCTATATTGATAGATATAGATATGTGTATTTATCTATATATCTATATCATCTATGTCATCATTTTTTTGCGAATAGACAAAGAATAGCACATTCCCAACATAGCTTTGGTGGTTTAGATCTTGGAATTTAATTAGGTTTGTGATTTTTGGTGCTAGTTTTGAATGTTGAAGTTCAGATTTTGGTTCTATATTTTATCAGATTTTTGGTCCTCTGTTTTGCCCACTGTCTCTCTTTTTTTTTTTTAGAGTGATAGTTAAGTGGAAAAGGTTAGGGTTCTGTGGGTAAAGAGCTTCCATAGAAGGTTATCAATAGTTGTGGAAAAAAATTGAATTTCTGGGTTAGAGTTTTGTGGGTTAGTCAAGTGAGCACCATTTCTGGGTTAGTCAAGTGAGCACCATCTCTACAAAACATTCCATCATCACATTAAAAATGAATCATGTATAATAAAAATGTTACATTAAACTAAGTTCAAGATTACCATTTTTGTTTAATACTTCTCTTAATTTATGTTCAAAATTATAATTAGAATCTCTCATAGATGTCTCATTGTTTCATAGATTTGGGTTACCCCAAACTTTTTAGTAAGTAACTTATATAAGATAATGAGCTGAGTTTTGGAAGTGGGAATGTTCTAGTGACAAGCTAAGCCAATGCCTAGTACCAGTATTTCTTCTTCAGGACGATCTCACACTCAAGCTAGCCCAATTGACAACCATACAGTATGTACGATGCACCAATCTCAACCACATTGCACTCTCTTATAGCACCACCCCAAACCATACACCAATAGTGGAATCCTTGAACATCTATCCACCTATTACCACAGGCTGACCATCATGACTCCCACAAATCAATAATTAGTTCACCAACTCATCAACACTACCATCAAACTTACTAGTCACCGCTGCCATTATTAATCCATTCTAAATCACATTAATCCACCTTCCAACCATATTCTCATCCCCCACTAACACAATCACCAAGGTTGCCACACCTTGTTATTTTTTACTTTTTTCCTAGTTTACTTTCTAATTTCTCTTCCTAAACTTCTTTATATTCTTGAAACACATTCACTCTCAACTCTCCACCTTCCTTCTCTATTTCCTCTCCTAAATATCTCTACTTTCTCTACAATATCTTTCTGAAGTCAAACCTCTTTAAACCTCTATACTTTTACCAAACTGGAATATCACTTGGCTCCTTCAAAATCACCAGAATATTCACCAACACCTATTTGTGAACGTCAATTTGTTCTGCCGATACAGAGGAGGCTTCTTCAGAATTATCAGATCATTCATGGAAAAATTCTTTTTTATTTTTTTGATAAATATTTTCATGGTGATAATTCTGAATCAAGCAATACCTCGAAGCTGCTGAACCTGATGCTTCACCAGAAGGCCCAGAACACTTATGGTGGTGGTGGCAGCTTCGATTGGCAGAGGAAGTTAAGGGAGGATTCGACAGAGGGTTTTGCTCAATGAAGTCACTGACCAAAAAAGTATATTTTTTTACTCTACGGAGTTGCAAGGACCCTTGTAAAAACAAGAGAATCATTGTTGATTAGCTAGTATATGCGAAGGCACCATCACGACATATTATTTATCTAGTTATTGATGTTTTCATTTCAGTAAGCAACATATAAATGCTCGTAGTGTGCCTGTATAGCAACGGCCATCTGAATGTGTACGGGGATACTGTGAGTGGTATGCTCGTGTTTCGTATCGGGTTGTTCAAAATCCTACACATCACTCTCAGTTTGATCCACGTGTTCAATGTCCCGAGAATGATGTTACTATGGATCCTGAGTGGGTAAGCAAATTGTGAATTAATTTTTTTCACTTTTAAGTAGTTCACCATAAATCAAACACTACGTACGATTTTTATCAATTTTTTTGCAGTGTAATGATGCTGCTTTCAATGTTGATGCTGTAGTCTATAGGCTCGGTCGTGATGAGTGTGTCTTGCACCCTGACATGCTGTATGAAACCATTGGTCGCATGCTGCAAGTTCTTGATGGGCAGAGTTTGGGATCTACTTCGACACGTACAGAGCATCAAGTCTACTATCGTAAACGTCGTAGGATGGACCGTATATGAGGATTGAGATCTACTTTTTGTTTGATGACATAATTTTGCATAATGTCTAGCCCGTATACATTTTGGGATATAGTTTTGTGTTAACCGTACATGATATTTGGGTTGTAGTTTTTTTTTTATGGCATAGTTTTTGTGAAAGCCTAGCCCCGTACAGAATTTGGGATCTAGTTTTTTTTTTATGACATAGTTTTTGTAAATGCCTAGGCCGTACAGAATTTGGGATATACTTTTCCTTAATGGCATAGTTTTTGTGGATGCCTTGGATCTTTTGTAAATTGGATGCTTGGTTGGACAAGTAATGAATTGTCATACTTTTGTAAGAATTTTAAACAGTTTCACATCTATTTTGTATTCAATATTTATGTCAATGGAAACTTATTTTGGCGAACATATGGATTTGTTATTGTTTGTAATGCATTGTAATGGTATTAAAGTGTTTTGGAGGGATATGGTACCATTTGCTGGAAGTAACATTGTTTTTTTCAGTGTTATGGGCCAGCTTAGCATCATACTGCTAAACAATTTGAATTATTCCAGTGTTCAGTTGCCGGAAACAATAAATCCCTTCAGCATTTAGTTGCTATATATTTCCAGAGCCACTTTATCCTAAACAATGTTTTTTTTATTTGTGCTGGGCCTGTTCGGTAATACAATGCTAAACAATTTGAACTACTCTAGTTCCATGTTACTGGATAAAATTTTGTTTCCCTACATTATGTTACCGTTCAATTGGATAATTTTTGTTCGCTTCCCAACAAAGCCAGTAGAGTCCACATTGAAGTGCCTGTTCGGTCACACAATGCGAAACAAAAATTCGGTGCTATAATGCCGGAATAAATGGTTTTGTCTAGCCTTTTGTGGCTATACATTTATAGAGTCACATCCTCCCAAATGATGTGGTAATAATTTGTGCTGGGGCGGTTCGATAATAAAATGCTAGTGAATTTTAATTAATCTAGTGTTGTGTTACCATACAAAATAGTTTTTCCCAACATTATGTTGCCATACAATTGGAAAATTTCAATTTGCTTCATAACAAAGTCAGTGGAGCCTACTGTGAAGTGTCTGTTCAGTCACACAATAGTAGACAAATTACATTTGTCCGGTGTTATGTTGCTGGAAAAAATATATTTGTCTAGCGTTCTGTTGCTATACATTTACAGAGCCATTTTGTTATAAATAATAATTTGAGGCTGTTCAGTAATAGAATGCTGGACTTATATTTTTTTTTCGGCACTGTGATGCCGGACTATGTTATTTTGTTCAATTTCGAAACACCGAACAAAAGTCGCACACCAACCCATAAAATCGAAACAAAAACCTACCAAACTAAAAAAAAAAACTCACCATTTCACTTTTTTGATGCTTTTTCACCACCGTTTCTTCATCCATTGCTTTTTTTGATGATCAAAACACTATGATTATCAGTTTTTCAAAAGAGATGTGTAAGAAAAAAGAAAAGTTGAGAAAGGAAAAAGAGAAGTTGGAATTGAAAGATCAGGGGGTGTAAGGAGATAATCAAATACATTTAATTTTAGTGTTTTGTCCCTTTAAGTAATTTCATCTATGGATAAAATTGGAAGAAAAAAACAATCTTATATGGAGGGTGTACGGAGGTAAAAGAGTGGTGTAAGTAGAATCACCCTTTTTATTAAATATGTGCCCTGAGTTTATCATGTGGGTGGAAATAGAATTTCCAATGATTGAGGCATTCTCTTAGGCCCCGTTTGGTAGAGCTGTGGGAAAGTGATTATAACTTATAGCCTAACAGCTTATAGCTTATAGCTGTGAACATAAGCTGATTTTTGACTTATAAATTAAGCTTCTCCTCCCCCACTCAAAGAACAAGTTGATTTTTGACTTACAAAAAGCTATAACCTGTATTGTTAAGCTGAACCAAACACATCAAAATAGCTTAAATTAAGCTAAAAGCTGAAATAAGCCCTACCAAACAAGGCCTTACTATTATGCCCTCATTCTTTTTGAAGGTTGGAAGTTAATTCAAGCTTATTTTGAAAATTTGATTAAAAGTTAATTTTTTTATTTTTTTATTTTTAAAATTAAATCACCTCTTTATTTTTTTACATATTTTTTTTAAAAAAAATTTAAAAAATCAAAAAGTCAGTTTTTAATCTGTTTCCTAAACCAAGCCTCAAAAAAGTTAAAATAGACCAAAAATTTAATAAGACAAAATATCACAGTCAAATCATAATCATTTTACTTTTTTCCCATAAAAATTAAAAAATTCAAAAACTTCAATCGAAATAAACTTTTTAATTTCAAAGTAATAGCCAAAAAAACTCACTCACTTGGCAAACAAAAGCTATATATTATTTATTTCAGTTCCGATTCGTAACTCGAAATTCGGAGGCTCGAATTTGGCTCGACACCAAAACGACGTCGTTTTGGTGTCTTTTTTTTTTTTTTTTTTTTTTTTTTTTGCGCGTTTTGATTTCTGAACAAATGACCAAGCTCTGTATTTTTGGGTCTGCTTCTGGGTCTTACCATTTCTGAACTTCAAACATCAAAACTTCAAATATGTTGTAGGTAAGACCCAAAATACCTTGGTTGTAGGTAAGACCCAAAAACTTCAAACATCATTTCTGAACAAATGACCAAACTTCAAATATATTATAAGATGAAGAAGAAGAAGAAATTGATTTCTGGGTTCATCAACATCAACAAAAAAAAATAAAAATCCGACGATCATTTTTGTTCATGATGATGATGTTGTTCGGTGGCTCGGATTGAAGATGATGTTGATCTGCAGACCCAGATTGTTGATGAACAAAAAAAAAAATTGTTCAGAAATAAACCCAGCAGACCCAAATCTGCAGACCCAGATTTTTTTTTTGTTTGTTTGTTGATGTTGATGAACCCAGAAATCAAGATCAACATCAATCCATTTTCAATCTTCCTCTTCTCTCAGATTTTGTTGATGTTGCAGACCCAGATTTTACAGCTCGAATTTCCCTTCATCTTCAATCCAGATCAACATCATCTACTTCTTCAGATTTTGAACATCATCATCATCTTCATCTTCATCAACAAAAAAAAAAAATCCCTTTCATCCTCACCGAACGCCATCACCGCCATCATCCAGATCAAATTTTTTTTTGAACAGCTTCAGATTTTGAACATCATCATCATCTTCATCTCTTCCTTCTCTCTCTCTCTTCCTTCGTCCCTCTTCCCTCTGTGTCTGCTTCAGATATAAAAGAGAAAAAAAAAATAATACAAAACGACGTCATTTTATATATTCGAGCTAATTTCGAGCTAAGATTTTCGAGTTACCAACCATTTCTCTATTTATTTACCCTTACCACCTGGACTAATGTCAAGTCATTTTTGTTGTAACAAGTGGCCTACTAAAATCGTGCCATGTCGTCACGTGGGCTTTTGTCAAATAGTGTACAAACGCCTCTATAAATTGGATGTTCACCAACTCTAATTACATTACTTTATTTATAATTTTAGTACTTTTATATGATTTGTCTCTTCCCAAGTTTGGGAAACTAAATAAGTGTATTTTTTGATTTTTTTTGTATTATGTGTAGAAAAAATAGAGAAGAGATGTTGATTAATGTGACCTAAAAAAGATAAAAAGATGAAATAAATGCACTTTTTTAATTTAGCCAAACTTTGTATTTGTCATGATGTATTTTACACTTTTGATCGTATGAATGTGTTTTGAGATGTAATGGGCGTACCTTTTCAATTCATCAATAGTTTGTTTTTATTTTTCAAAAAAAAAAAAAAAATGTAACTTTTCGTGAACCAAATCAAGTATAACTTAAATTAGACTAAGGCTTCGTTTGGTAACTGGTGATTTTAGTCAAAAAGTTAAAAGTCATTAAAAAAATTAAAAAATTAACAATCTATATCAAAAAGTCAAAGATTCTATTTTCTCTTTACTTTTTACACATCTTTTTGTAAAAAACTAAAAAGTCATCACAAACATACTAATTTTTTTTACATTATATTTTAGCCAAAAAATTAAAAAATTATTAAAAAAATGTGTTCCCAAATGAGACCTAAGAGACTGGATTGTAAAACCAAAATTAATATGTTTTTTCTCCCAAAGTTTAAAATATGTTTATCAAATTGTTTGGTATCATTTTCGTAGCGTCATTATCATTTATTTATTTATTGGATATAAATGAAGAACGTTTACAATTTTGATAATTGTATTTACGATAATCTCACGCTTTGGACCTATGTATTATGGAATACTATTAACGAAAAGGCAGTAGAGTTTGGATTTATATATTTCACATCATTTACTAATGAGCCTAGCCTTTTAGCAATGTTGTATTTTAGATCTAAATTTTAATTTTAAATAACTTTGTTAATACCATAATTACTTGAAATCCTTTCTCCTATACATCTCTCCTATTTCTATCAGTCCCCCACTTTAGGCAGTGTTTTATTTATTTATTTTTTTTGAACGGTCAGTTTAGGCAGTGTTTGATTTAAGAATTTGAGGAAATATTTAAAAAATGACGGTGAAATATAAATAAAATATATTTACATTTTACCTAATTTTACATATTTTTTTTCATTTTCCTTTCCAAATGTCTCCTCAAATTTTTGAACCAAACATAGCCTTAAAATTATCAATGTTTCTTCAATAGCTCTATCTTCCTCCAATTTTATAAATTTCACGTCAAATTCCTTAATTTCTAATTCACTTATCTCAATACAGCCTAAATTGAAAATTTGGTAATTGCCTCTCAAAATTGGAATTGGGGTGTCTGCTGTGCTGCACAGCATTGTTGTGCATTCCGATGGGCTTATTTCGGGGTTCGTTTTGAATATCCGAACCGTTCATATTTTAGAGTATATCGAGTAGAATATACCTGTCAAAAATCAAGTTAATCGGTTATCGTTAACCCTTTCATCAACCCACTCACATTTGTATCTTGAAAAATAAATGATATTGTGATTTAAAGTATTAAAATGAATACAAATGTGAGGGGATGAAAAGGTTAACGATATCCGATTAATTTAATTTTTTACAGGTATCTTCTACTCGATGTACTCTAAAATGTGAACGATTCAGATTATCAAAATGAATTCCGAAATAAGTCCATAAAACTGCACAATAATACCTACTATGCACCTAGCACAACAGGCACCCCAAATCCCTCAAAATCTGATTCATAAACTTTTGAATTCAGTTTTGATATCATTCAATCATGGCACTGATTGTGCCAAGGCATTATAATGCTATACATCAAATGCCATTATGCCAACTCCCTAACAACCAGACAATTCAAAATCAAACGTGCTCAAGCCTAAGGCCCTTCCTAGCCTTACACTCATATTTTGAACTCCCAATTTTTAACCTAAGGTAGAACAAATAGGTGTATTCATTTGATCACAATGATCATTGTCACGCTTCGGATTTACGAGATTCGGCTCACGTGAATAAATCACCCAACGATAGACGATCACTAACAACACTCATGCAGATGTACATAATATAAGCACACAGTACATGTTCTAATTTTATAAATTCTTAGATACAACATCTAATTCAAATGGATGCACTGTAACAAAACATACAAAGATGTTATAAATCAAATTAAAATGTCCAAAGGCTTACATCACATACAAAGGGTGTAACCCTTACAAGAATGACACACGGCCAACAAATACATATATGACCCTTGGCCGACAAATAAAGAAACCACCCTACACGGTTCCAAACATAACTCCAATGTCTCAGTCCACATCCACATAAGCATACCTGAAAAACATTTTCAGCCATGTAGGGTGAGCATAAAACTTAGTAAAAAATATTTCAAAAGTTAAATATGCTTCATCAGTGCCAATGATCATGAATGCAATACATACGTATATAATATGCTCAAATGCATTCTCAAATCCACTCGCTTTCTCAAAAAAATCATTTCTTCCCAATTTCCAAACCTTTCGTTTATTCAAAACGTTTTCTGAATTCAAAACATTAGTCTGATATAAAATCTATTTCTAAAGTCAATCTAAGTATCTCAACACTAACTAGCAAATACATTGTCAATTCCAATACGAATGCATCGTTAACCAACAGCAAATACATTGCTAAAACTGTTTTAAAATCATTTCTTTCCAAAACCAAAATGATAATAAATAAAATAGGTAAATCTCCAAAACCAATACAACCTTTCACGAAAATTTCGTCCACGAGAAACCGTCAAACAGGACCCATATAAATGTAGGCTATACAAGCACTATCATTGTCATTTTACGAATATTTTGTCTGCGGGAACCGGCACCTATGTATACGCGTGTTTTTCGGGACTTTCACCCTAGACACACAGGGCAACTTGTTTGATGTAACAACAACCACTTCTCAGATTTACCCTTTCCAAATAGCACAATACATGTGATCCAAAATATGATTTTCAAAATAAAACAATTGCTCTTAAAACATAACACAAGAATTTCCAAAATCTCCAAGACATATAGTTTGAATTCTCAAAATCCATTATATGCATGATTTATAAATAGTCCAGTTGCCTAATTCACATGCAATTTCTACAACAATCATGGTTATCCTTCACCAATAGCCCAAAACAAATATCTCTAAATAGATAAATAAATTTCACTAAAGATACACTTTTCCAATATCTCAAATGTGAGTAATAATACATATCCAACTCTACCATCATCATTAATCATCATTTCAATTTCACATTACTCAACATTTATTCCATTACCTCTTTACAATCTCAACAATTACATTTTAGGACATAACCCCCTTCCTCTTTGAAAATTCATTTCAATGCAAGAAATAGTCCACTTCAACATATATCAACTCCAATTTTATAATCATAATCTTTTTCAAGAAAACATTTGGAAACTCCTATTTTACATTTTGATTTAATAATCTAACAATTTTCAAAAATGGTCAACATTTTAGGGTTTCTTCAAAATTAGGGCTTTTTACTTTTAAAAACTAATATATATTTTTGTAAGTGAAAAATAAAATTTTTGTAGCTAAGCCATAGCTCAACAATCTCATTTGGAACAAACCCGCACTTACAATACAAATTTCTAAAAAATAATCCAAGATCAATGGAATCAATATATTTAAAATACACCACAAATATACTACCGAACTCATATTGAGTTTAAGAAATAAATCCTACCTCTTGAAGCAAAAAGGAAACAAGTCGGAAAAATTACCGGCGACGAAACAACGATCCGTTGAGATTAAATGGAAGCCCTCGTCGAACTCTACGTTTTGGTATATGGAACTAAGGGTCAAAGATGTCTAGAAATAGATGAAATCAAGCCTAAAAAGCTTGAGAAATCAAAAATGGCGGAATAAGAGAGAAAGAAGAGTGAAAAGTGAAGAGGTTTAATCCAAATAGTGACTTTTAAAGGTCTGATTCTACGCTATACGCTCGAGCATTGAAAGTTGTGCTCGAGGGCACTATGTTCACAGAACAGATTCGCAAATTTTAAACAGGTATATCTCTCTCGTCCAGACTCCGTTTAAGGTCGTTCTTATGTCCAAATTGAAGCCCCGAAAGTAAGCTTTCCAGTGGTTCTACCCTCACATCAAGATTCAAAGTGTGGAAAGAGAAAATGATAAAAGAGTGAAGACTACTCAATAACAACTATTCAAATTTGGAGTTTTTGATTCAATCTCACCCAACCACTATGATAACACTTCAATAAGGCTCAAATATTGACTAAGAAGGTTCCCAATCAAGATATTCAGAGAGTCAAATATAATTTCATTATAACAGCAAGTACAGAGTGCTACAACCTCTCCACCTTTAGAAATTTTGCCCCTGAAATTGAAGTAATGCCAAAACCAAAAACCACGCAACAATAACAAAGGATACAACACCAACCCACATTTAGATCCATCGTAGGATAAGTTCCTAGATTCCAAGCTCAACACCTTGAGGCCCCAAAGACGCCCGAACAACAAAACACCAAGGAACAAACACGTATGCCTCTTCGACCATATGACTCATAGTGGTCCATGAGACAAGAAACAACAACCACAACAACAACAACGGTAACCTACAACACCGAAATCACCACTGAGTGCTCAAATGCTCGGACACAGAGAATAAGAGGACTCATCGCACACTAAATTCTCAACCAACTCTCGGAACAAGAACACAAGGTAAAATACGGCTAAAGAATAACGAATACGGCATAACAAGCCTCGGACAAATTCTAAACCCCCGTAAAGTAAACACATAGCACACAACTAGCAACTCAAGCTAGATCACAACGCACCACAGAACACAAGGTACCACATCCAATTTAAAGAAAATTCCTTACTTTTCCCATTTGTCTTAAAACACTTTGCTTTCCCAAAAGGTGTTCAAATCCGCACTGTCACAATCTAAATATTTTTCCACCGCCCACAACAAAACTCAAAGATTTCCAAACTGTTTTTCCAAAAACCTTAGATCATATTTATAACACAAAACCATTTTCATTTTATTTCTGATTTGTTGGATTCAACTTTTATTAAACCGAAAACTTACGTTTTAATTCAAAACCGTTTTAGTTCAAGAAAAATACCCAAGGCCACAACACCAAAAGAATTTTTTATTTTATTTTATTTTTTTCTCTCAATATCATTCATTAGCATTCATCCGGTGAACCAAAACACGATCACCCAACAAAACCCATCACACCCACGGTGATGCCACAATACCAAAACCACATTTCCACAATGAGAATCCCGAGAAATTTCTAAAATGCCAGCAACGCAATAACACCAGAAAAAGAAATTTTACACTCACAATCACATAACGGCGCAAAAGCACAGTAAAACCGTAACCCCGAACCGATTACCTCAAACTCAAAATAACTTCTCCACTGTTCATATGGAATTTACATGCCACACTAAGATATCAATCAATTACACAATCCTTCAATTCTATCCTATTCCTGAGGTGACTATATGTCAACCAATCCAAATGCTAACCAATCTATTATTCAACACTACTATCCCATACTAGCCTCCAAACACCGATATACCACTTAACTCCATATCTCAACACTACACCAACACATATTACCTAACCAAATCAACTTCGAGATGGAGTTCCTCACACAATCTTACATTCTCATTGAATCACACCGGATTTCGCAAGTTAGCCTATACTACCTCAAATCCTTGCCCATCCCCTGCACTTATGCCTACATGGCAACACTTCCTTGTACCACACTTGAGTTCGAGCTGAACTCCCAAAGATCATAATACACACTCACCCCAAGACCAATGAAGTAAATAACAAACTTACACAACTCACTACCCGCTCTACACAACCTTACCATACAACTAGAAGTTCCATCCTCAAACTAAAACTGCAACAGAAAATCACCCAAACACTGGGGATCATACATGGGGTTCATAAATAACCTCCACTTATGACGAAAGTAATTTAACTTAGCACATATTAAACCACACAACAATATAATAAACATAATATTACCACACCAAGGCAACCTTTGAGGATAGTCCCATGATCTATCCCTTTCTACACATCTCTTAACAACATATTTCTATATACCACCAAGTGTAAGAAGTACCGCTCGAGCGCAACACCGCTCGAGCGCAAGAAACACTGCTCGAGCGAAGAATACCAACTCTCAGAAGTTTTGCAGACAGAAAACCATCGCTTGAGTGCAAGAAGGGCCGCTCGAGCCAAGACCGCTCGAGCATAGAATATACTCTTCTAGTAGTTTTGCAGACCTGCAAAAATACTAAGAGTTTGCAAAGACCGCTCAAGCGTAGATACCAAAATTTAGGCAACCAAAGTTTTGAAAAAACAAGCTACCAACCCGTTCCAAATGCAACCAACACAACCCAAAAGCTAAACTCAATGAGGGAAATGAGAAATAAGACATGAACAACAATATAAAATAACGAAACCCGAATCCAGAATATCAAATGGATTGGGTCTAAATCAAAATCATCATATCTTCGACATAAACCAATTACCAATATCAACCAAACTGAATATATTGACTGGTAAAACTCCACCCTCACAATAATCCAACAAGTCACAATGATCCTCAAAGTACTCATCTTCCACAACCAACTCTACTGTCCATCAATTCTAAATCAATTTCAACCAAACACATTATTTAATATAGCATACAAACCCTAATCAAAATAAGGCTCTCCGACCCTCACATTCACAAGTCAAAACGCTATAGTTCTTTCACGTTCAAATGAAAATTTTCCAATTCCACAACAACTCACATCCTAACCAACCACACTCCACAATACTAACCTCCAGGTTACCAACACCATAGGTGAAACTATACACCAACACTACCCACATCTACAAGGGCAATCCCAACTTTTCGTGTTCTAAAAACTCTGACACTACTAACACCCCTTTCATGGGTTACAAGACTTAAAACAATTCACTCAATTGGGAAACACACCCTATGCCTCTGACGACTCAAGGCCATAACTAATTCCAACATATACTAGTCCACGGACTAATAACCCACACCAAACCTACACGACGTCATTTAAATGAGTATAATAACTCCATCCAACCACCAAGCAAAAAGGACTCAAAACACCACTGTCCCTTAAAGACATACTAACTCTCACTAAAGACAAACCAACACCAACTCATAACTTATGCTAATACACAACATATCACTAGTATAGCACTCACCGAGGTGCCCACTTTCCATTACTCAAGCCAAAACGTTTTTATAAGAAGGGAAACACACAACTTAAGATACATAACACTAGCACCTTTTCCCAAAATAGTAACACAACACAATCATATAACAATTACTCAAACAACCCCATTGATGCTCCAATTAATTTACATACCATCTACCACATAACACATAACATGTAATTGCGCTAAGTCTACAAAGATAATCATTCGTTCCAGCATTCGCTTAGATTTCTCATTAGAAATAATGTTGATCAAGCGCGTTTTTAATAAGACCTCCAAGTTAGTCAACTAGACACTAAATAATATCCATGAGTCTCAACACCATGCCCACATAAAATGCAACACATAAGCATGTTATCAGTTGGCACACAACATACAAATGTCATCATCGAGCATGATAAACCCATTATGGCTAACCACTTCCCGCGAGCCCAAGGTTTTCAAATTCGGTTAGCTTTGATACCAAGTTGTCACGCCCTGGATTTACGAGGTCCGATCCACGTGAGTAAACCACCCAACGATAGACGATCACTAACAACACTCATGCAGATGTATATAATATAAGCACATAATACATGTGTTATTCCAATTATATACATTCTTAGATACAACATCTAAGTCAAATGGATGCGCTATAACAAAACATACAAAGATGTTATAAATCAAATTAAAATGCCCAATGGCTTACATCATAAACAAAGGGTGTAACCCTTACAAGAATGGCACGCGACCAACAAATACATATATGGCCCTTGGCTGACAAATAAAGGAACCACCTTATACGGTTCCAAACACAACTCCAATGCCTCAGTCTACATCTACATAAGAATACGTGAAAAATATTTTCAGCCATGTAGGGTGAGCATAAAGCTTAGTAGGAAATATTTCAAAAACTAAATATGCTCCACCAGTGCAAATAATCATGAATGCAACATATACGTATATAATATGCCTAAATGCATTCTCAAATCCACTAACTTTCTCAATAAAATCATTTCTTCTCAATTTCCAAACCTTTCATTTATTCAAAACGTTTTCTGAATTCAAAACATTAGTTTGATATAAAATCTATTTCCAAAGCCAATCTAGGTATCTCAACACCAACTAGCAAATACATTGCCAATTCCAATACAAATGCATCGTTAACCTACAGCAAATACATTGCTAAAATTGTTTTAAAATTATTTCTTTCCAAAACCAAAATGATAATAAATAAAATGGGTAAATCTCCAAAACCAATAAAACCTTTCACAAAAATTTCATCTGCAGAAAATCGTCAAACAGGACCCATGTAAACGTAGGCTATACAAGCACTACCATTGCCATTTTACAGATATTTCGTCCGCGGAAACTGGCACCCATGTATACGCGTGTTTTTCGGGACTTTTACATTGGACACACAGGCCAACTTGTTTGATGTAACAACAACCACTTCTCAGATTTACCATTTTATTTACCCTTTCCAAATAGCACATTACATGTGATCCAAAATATGATTTTTAAAATGAAACAATTGCTCTTAAAACATAACACAAGAATTTTCAAAATCCCTTTCCAAAACATACAGTTTGAATTATCAAAATCCATTATATGCTTCATGATATGCATGATTTATAAACAGTCCAATTTGCCTAATTTACATGCAATTTCTACAACACTCATAGCTATCCTCCACCGATAGCTCAAAACAAATATCTCTAAATAGATAAATAAATTCCATTAACGATATACTTTTCCAAAATCTCAAATGGAAGTGATAATACATATCCAACTCCACCATCATCATTAATCATCATTTCAATTTCACATTACTCAACATTTATTCCATTACCTCTTTACAATCTCAACAATTACACTTTAGGGCATAACCCCCCTTCTTCTTTGAAAATCCATTTCAATGCATGAAATAGCTTATTTCAACATGTATCAACTCTAATTTCATAATCACAACCTTTTTCAAAAAAACATTTGGAAACCCCTCTTTTACATTTTGATTTAATAATCCAACAATTTTTCAAAAGGGTCAACATTTTTGAATTTCTCCAAAATTAGGGCTTTTTACTTTTAAAAACTAATATACATTTTTGTAAGTGAAAAATAAACTTTTTGTAGCTAAATTATAGCTCAACAATCCCATTTGGAACAAACCCTCACTTACAATACAAATTTCCAAAAAATCAATCCAAGAACAATGGAATCTATATATTTAAAATATACCACAAATACATTACTGAACTCATATTGAGTTTAAGAAATAGATCCTACCTCTTGAAGCAAGAAGGAAACAAGTCGAAAAAATCACCAGCGACGAAACGATGATCCGTTGAGATTAAATGGAAGCCCTTATTGAGCTCTACGTTTTGGTATATGGAACTAGGGGTCAATGATGCATAAAAATAGATGAAATCAAGCCTAAAAAGCTTGAGAAATCAAAAATGATGGAATGAGAGAGAAAGAGAAGTGAAAAGTGATCCAAAAAGTGACATTTAAAGATCTGATTCTGTGTTGTACGCTCGAGTGTTGAAAGTAGCGCTTGAGCGCACTATGCTCATAGCATAGATTTGCAAATTTCAAACATATATATCTCTTTTGTTTGGACTCTGTTTAGGGTCGTTCTTGTGTCCAAATTGAAGCCCCGGAAGTAAGATTTCCAATGATTTTAGCCTCACATCAAGATTAAAAGTGTGGAAAAAGAAAATGATAATAGAGTAAAGACTACTTAATAACAACTATTTAAATTTGGAGTTTTTGATTCAATCTCACCCAACTACTATGATAACACCTTAACTAATGCTGAAATATCGACTAAGAAGGTTTCCAATCAAGATATTCAAAGAGTCAAATATAATTCCATTATAATTGGAAGTACAGAGTGCTACAATCATCAGGAATCACTTTCTTATTTGTAAAAACAATACTTGTTTCTTAATCTTCATAATGAAGAGTGTCCTTAATGAATCTATGAAAATTATCAATGCATGATCCCCTAACATTAGTAGCTTTTATAGCTTTTTTCTTCCATTCTTTAGCTTGCATCTTCATTTGATTCCCTTTATTCCCTTTCATCATTTCCTTAATAAGAGCTTTAATTTCGTTGCGCTTCACATCATAACTGACCTCCATTCCAATTCCCCAATGGGTGCATGCATATCGACAATTAGTTTGTCGGTCAGTGAAGAAAGGCTAACAGATCACAAGCACACCTCTGCATACAGTTTCCATAGTAGAATTCCACCCACAATGTATTAAAAAGGCACCAACAGATGGGTGTGTGAGCACTTGGGTTTGAGAGCACCAACTCACTAGCAATACCTTATCTTTGGTCTCTTCCAAAAATTCTTCAGGAAACATTGCTGAATCACCCATCACAACATTAGGTCTAACAATCCACAAAAATGAGTGCTTGTTATTTGCAAGCCCCCAGGCAAATTCTGATAGAAATAGAGATGACCACATCATAATACAGTGTGACTCTCCACATTTGATTATTTCTTATGATTTGGTGATTGATCCTTCTCATAAGGAGGATGTAAATCTGGAAGGTTTGGTTTGAATTCAAAATGAAGAGACACAATTGTATGAAGCATTGTGATTATTAGGTTTGAAAACTCAATACCAATAGTTGTAACAATTGACAAAAGAGACATCATATAGCCTATAAATATATGGTTGAAAAAGTAGAACAACACATTTAGAATTGTTCATCATTTTCTCTCTTTGTTTGCACTTCCGGATTGTATATTCTTCTTGCATGATAAACACCATCAAGGGATTATCGATTGTAGCCATTGTCTGTTTTTCCTTCATTGGTATCAGAGCAGTGTTGTATTATTGCACAAGAATGGATAACCATAGTTGGGAAGAAAAAGAATTTTCAAAATTTGTTTTGGAAAAAATTCAAAGTACCATTGACAAACAAGCGCGCGGATTGGTTACATCGATTTGTTTATTCGACCATCATCAACATATTGTAAACCCTTCAGTGCAACCGAAAGAATTGGTGATTAGTGGAAACAATGATCGTAGTTTTAATGAAATTGAGACCGAATACTATCGGTGGAGGATTTTTTACAAATCATTTTTCAAACATCAATCTGATTCATCATCATTGCCATCTTGTTCATCACAAAATTTTAGACATGGTAGTGTTTTTAGTAGTGAAAAATGACAAAAAATCAATCCGGTGGAATCTTGTTTCAGTATTTGGTCACCGACGCCAAATGTTGCCAGAAAAGAAGACACTAACGGTAATAATATCGTTGTTGCACCTGTTTTGGAGAATAAGGGTTCTATTTCTAATCTAGCTACTGGGCCAAATTCAATACCAAAGAAAAGACCCAATAATTATAAGAACAGCAAGAAAATCTGTGATCAAGACCCAAAATATTCAACTAAAGAGATTGGCTCAATTTAATAAAAACAGTAGTCCGAGCACATTGCCCACAGACGCGTAACCCATAGAGATGCGGCCCATTTCTGCTGCGCCAAGCCAAGTCATGCTGACCCACGCCTCAACCCTACTCCGCGTATCTCTTCGAGTCAGCCCAATTTTTTGAATTGACAAAACAATTTTTCTCAAGGGTTTTTGGCCTGTTCTGGTTCATTTCAAGGTCGTTTTCAATTGTTTAAAAGCTACAATTTCCGGAATTCTTTTCAGAATTATTTTGCGGATCTTTGTACTGAATTTCCTAAAGACATCATTAGGCAAGGAGGCTATCCAAGAGTATTGCCTATAGAAACACCAAAACAAAAAGCATTTAATAGGCGCAATTGTGTTTCTTGGGCTTGTACATGGTTTCATAAGACTCACAGGAAAATGATTGGGTTCACAATTCCTAATCGTTTTTATTCTCAAATCTCTAACAATCATCGTGTTAGAGGACCAAATTGTGACAACCCCGATCTGTAATTAGCTAATAATCTCTAATTAAGATTGATAATCATGAGTTTAAAGTGGAATTCATGTTAAATGTGCATTTTATGTGTTATTTGTGTTTGTATCTATCTATGGTAGGCATATCTGTTTGAAATTCTGTTTCGGTAAGAGATTTGAAGGCCTTATTGGCGTCCGAATACGAAACTGTTTAGGTTTACGTATTATTTGGGATTTTTAGAATTTTATGATCAGTTTAATCAGAATTCGATTTGGAATCAAATAATTAGAATAAATTAATTAGAACTAATCAAAATTAACTAGTTTAAGCTAAGTAGGCCTATATAAGGCCAATGTTGATCACGAACCTTCTCATATACACTCCACCCTCATTTCTTGAGCAAGAAAACGTAGAGAGAGGGAGAGGAGGAAAACATCAAGTTCAAGTTAAGACATCGAATTCAAGTTAAGAAAAAAATGAGAATTGTAGGGAATTGGGAAGAAATTGAAGAAATTGGCTTGGAAGCTCAAAGAATAAACAATCTAGAACCCAATTGAGGAGTAGAGGTAAGAATTCAACCCATGAACTAAGTGTATGAGTCATCAAGTATACAAATTCAAGAGAGTTAGGTGGTTAAATACAATAATTAAGCTAAAATTGAAGAATTAAAACTCAATACATACTTGCATGCATATTTCATGGCATTATGAGGTTGTTTTTCCAAGAATTCACTCATGCATGGTGTTCTTTATGCTCAAGTTTAAGAAGTCAACATGTTTTTACACTTCTCACTCCATAAATCCATGTTTTAGAAGAAAGAAGTCACATCATTGCATGCATGTACACTATATCTAAAGTTTCAACTTGGTTTTGAAGTATTGACAAGCTTTTGGGCCTTGATTTTGTGAAATGATCTTCAATTCATGATGTTATATGAGTTTCTAAGAGTTTTCTTAAGTTTTGGCCTAAAGGGATGAGTTTTGATGCTTTGATTTGAGTTTTGGTGTTGAAGTCGAATTTTGGAAGTTCCAAAATTTGGTTGCATTGCTTAAGCGACCAAACTGTTGCTCGAGCGTACATTTCGAGCTCTCAGAAGTTTTGCAGAGTTTGATAGTTAGCTCGACTTACCAAAAGACCACTCGAGCGACCACCCTTTATTTTCAGTTTGGCTCGAGTGTCCAAGAAGTTGGCTCGAGCGTGAAATGCGAACTCCTAGTACTTTTGCAGACTTTGCAAACAATTCGGACGAACAAAAGTGCACTTGGGCGAACTGCCCTATTTTTTGATAATTTTGCAAGTGTTTTAAAGTGCATAATTGCATCCTCATCTCATCCTAGGCATCTTTAAGCCATGGTTTAGGCCATAATAATGAGGATATGAATTAGAAATACACCTAGAAAGAAATGTAATAAGACAAGTGTATTCAGGAAGTGTATTTCAATGTGTATCCGTCATGTGTTTGTGTAGGTCACACGCTATCTGGAGCTATTTGTGAGTAACAACTCTATAAATATATGATTGATTATAAGCATTTTCTGAATTATACGTTATACTTTGTTTCTGAAATGATATTTTCTGAATGAATGAATGATTGTCTATTTTCTGAGATGTATTCATGGCATCCTTTAGCCTCTGTATTTGAAATCTATTATCTATTATCTGTTATCTGTTACCTGGTACCAGGGTTTCTTGTGGGTTCCATTCATGGAACTGATTATGCATAATCAACTATTTGATCTGCACGTGGGTCTTTGTGACCAATCTGATATGTTATTCTGCACGTGGGTCTTTATGACCACTCTGATCTGTTAGCGAATGGATGTACCACGTATAACTGTTTTCAAATATGAATATGTATAAGACTCTGTTTTTTATCTAAATTCTGATTTCTGAATCTCTTATAGGCATCATTCATCAAAACCTTTACTCTGATGTTATTCACTGGGCGCCAGCTCATTATTTATATTATGTATGTAGATGACAGACGCGTGACTAGGCTTAAGACTTCGGCCTGGATCTATTTCTGTCAAGCCAACCACTGTGCCTCACGTGGAGGTTCCTGATAGTCTTTTGTGGTCAAGTTTCTGTGGACAATGTTTGCAACTAAGCTACAAACAAGTCTTAAGTTTTTATTTTCTTACGTCTTTTGGACAAATTTTTGTTTATCTGTAATTGGGCTAAGTCTATTTTGTTTTATCTATATTTGGATGATGTAAGAATGATACGTTAATATGTGTATATAAAGTTCTAAATTTCTATCCCATATAAGTCTGCACAGCTTTATGGACATTGTATATTTGATATTTGCTTATTTTGCTAATCTGTCTCAAAGGCCTTTGGTAATCTTAGGATTACTAGCCGGTTACGACGCTAAACCTATATGGGCAGGTTTAGGTCGTGACACAAATCCACTCAGGATTGAACAGGTTGTGGAATTGAGTCCGAAAGTTAATTGGCCATTGGGTTTTCATCACTATTGTTAGCCAAGGTAAGGAGAGCGAGTTACTCCATTGAATCGGCATTTTACTTATCACAGAGGTCGACTTAACAATTACAAGGCTCAAGCTTATTAAAATTGTTATTGGTATTTATTTTACGATTATTTAAATGTTCCCACATTTGTATTTTATTTTTAGTGAAACACATTTTATTTAATGGCAATTAAGAGTGCTAAGTGATGTTTCTAGAATTGAGATGCTTAACGTAAATATTTTCTTTTGAATGTAGTAGGGTTTTTTATTTGGGAAATTTGGCTGTAAACCCCTTTTACCTTCTTTTCATTGTTAGAAGGACTAAGAAAAAAATTATACTTTCTAAACCCCCTCATAATTATAAAGTCTTGCATAAAGGACAAAATTTATTATTTAAATATTTTATCAGACTATTATACCCTCACAGATGTCCTTCAACTGTTCATCTTCTCTCTCGTCTCTCTCTTCTAACCCTAGCTTCCTCCATGGCCGGAGCTGTGGAGAACTTTTCTTCCGATGCGTCCGTTGCCGCCGGTCGTCATTTCTAAGCTCCGACGTTCTCTCTCCGCATCTTCTCAACTCTCCTCGTTCAACTCTCCTTCAACTGTTCATCTTCTCTCTCGTCTCTCTCTTCTAACCCTAGCTTCCACCATGGCCGGAGCTGTGGAGAACTTGCAAATCGCATTGATACATATATATATATATATATATATGTGTGTGTGTGTATGTGTGTTTGTGTGTTTTGAGATTTGAATTCGAATATATATGTGTTTTGAGATTTGAATTCGAATATATATATATCTACATATTCCGATCTCTAATATATATATATATATATATATGTGTGTTTTGAGTCTTTAAGATCGGAGATTTGAATGATTGCATAGATCGGTCTCAGCGATCATTTGATTCGAACTCAAAAGCTCAAAGATTTAAAGTAAAATCTGAAAAATCTGTGTGTATGAAAAATCTTAAGATTTTTGAAAGCTCAAAGTTTCAAAAATCTGAAAAATCTGTAAAATCTGAAGAACCGAGGTATGAAAAATTGAGATTTCTCTGAAATTTTCAGATTATAGGCCTGATTCAAAGATTATAAGCCTGATTCAATGTTTTTCAGAGTAAACATCGATTGATTCAAGGATTATAGGCATGATTCAAAGCTCAAAGCTCAAAATTCCATCGATTTTTCAGAGTAAACATCAAATTTCATTTGATAGAACCAGAGTAAAATTTTACTCTGGTTCTATTGCTCTGTTTTTTTCATTTGACAGAATCAGAGTAAAATTTTACTTTTATACAGAGTAAAATTTTACTTTTAGCTTCAGAGTCTCACAGTTTACTTATTTTTCAGAGTAAAATTTTACTTTTATACAGAGTAAAATTTTACTTTTAGTTTCAGAGTGTAAAATTTTACTCTCATTCAGAGTAAAATTTTACTTTTATACAGAGTAAAATTTTACTGTCGTACAGAGTAAAATTTTACTCTGAAATACATAGTAAAGATGGTTTAATAGGAGAGCTGATAGATGTGAGGGTAATATAGTAAAAGAAACAAATTTTAAAATATCAAGGGGTTTTGAAAGTACTTATATAATTCTTGTCCTTTTGAAAGACAAATTAGATAGTGAGGGGGCTATGACCAAATCCCCCTTTTTATTTTTATTTTGTTGCACATCCACTCATAAACCTAATAATTGGATTCACAACAAGTGGATAAAGGATGATGCAATGGTCAAGGCTACTATGTTACATAACATGAAAGATAATATTATTTCACTATCTGGAGACATAATGGAAGCACTAATAAACTAGATTCAAGTAACGACCACACTTAAATAGTCTTCCATTGCCTTGAGATCATGTTGTTTCATCTCTAAATTAAAGTCACATGTTCTAAAAACATGCAAAGCAATGTTCGTAGACTTCACCGACATGAAGAGTGGTAAACACAAGGTCTACATAGGCCACAACTCTTACAGTGATGTTTTGGACATCGACAACTGTAAATTCTCTGTTAATGGACCATTCATAGTACTCTATGATGTGTTTTATATACCCCGCATCTACAGCAAATTAATTTCAATCCCAATTTTAGTCCAGATCGACTGTGAGATTAATTTTGGGTTTTTAATTTAAATCTCAAAATTTGAGAATGCAAAGCACATGTGCTTATTTCCAAACCTTTAAAGGATATATTATTAGGAAGTAAAAATTGAAAATGCAAGTTTATTGGATATGTCGAAAATAGGAGTGATTATCATTTTTACCATCCCAAACGTGGATTAATAGGAAATAGAGATGCTATTTTTTTTGAATTACTCTTCAAGGTATCTCAAGATTCTGCTCTCCCCTATTTGTCACAAGACCCACAAGTTCTCACAAATTACCCTAATAGTGGAAGGAAAAGAAAACAAAGTAACGTGGTTTTACCTTATTCGAATCCTAAGATAAATGGAAGTACGAGAGCAAGACGTCCATCTACGGTTTTGAAAGACCATTATGTTTTTGAAGTTGAAGAACTCAATAACTTGGTAGATGATCTTATTAGTTACAATGAAGCAATGAGTAGCAGTGATGTTACATAATGGCTTGGGGCTATGAATGAAGAACTTGACTTGATCAAGAAAAATAATGTTTGGGAATTAACTGATCTCCCAAATGAAAAAAAAAAGCCATTGGTTGCAAGTGGGTTCTTAGAAAGAAATTCAAAGTAGATGGAAGTTTGGAGAAATACAAGGCAAGACTAGTAGCCAAGGGATTCACTCAACAACCTGGAGTAGACTTCGTAGATACGTATTCTCCTGTTGCAAAATTTGCCTCAATGAGGATTCTAATGGTAGTTGTAGCCAGGATGGATCTAGAATTACGTTAGTTAGATGTTAAAACAACTTTTCTCAGTGGAGAATTAAAAATATGATGCAACCTGATGGTTTCTATATCCAAGACAACAAGGATAAAGTCTACAAGTTAAAGAGATCCTTATATGGACTCAAACAATCTTCAAGACAATGGTACTTGAAATTCCATCAAGCCATTTTAGAATGGGCTATGTTGTGAGTCCATTAGATCACTGTGTTCATATCTGGAAAAATGATAACAAGTTAACAATATTGTTTTTATATGTAGATGGTATATAGTTAGCAAGAAATTGTCTAAATATGATTATAAAAACTAAAACTTTCTTGGCATCTAGATTTGAAATGAAAGACATGGGTCTTGCAACCTATGTTCTAGGAATTAGAATTTCAATAGATAGAAATTCAAAGTTATTATATCTAGATTAAGAAAAATATATAGAAAAGGTGCTTAAAAGATTTAACATGGATAATTGCAATTCTTTAAGCACACCTGTTTGCAAGGGACAAAGTCTTAGTAAAAGTATGAATCATCAAAATAAGTTTGAAATTGAGGAAATGAAATATGTCCCTGTAGCTCGACTTTTTCGCGCCTCCTTTTGGAGAGCTCGAATTGGTCCTACAGTTCGGACTCCTGTCACGGTTCTGAATTTATGATTCTAAATCTAATCTCACAAAGTGCAATGTGAAACTGATAAACACCAAAGAGTCCAATCCGGCAAATCATTTTGGAAAATCGATTTTGAATCAAATAATGCCAAAACTGGACTGCTTTGCCAGATTACAGAGTCGCCACCTAAATATTTTATTTTGAAAAAATTTAGGAAACCCTGACTCATGCCAAAGGCCACGTGTCCGTCATCACCAAAGTTGCCTTGGCTCGGGAACTTGGGTACAAGAGGGGAAGGTCCTGAAATGAGCACCCCCGCTCGCCCGATCAAAGATCGGCCTTGTAGACACCCCATTTTGACCGACCCTAAGACTTGGGCGCTTTCTTTTGATTACCCGATGATGACAATTAGAATGTGTTTCTTACAAAATTCTCAGTAAGAAAGATGGAATTTAAGTTTTAATCCCAACCTTCACCCATTTTTTGGCCAAACTATTTTAGACCTTAAAACCCTCTTTTCAAAATATGTTTTTTTTAAATGTTTCTACAATGTCCCGAAGCTCCTATTTCGATTAAAATGTTGCACTTTTCAGTAAACCGAGTAAGGACAAAGTGGAAATAAATGGAAGGGAGGTGAACTTTTTTTGAAAAATATTTAAAAACATCTTCTTTATAGGTTTGGAGTTAAAGGAAATAGGAGGGAATGAAAGAAAATTGGTTTAGGAAAAGAATGAGTATCAAATCATTAAGAAGGAAATGAGCAGCCTTCACTAAATTAGGCATTTCTCTTTGTACACTTGGAATTTAAATGTGAGGCCACCACCATTGGAAATTAGACTTCTGGGGCTTCAATTTAGACCCAAGAACCACCTTAGACCAAGTCCAAATAAGGGAGATATGTCTATTTGAAGTTGGGCTTCAAAGCAGATTTTGTTGACCCAGCCCGAGACAGCCTTTACTAAATTAGGTATATCTCTTTGCACACTTGGAATTTAAATGTAAGGCCACCACCATTGGAAAGTAGACTTCTGGGGCTTCAATTTGGACCCAAGAACCGCCTAAAACCAAGTCCATATGAGGGAGATATGCCCATTTGAAGTTGGACTTAAAAGCAGATTTTGTTGACTCGGCCCAAAACAACAATAGCCCATTTTTTTCTTGGTTTTGGTTCGGTTGGGACAACCCATTTACCTATGTTCTGAGCCATTCAAGTGCATCCACTCATCCTCCATTATACCTACTCATCCCCCATTGTCAAAAAGAGGTTTTGTTTGCATTCATAAAGGAGTATCCCATGCAACCACCTTGAAAATTTGCCCTCTTATCACATTCTTGTCTCCCACCTTGTCTCCCACCTTCTTTTTGACCTTTACTCTCCCTCATTGCCTATATAGAATGATCATATTGTAAGAGAGAAAGAGACCACGAAATTGAAGAGAAAGGAGTGAGAAAAGAGAGAAAAATTGAGTTTTTAAGCCAAAATATTCCTATCTTCCATATACACCCCATACCTTCCATAGCTACTGAAATTCCTCATTTCCATACACCAAAACCACTCCAAAAATTCTGATATAGCCAAAGATCAATTGCCTTGATCATAAGGAAGAGTGTTTAGTGATTGAAAGTGTGAAAAACTAGAGAGTTAGCCACTTTCTACACCATAAACTCCATAATTTCGAATTGAGGATTTGAGAATACACTTCCTACACTTGAGGGTGATCAAGAGGGAGTTTGGGAATCAAGAAGATCAATCTTTCTTTGGAAGGTGAATTTTTAGTCTTTTATTTTCTTATATTTTATATCTCATATTTATTTTCTTACTTCTTATTTCATAGTGTGTTGTTATAATCCTAGTGGTTTGTTTAGCTCATAATTATTTATTATTTATTTATTTATTTTTATTCGCATGTTTTAATTTTATATTAGTTTTATTGTAATCTTGCATGTTCTACCTTATAATTATTTTTTTCTTGTATTAGTCTCAAATTAGTTTTGTTGTAATCTTGCATGTTCTACCTCACATTTATTCTTTTTCTTGTATTAGTCTCATATTAGTTTTGTTGTAATCTTGCATGTTCTATCTTATATTTGTTTTATTGTTTTAAGTTTATGTTGTAAGTTTGCACTTTTTATTTTATTTATATTTGTTTTCGTGTTTTTAATCTAACCGGTAGTGGTTAGTTGAGCCACCTACATATTTTTTGTTTGTGCCTTTTCTTGGTTTCGCAATAAGACAGGTTTTGCTTGGCCTAGTTGGCCGGTCGGTTAGCTTCTTCCAAACAAGATGGCGTAATCTCCCAATGTTGACTAATTTCCGGTGGCGGTTCCAAAGAACATGAAGTTTTTATTTTATTTATTTTTTTAATTTTGAATGTATTGTGAGGTTTTTATTTTGTTGTAATATTCTCCTTATCCCTCTCTAATTTGGTTTGTAATTATTCTTTAAAATGTTGTAATAATTCCCCGCCCCGCTTCTTTCTATCCCGTTTTTTTACTTGCTTTCTTTATTTGTACATAAACATCATATTTATTTTTCATCATATTCATGCTTTGCATCCATGTTTCATGCATCTTGATTCGGCTAAGTTTGCATTTATGGATTTAATCAATTCCTATGTGATTATGTGCGCTACCTCATGTTCTTAAGATGATTTACATGTCATATTTTAGAAGCCGAATCTTTAGTGCATCTCATGAGTAAATTGCATTAGGATTCTGTATATAAGATCATACATATTTTACTAACTTTGTTTTGTAGCTGTTCGAGGGACGTCGGTAAATCTGTGAGTTTTTATGCTTTAGCATCCCATTTGTGTGTGATTTTCTTATTATGTTTAGCATCCTACCATGAGGCTAATTGATTAAATGATAAACTGTTTGAATGCCTGTGGATGAAGGTTTGTTGCCTGAATTGGAATGATTCAACGACTGTACGTTTTTAGCCCACTTTGTAGTGGCAAATTCACAAACTCTAAGCCCACTTGAGGTGGCAAATTCAAACCCTTTTCGGAAAACAAACGTGAAGTTGAATTGTTCCAATTTAAGCAAACTAGTCTATACTTGTATGCTTCACATAGTAAATTTTAGGATTTATTCAATAATCAGAACATGAACATATAAAGAAAATAAAAAGTCATATCATGGTTTAGTAGAGGCCGATCTTTTGATTGGGTGAGCGGGGGTGCTCATTATTGACCTTTCCCTCTCATACCTAAGGTTCCGAGCCAAGCATCCTTGGTTACGACGAACAGTGGCCTTGGCACCGAGTCATGGGTTTCCTAATTTCCCAAAATATTAGGTGGTGACTCTGAGATCTGATGACGCAGTCCATTTTGACAAAATTGCAATAAAATGGATTTTCAATAAAATTTTTCAAATCTGGACTCTCGTCTACGTTTCACATTGCACTCGTGAGACTTGAGATCAAAGAGATCTCGGGAGTCCGAACTGTTTAACGCGCGCGGCTACCCCCCGAGCATGTTACAGGCCTCTACTAATCATGATATGTTATTTTATAAACCTCAGGTGTTTTTATTCCGATTATTAGCTAACTTTACTATGTGATGCACACAAGCAACTATAGACTAAGTCGCAAGACTTGAAACGAATTCAACTCATGTTTGCTTTCGAAAATGGTTTGAAATTGCCACCCTCAAGTGGGCTAAAACATGGATTTGCCATCAAACACGATGGGCTTAAAACATGATTTCGCCACTTCACAAAGTGGGCTTAAAACGTACATTCGTTGAATTGTTCCAATTCAAGCAACTAAGCCTTCATCCACAAGCATTCATGCAGTTAAACATTTAAGCACATAGCCTCATGGTAAGCATACTAAACATGGCGATATGGCAATCACACTCATGCAAGAATGCTAAAGCGTAAAAGCTTACCAAGTACTCCAAGCCAAAACAAAAGCTAGTTAGAAAAATGCATGATCCTAACTATACAATATGCTTAATGCAACACATGCAAAATAACGATGTAGTTTGAATGACGCGCCGAGTCTCGGTGCATGCAAGACAAATGAATGAATGCAAACATGCAAGCATAAGGTATGCTAATTGAAAATGATCCCTAATCTAACCATCGAAAGCGGATAAATAAAAGGGAGAAAGACGTGGGGTTGGAAAACATGCACACACTCACGCACACTTATTACAACATTGTGTCCTCACAAAGGAGGGTCCGAATGAATACGCTAACTAGCTACACTAATTAGGCTAAGCTATTCAACTAATCTAATTAGACTAATTAGACTAATTATTACAACACTGAACTAATTAGCAAACTAGTTAATTAAAGCAAATGTATACTAACTAATCATGCAAGATATTTAAACTACACTGCCTCAGCTCTGCCTCAGGAAATGGAGGATGCATGCGCTCGGTTTTCGCCCCGAAAAGCCCTCCGGTTTGCTCTTGACAGGCTCTGTTTGCAAGGTTGACCATACTCCAGAACCTTTCTGCTCCACCTTACCAAATCAATGCTGAGGATTACACCAGTGGCCTACCGGCCATGAATACTTGCTGCCGGCCATCTGCCGGCCAAAAGTGTGCTCTGCCGGCCAAGAATGAGGCACTACCGGCCATCAATGAGGCACTGCCGGCCACTAGTGCTCTGAGTCACCACATTGTAATAGAGCACAAACAGAGAAAAAGGGAAGGGTTTTCCAAGGATATGTTTGTACTATACCCCTCCTTATCATCTCAAAACATTAAAGGAGTGGCATTCTTGGATCCAAAACCACCAATCAAGCATTTTCAATGCATGATGGCCAAAGATCCAAGGAGTACAATTTCAAAAAATGCACAATCAAAGGCAATGAAGACCAAGGAGATTGGCTCATTTCATCACTTTAAGTATGAAATGCTCCAATCTTCCTTGTGTTCAATATAACGTCCGATTGAACACATGCAATGCAAACACAACATGCTTAACTTGCTCAAGTTTTACTTGTCATGTTTTATTTACTCATTTTAATTATCGATTCATTCTTTAACCGGTTAAGTCCAAGGTGAGAGTCCTCTAATGAGAGAGGTTTTATCCAAAGGATTGATTTAAGGCATGAGAGAGATCATGCCGTTGGTTAGTAGAAACCCTCAAAAGAGGATTAAAATCATTAAGCACAAATCTCAATCTCAAGCTTAAACACAACCCTAAGGTTAACCAACCCTCAAAGCAAATGAAAAAGTGAAGAAATGAGGGAGGTTGCAGAGATTTCAGTGCTGAAATGACATGCAAAATGATACTACAACATGCAAGCAACTCATGCAAATCATGTTTAAAAGCCAAAAACACCAAACTAGTGAAGATCACAACACTATAAGTATGCAATACAAAGCTCACAAGGTACAAACACTTCAAAACAGTCCTAAAATAGCTTAAAAGGAGTCCTAAAACATGCTTGAAGTAAGCTAAAAAAGCTAGAATAAGAGGCCAACACATAGCACAAACTAGACTATTAAGCACAATTGCACTACAAGCATACAAAGCAAACCTCAAGTGGCCAAACCAACTCAAAACAAAGCTAAAGCTAGTAAAAAAAGTAGCAAAAACATGCTGATATCAAGGTACAAAATGCTAGAAAATCATGCTCACATGTTAGGCTATTTAGGCTTACAAACAAGACATAAGGAGGGGAGGCTACCCCCTCCCATTTTGGACCTCAAAACATAGTTTTTACCACTGAAAATCCCCTGGAATTCAGTGGTTAAAAGAGCCAAAAAAGTTGTTTTAGAAAGCTTTGAAAAATGGCACAACAACTTAGTAATCAAACAACAAGAAAAATTGACTACCCCTAACTCCAATCAAACCTCAAACCACCATTTTAGACCATAAAAATAGATATTTCAGAGGTCAAAACCAGCCTCAAAATAATATGCAAAGATGGCAAAACAAGTGTTTAAAATAAGCTTAAAACACAAGTGTTCTACCTCTTGAAGACAAGATACACTTAAAAAACCAAAATCAAGTCAAACCAAGCCAATATCCTCTTCTAGAGCTCAAATAGGACCTCAAGCAACCTCAACTAAATGGTGATCAAGTTTGATCAAGGGCTTATATACAAGAGTGTAGAGAATTTAAGCTATAAGGCACAAAATATTTAGAGAGAGGATTCTAGAGAGAGAGAGAAATTTTTTGTCTTCAAAATTTTCCAACCCCCTCACATGCAAGAGGAGGTCTCTATATATAAAAGATACAAAAATCCCTCAAAGTAATCCAGCTATACATGTGCAAGAAGATGGCTTAACCTGTGCAAACAGTTGGCACAAAATATCAGAAAATATCTACTGATACACTGGTGGCCGGCCGACCATCAGTGATGGCGGCAAGGGCTCATTGATGACTGGCAGGACACATCAATGGCCGGCAGGACAAAATCCATGGCCGACGGTTCCCAAACATGGCTGGCAGTGCATCAAAAACAACAAGTAGAAAGGACCTAAACATGGTCCAAAAATGAGACAGAATTGATGCCGGGTTTGGGAAAGCTCAAACTTGTGGCATTCCGTTGCGGATTTCGAGCGCTCGATGAGTAATCAAACTCATCATTGCATATACCTGCAAGAACATCCAAGTCTTGAGGACGGTCAAAAATGGGGTGTCTACAGTCCCATATGCTCAAGCAGTGGCAACCTAATGTATTGTGACACTCCAAATTATACTCTAAGGGTTAGGGTAATGTCACTAAAGAGTCCTTTGGTCAATAACCAAGTAAAATCCTAGGAAGGTTTGAGGAGTCAATATAGCCTCCCTTCTAAGTCCAATCACTTTAGATAGCAAGCTATCCTTTTGACAAATCTTTAGAGGTATTAACACAAGGTCTCATAAGTAACACAGAGATAGGCATAGGATTGCAAAAGCAATTAATAATTATAGTGTTCAAATCTTAAATTACAAAACGAGTTCCATCGCTATTACAATCCAAAAATAAAAGCACAAATAGACTCATAAGCAGAATAACTGCTAACTTTCTCTAAAACAGACATAGGTCTTCAAATGTCTCTGGCTCTTCGTCGGCCTCGTATGTTTCTTCGATATCTGGCATGAAACGCCATGAGTTTTGAATGCCCAATAAATGCACACACACCCCGTCTTTTTTTTCCCAATTCAATACACAATAGCAATTACAACAATAGGGAAAAAAACATGATATTCAAGTGATAATAAGGGTTACAAGGTTAGTTGTTAGTAGTTTAGAAATCCCCAAAGAGATTTTATTCTCCCAACCACAAGAATCGGACGTAGATTATTCGGTATGCCCATCTTTTGCTGCTTTGTTGCAGACCTTACCTCGGATGCCTACTGTTAGGTTTTTGTAATTGGCAATAATGTTTGACAAAACTCCTTTCAGTTGTAATTTTATTCGATCTTTTATTTCAGTAAGGCTATAAGTATTTAGATGCGAATCCAACCCGAATTGTGCCTATGTAGTGGAGTTTGTGATCTTAATCCTTTTATGTTTGCCACTTCGCTGATTAAGTACGCGGATCTTAATCCTTTAATGCAGTCGAAATTGTTTGACTACTCGAGCGGTCATTTCTGTACTCGAGCGAAGAAACAGGTCATGCAGTATTTTTGTAAATTCGCCTGAACTTCTGGGAAGAAAGTTTTACCGCTCGAGTGGTGAAAGTTGCGCTCCAGCAATCAGCCTATATGCTTTGCACCACTTTTAGTCACACCGCCCGAGCGGTGAAATGTGCGCTCTAGCGGTCTGCGCGATCCTGTTTTTTATAAAGTGCATTGTTTGCTGTTTCTAGGGTTTGAGTCATCCAGATTTTCAAAGAGGAACAAGATACAAAGTGTTTTATATAGGAGGGTGCTTTATGAGTGTTTCCCTGATGATTTAAGAGTGATTAATGGATCTGTAAACTTCATATCAATATCATCAAGGGTTTGTTTGTTTGTTTTCCTTTATTAACAAAAGAGAGAGTTGTTCTTCGGTGGATTCTGAAGAACCTGAGCCTGAAGCTTTGGTGGATTCCAGAGTGGCTCATCGTCGTGGATTCGACATCAGCGTTGTGGATTCAATGTTGGACAAGACAATTCTGAGGTGAAGATGGTGCTAGAAGAGGCATGTTGGGATCGGTTCAATTCGAGCATGAATTCACTAGATAATTGAGAGTACACTTGTGTAATTCTTTTTTGTCTTCTTAGTGGATTGTTTTGTGGCTTTGGCCTGTGTTTTTTTTTATTTATCACAATTGGAGGCACTCTAATTATGATTTTTCCACGTTAAATCATTGTGTCCATTTGTCTTTGATTGTTTGATTGGGATTGTCATTCGCTATTTAAAATTAAAACATAATCACAAATCAATATCTTGGGTTTTTTAGATTTTTCACCTACCAACTGTTATATACCACGTAGTGCCAACCGCAGGGCCTCAAAAGAGATAGTAAAATTGGGCCTTTCCCATTCCCTCCTCACACCAAACCACCTAAGGTCCGAATACAACTGCTCCGTTCAAGGGTTCCGAACAACCACTTGCGCAAGACTTTAACTTTCCAAAAAGGAACACATCCGCTAACCAATTCAATTTGAACATAACTTTATCTCATAACAATACTCATGTGATCGAAACCCCATTAGCCACCCCATTAAGTTTTCCGTTTAGATTAATGTTTTAAGTTAGTTAGAACAAGCAAATAACAAAAGAATAAATTTGCATAAGTATAAGCATCATCGAAGTCTAAAATAAAAGGTATAAAACCATGACATATGTAATATCATACCAAGACATGATCATATATTAATAAGCACATTCATGAAGACAAGAGCATAAAACACCAATGCAAAACAAAATTTTAAGATTTAGTACCATTTAAAGATTAAAATCAAAAGGACCATTTTAGATTTTACCCTAGCATGACCTTCCTATGGTCTGTAGAGAATTTTATCTAGTTTTCAGAACACTTTTTGAAACTGGAATATCTTTTCTAGATTTTTAGTTATTTAAGAAACACTCCAGTGCTGTTCAGATTTGTCAACCGTTATGAAAATCGGATTTTCTTACAAACCGCTCACTAGTTTTCAATGAAACCAATTTTCCTTGAATGATAACTCTTTAAGGAAGTTTTTGACATAAAATTGAGGTCTAGGAGATTTTTCTACATGTTTCTAAAATTTTCAAAAGTTGGCTGTAAAATAGGTTTTTTATGCATAATACTCAAAATAAGAAGGTTGGTGAGAAAAGAGACCAACTAAGGGAAGAATTTCACTTCTTTTGTGATGAAAACATACTAAATAATGTATCAATAACTCAAATTTTTAGAATGATGATATGCCTTTGGAAATATGTGAGATATGGGAAGAAAAATGTAGTTTTGCATCTATTAAGAGGAAATATCAATAGAAGAAGGATCAAAGCCCAATTCATCAACTTTGAATACATGATACCATTAAAACACATCTGAAAATATTATTTTAAGCCTCTAATAACATGTATTTGAAAAAAGAAAATGAAAGAGAGAGTTGTATTGTGACTTACTTGTTGACTAGTTGGAAAGTTTTCACAAAGGTTCTTCTCTTCTTCTCTCCTCTACTTTCAAAGCTCTCTCTCTCTCTCTCTCACATCCAAAATGTAAGTGTGTGAGTGTGTTTGGTGCTCAAAAGTGTAGAGAAAATTTGGTGTATTTATGGAAGAAAAAGAATGGTGAAAAGTCCAAAATGTCCTTAGTTCCAATTCAATTGAATAGTTTTGGATTTAGTTAGGATGAAATGGAATGTATGATAATTAGAGCCTTAATTACACCTTTAAACATGATCTAGTTAGGCTTAGGTTTAATCAAAGTTGAATTGGTTACAAGTATATATATATATATATATATATATATCAATATATAATCATATTTGTACCCTAGATCACTTTTCTTCCCTAAATCAAGCAATTTGTCCCCAAAAGGACATCACATATATATAGGCATAGCATGGTCGGCCTTGGGGAGTGGATTTGAGGGAATTTGTTTTGATTTTTTTTGTGTGCACAATTTAAAGATATTTTGTGTACAAAATTATTTATTTAAGAAAGGTAAAAGTATATATATACTTATGTATGTAATGGTACTTGTAGACACCCCATTTTGACCACCCCTACGACTTGGGCGCATAATTTCAAACACCCGGTGATGAAAGTTACACTGTGCAATCTATTGAATTTTCAGCAAAGAAATTTGGATTCAAGTTCTAATCCCAAACCTTACGCCTCATTTTGGCCAAACTATTTTAGACCTTAAAACCCTCTTTTCAAAATATTTTTTCAAATGTTTCTACGATGTTTCAAGGCTCGCATTTCAATTAAAATATTACACTTTTTAGTAAAACGAGTAAGGACATAGTGGAAATAAATTGAAGGGAGGTGAACTCTTTGAAAAATATTTAAAACATCTTATTTATAGGTTTTGAGTTGAAGGAAATAGGAGGGGATAGAAGAAAACTAGTTGGGAAAAAGGTTTAGCATCAAACCGTTAAGAAATAAATGAATAGTCTTCACTACATTAGGCATATCTTTTTGACCACATATAATTTAGATGTGAGGCTACCACCATTGGAAATTAGACTTCTGGGACTTCAATTTAGACTCAAGAATCACCCAAAACCGAGTCCGGATGAGGGAGATATGCCCGTTTGAAGTCGGGATTGAAAATAATTTTTTGGACCCAGCCGGGTTTGTTTAGATCCAGCCGTGGCTTGTTTAGACCTGGCCAGGTTTCAATGAAAAATAGTCCGGAGTACCTTTTTAGACCCATTCTTTCATTTTTGGGACCCGACCGTGGGTTTTGTGGCCCGGCCGGACTTCATTAGCAATAAACAGAATAGCTGGCAGGAATTCGCCAGCTGGCCTTTTTTGAAGATATTTTCAACCAATTTGGCTCAAACTCTATAAATAGGACCTCCCACTTCAGATTTTAGGGTTATAAAAACCTTCTAAGAGGATTAGACATTGATAAGAGCTTTTGAACCTTCAAGCTTCTTTTGATCCTTCAAATCAATTCCCACCCTTTATACACCATTAAAGCTTGGGTTTGAAGCTTTCTTGTAGAGAATTCAAGACATATTTTCAGAACCTAAAGGTTAGAGAATTGTTCTAGGATATATTTGTAGGAGCTTAGACATAACTTCCTTATAAAAGCTTTCTTCATCTTCAAACCTTCTGGAACTGTACATACACAATACATACACCATTAGAGCTTGTTCTTGGAGCTTTTCGTTGAGATTTCAAACTAAATTTCAGAAACTTGAGGGTGTTTAGAATCAAGTTTGTTTAACTACAAGGATCCTCTTTTTCAAGAGGTATAACTTTTGCATCGTCTTCCTTATTTCTCTTTTGCTCTTTTCCTCTCTTTTTCTTGCTTTATACACTGTTTTTGAACTATTTTCAAGGGTTGAAATATGTTATTCAAAGCTTCAAAAAGTGGAAGGGTTAGCCACCCCTCCTTAGGCTTTGTTCCATAGCTTTTTCTCTACTCTTTTTATTTACCTTCTCTTGCTTTTGCCACTATTTTTCTTAGTATTTAGGGGCTGTTTATTTGCTTTTAATTTATGCTTTGAATATGATTGTATTGTTGTAAGTCCTTATGGGTTTGGTGTGTTTAGGACATAGCTACCAATCTGTTTGAGTTGAGAGTCCTTTTCTTTCATTTTCCTTATAGCTTTCATGTAAAGATTCAAGTGTTCATGTCATTGTAATCCTCCACTTTCCATTCATCTCTGCAACCTCCCTCCTTTCTTTGCTTCTTTTGACTAAGAGTTGTATCCAACACAGGATTACTGTTTAAAGTATAAGAAAGAGACCCCTCATGTGCTAAAAAGTTTAATCTCTTTGGAGATTCATTACCAAGGTATTATATCTCTTTTATGTTGAGAACACTCCCTTGTTTGATACTCCTCTTAATCGCTGGTGCATTATTTCTAAGGGACTAGTTTTTTAACTTAGACCCTTGGAAATCTCAAAGAAAGGTTTCATTATAGCTTGTCATCGAGTTTGGATTTAAGGGCATTATCGCTATTCTCGAGTTTGACTTCGAGTCCATTATCGCTCGGGAATAGGTTTGATTCCTTCTTTGTGATTTCTTCCATAGAAAAGGGTTTAAAAAGTTCATTTCTCGGGTTAAGCTATGCTTGTTCATCTTTATTGCTTTTGACTTAATGGACGTAAATGTCACTTTTGGACAAAATGGAATAAAAGATAAGAAATTGAAAGGTAAGTTAAAAAAGGCTAATAAAATTGGCTTAAATCGATTAAAACCGACATAAAGGAAACTAATAAAATTGGTTGGATTTGGTCGGACGTTATACCGAATCCATCACTTCTAGAGTCATCACATACTAATTCGTGATGTTCGATGATTCTTAAGGCATGTCTACCTCCCTTTTTGAATTAACTTCATGATAGGAAGGAGGTGTTGTTTGTCTTTCATTGTATTTATTAAACTTTTGTCCTATCGTGTCCAAAATCATCACGTAATCAACTTGCGACCATTGATGGTTTGGGAACCGAACCCGCTCTTCTCTTGAGTATCTCCATGATAGAGAAGGGAAAAAAGGACAAACATGGCTTATGAACACTCTGTCTACACTGTTTTCACCTCAGAGCACAAAAACAATCTTCTACAAAAAAATAGGGCACGACTGGATTTGTTTGGGCCCGGCCGAGCCTCATTGTGGCTGGCCGAGCTCCAAAGTTTGGTAAACAAAGCACTTTTGCTGAAATAGAGAGTAATGGCTAAGGGTCAAACAAAATAGTTTCTCAGGAGGCAGACAAAGCAATTTCTGAGGACTGTCTTCGTCAGCGCGTATGGGATCAATTAGATAGTATTCATTTGGAACTGTAATAAGTAGTTAATTCAGACACTTGGACATTTGGACCCTCTTGTATAAGGGCAAATTTGTAAAATTGTGTATATCTTCCAACCCCATTTCTTTCTCTATTTTATTTACGTACTTATGATGGTTACATATAGCATCATCTTTTACATTTTCATATCGTTGTCATGCCTGTATCCATTTTTGCACGCATTGGGTTCAGTTCATCATTCTAACCTTGTTGTTATTCCCGACTTAATTAAATATGTGTGCTATCGCATGCTTTGAGATGAACCATATGCCATGTTAATAAACCGAACCTATTAGTTGCATTTTGAATGTGTTGCATTAGTCACCTTGCATAGTAGAGCATGCATTTTTCTAATGGTTTTATTTCTTTTGGCTTGCCTCGGTTGAGTACTAGGTGAGCGTTTTCGCTTTAGCATGTTGCATGTATATTTTGTGTTGCCATATCAAGCATATTACCATGAGGCTAAATGCTTATTTGATATATCTCTTGAGTACCAGTGGATGAAGGCTTTTTCACCTAAATTGGGATGATTTGATACATGTGTATGTGAGCTTACTTTTTTAACAAGTTTATATTCAAAACTCTTTTTCAAACAAATGTGAAATCAAAGCGTTCCAAAGTGTGTGAAATAGTCTATACTTGTGTGCCTCACATAGTAAAGTTAGCATATTAATCGGAACATGAGCATATAATGTTAATAAAAATCACATCATGATTAGTAGAGGCCGATCTCTGATCGGGTGAGTAGGGTACTCAATTCATGACCTTCCCCTCTCATACCTAAGCTCTCGAGCCGAGACACTTTGGTGATGACGGACAAGTGACCTTTGGCACGAGTCACGAGTTTCCTAAATTTTTTAAAAATATTTAGGTGGCGACTTTGTAATCTAGAAATTTTGTCCATTTTTGGCATCTCCGAGGATAAGAATTTTCTAAAGATTTGTCAGAGTTAGACTCATTTGTGTTTATCTATTTCACATTGCACTCGTAAAATCAAATTCAAGACCACGGGAGTCCGAACTGTAGGGCTATTATATCTGGGAGCACGAAATGCAAGCTACAGTACTAGTTTGGGGTCAACAAGTGATTCAAGAAAAATATGGGGACCAAAATCTTAATTTATAAATTTGAACATTTAATTAAATGTAGTGTTTAATTTATTTAGAATCTGAAAATTAAATTCAGTTAAAGTTTCTTTATTTTGAATTAAACGTCAAATTGTATTGAGAACCGGATACCTAGGATTTCTGTCTAAAAAATATACTTAGAAAATTGATTTAATTATTATTAGGGTTTTAGAAATTGTTCCTGAGTTCCCAGGTTCAATTTAGGGTTTGCGAGTTTTCGGTTAGCGCATGTGTTTGATTCTAGGGTCAAAATTGAAATTAAGTAAGAAATTGAGGGACTACAAAGAAATAATTTAAAAGTAAGAGTTAAAGAAAATATTGCAAAGATCAAGGGCCTCATATGTATGCTATGACAAGCACTAGGCCTAATATCTATCATGTAGTAGGATTGGTAAGTCGATTTCAATCCAATCCAGGTAAGGAACATTAGCAAGCAGTTATTTAAAAGGTTCCTTTAAAATTGTGTTTTGGTTTGTATAATCTAGAAATAAAAGGATATACTGACGCGAATTTTGTAAGAGATATAGATGATAGAAAATCTACTAGTGGTTATGTGTTCCTGTTTGGTGGAATAGTAGTTTCTTGGTTAAGTAAAAAACAGAGTTGCGTTGCAAAGTATACTATGGAAGCTAAGTACATAGCTTGCACAGCACAACAGTTAGTAATGCGGTCTAGATAAAGCGATCTGTTGATAGTTTACAATTAGGTATCCCTGCCAGACCGGTCAATATGTTCTATGACAATCAATCCATCATCTCATTAATAAAAAGTGGAGCGAATAGATCTAAGGGAAAACATATTAATGTAAGTTATCACTATATTCAAGATATAGTGGAGAGAGGAGAAATTAAAATCGACTATATACCCTCAAAAGAGATGGTGGCGAACCGTATGATCAAAGAGTTGTCTCTGGAAAAATTCAGAGAACATGTAGCTAATATGGGATTGAAAAATAACTAACTAGGTTGTTTAGCTACTTATATAAGAGCATAGTTGGATGACTCTAGGGACGCCTGGATAATCGATGTTATGCAACTCTATCTTGCATAGAAACATGTGTTTGGTCAAGTAATAAGGTAGAGGAACTGACAAGGTCATCATAATTAACATGAGATATAAAGTCCATGATATATAACATGTTGACTAAATATGTTGTCAACTTGATCAACAAAAAGTTGCTGATAAGGTGTGTTAAGGAAAACCTTCAGGAATAGGCCTTAGATGAAGTACTTGACAATAATTTTGGCGCAGAGGAATGTGTGCGGCTGAAGTCGTCAATGGGATTGGGTATGGACTATGAACCAAGCACAGAATATTGATGTCATTGACTTGAAATATACTGAATTGAAGTCATCTGGTGTGTGTTGTCAATGGAAGAACACATTCGTATGGGTGCGGTCAGATTGGTGGCAAAAACCTGTGCACGTATGGCCAAGCCACAATCAGACATCGATCTATGAGGTAAATGAAAGTTGGCACGAGGCAAAATTTTGGTACCAAGGTAAACGTGTCCAACTCAGGTTCAACCACCTTTATTATGTTGTGTTCAAGTAGGAGATGATAAAAATAGAGATGATCACACCATAATACAGTGTGACTCTCCGCATCTGATTATTTCTTATGACTTAGGTGATTGATCCTTCCTGCAATGAGGATGTAAAAGTTCTTTCCTTTTGTTGATGGGTGGTTGAGAAAATGAATATGTTATGTGCATATCAAGTGTTTAAACACACTTTGACCGTTTATGAGCAACTTTTTGAAGCATTATGATAAAACATATTAATGTCATTAATGGTGGGTTAGGTAAAGAAATGAACCACTCCCACAAATTGCCCTATATCTGTCTCCATGAAGCAACCATTGAATAGAAAAGAATGGAACATCTCTTTTGATTGAAATTTAGGTGAGTGCTATTTTCAAACATTTATGGGACACCATCCATATATTTCCTATCACTTTGCCATTTATACAAAACCACTAGGAACTAGGAAATTTAGAGATTGACAACTGCTATTGAATGAAATAACTGCTTATATTTAAATCCTTGAGCCCTATGATCATGACTAAAGTGCTGTGCCTTTAAATGCTTGTTAATATAAAGTCACAAACCTCAAAAGAAATCAATGGAGATTTAAATAAATAAATAAATAAAAATGTATATTTGCTTGTCTTTGTGCATCTACAAACCCTCTCTAATTTATAAGTCTGTCTTTCTAGTACAATTAACAAAATTCTCAAAATAGCAATTAGTTTATATTTCAATCACATTTTCTTTCACTTTACTTTTCCTATGCAATTATCTACTTAAATCTAATATCCAAACAAATATAAAGTGAATAATAGCTATATACAAGTACAAAGAGTTGAATTTCTAAACTCGTACTAAGATATAGTAATTCTAACTCGTGGACTAGACCCATTAGTCAATTTGTCATTTATATTGAAACAATAATTCTAGTAGCTCATAAAATTTAACCATGATTTATTTAGAAAGTGGAGTGTAGAGAGTAGATTTAAACTTTTAGGATGTGTTTGGTAACGTTTATGTTTTCAGTTTATATTTACAAAAATTTTATAAAATGGTTTTTGTTTATTTTTAAAAAAACATAAACTATAAACGCGTTTGATAATTGAAAAAATGTTTAAAAAATTTAAAAATATAAAAAAGAGTAAGAAATGGCAAGTGGTGACAAGTGGCGGCGGAAGACGGTAGTGGAAAGTGGTGACGGTGGGTGGTGGGTAGCTGGTGGTGATGGGTGGTGGTGGTGGTGGTGGTGGGTGGGTGGGTGACGGTAGCGGTGGTGGTGGTGGTGGTGGTGGCAGGTGGTGGGTGGTGGTGGCAGGTGGGTAGCGGATAGCGTTGGCAGGTGGTGGTGGTGGTGGTGATGGGTAGGTGGGTGACGGTGGCGGGTGGTGGGTGGTAGCGAGTGGGTGGTGGTGGCGGGCGGCGGTGGCAGGTGGGTGGTGGATGGCGGGTGGTGGCGGTGGGTGGTGATGGTGGGTGGGTGGGTGATAGTGGCGGGTGGTGGGTGGTAGCGAGTGGGTGGTGGTGGTGGCGGTGGTGGTGGTGGGTGGTGGTGGTGGTGACGGGTGGTAGGTGGCGGATGGTGGGTGGTAGTGGGTGGGTGATGGTGGCGGGTGGTAGGTGGTAGCGAGTGGGTGGTGGTGGTATTAATGGTGGTGGTGGTGGTGGGTCGTGGGTAGTGGTGGTAGGTGGATGGCGGGTGGGTGGTGGATGGTGGTGGCACGTGGATGGCAGGTAGCTGGTGGTGGTGGGTGGCTAGTGGTGGATGGCGATGACAGGTGGGTGGTAAGTGGTGGTGGCAAGTAGGTGGTGGGTGGTGGTGGCGGGTGGTGGATGGTAGTGGCGGGTCGTGGGTGGATGGCAGGTGGCAGGTGGGTGGTGGTGGCGAGTGGGTGGCAGGTGGCTGGTGGCTGGTGGCTGGTGGTGGCGGGTGGTGGGTGGTGAGTGGTGGTGGCAGGTGGTGGGTGGTGGCGGCGGAAGACGGTGGTGGAAAATGGTGACGGGTGGTGGCTAGTGTTGGGTGGTAAAAAAAAAAAAAATTCAAAATTCAAAATGGAAACACATTTTTTATGTTTTCATTTTTTGGCCAAATTTATAAACTGAGACCACTGATTTATAAATCAAAAATTTTACCAAACAAGTTTTTATTTGAGTTTTTAAAATTTTTGTAAATATAAACAGAAAACTAAAAACGTAAGTGTTACCAAACGGCACCTTAGTGTATTGTAAGTTAAATTTAAAATGAATTTTGTTCACTCATTTTAATTTTGAGTAGTTTTTTTTTTTTTTTTAGCTATGTAGGAAAATTGTATTTTAAAATGGTTAAAATAATTTACAATCCAAAATTAATTAACCGAATGACAATTCTTATAATTTTGACATAGAAGATGTACAAATCAAGCATTTCAAAGAAGCAGTCCATGCCCCAATAAAACCGTGTTGAAAATCATGAAGCAAAAATATTGGAAAATATATCTAAAGGACATGTCCAATGTCTATATTTAAGAAAATTTTATGTTCACACATTTAGGGGCTGTTTGGAATGATCTAAATAAGTGTATTTTTTATCTTTTTACGAAAAGATGTGCAGAAAAGTAGAGAGGTGATGTGATGGAAAAAAAATAAAAAAATAAAAAGATGAATTATTTTAAGGATGCCAAACTTGGCCTTACTTATCTTAGTACATATTATTTCTTAATACACACTCTTATTAATTTGATTATTAATTATTTTTCTTAATTCACGTACTAAATGTTTCACTTATACCCTTCACTTATACCATTATACACACCATTTCAACTCTCTCTCTCTCTACATACTTATTGATAATTATAAACCCACTGTTACGATTCCAAACTCGTTGAAAATTGTAGGCGAAAGAACTGTTAAATTCCTTTTCATCTTCTCCAGTCTTGCAGTTTCATGGGCCATTGATTTTCAAGCCTTTTTTTGGAAAAATTATCAATGTGTTTGGTTTGAGTTTTCTGTATTAAATTTTTTAAAAGTTGAGTTTTTTAGTTTTCGTATTTTTTTGTTTTTAGTGAATATTTTTAAAATTTTAAACATTTTTTTTACTTTTTTAGATGCACTTTACTTAGATGTATCTTAAAAGTAAAAAATTTGTGGAAAAATATTTTAAAAAATTAATAAATACATAAAAATACAAAATATGTACTGAATTGTTGTATTTTTTTTGTATTTTTGATATGTAGTAAATTTTTAAAATATTTTTTTTATAATTTTTTACTTTTTAAGTGTATTTATGTTAGATGTGTCTAAAAGTAAAAAATTGTTTAAAATATTAAAAAAATTTAATAAAAATAAAAAAATACGAAAAATAAAAAAAATTTAAAAGTATTTTTTCAAAAATAAAAACAAACAAAAAGTGTCTGGATTTTGATGCATCAAATGTGACAATAAAAAATAGGATTTTTATATCTTCTCTCCTTTCTCTTCCTTTCCTTCTTTTTATTAGTTCTTGGAATAAGCAACATTTCTTTTCGTTTCCTTTCAAATCATTGTCATTATTTGCTTTTTTTTTATTCGTTCTTAGAAGAAACAACCTGTCTCTTCTTTTCTTTTCTTTTCTTTTCCTTTCAAATCATTGTCATTAATTATTGGTTTGTCTTTTTTGTTAGTTCTTGGAAGAAGTAACATTTCTTTTCCTTTCCTTTCAAATCATTTTGAGGTTGTGTCACAACATCAAGAAGATTATCAAAAGAGACAAGAAATCATGAAAGTCCTTCTTTTCATGGTGGAAAACCGATGAGAAGGGCAATTTCATACTTGAACCTCGAGCTAGTTTTCAACCATGACAAATATAAAAGTTAGAATAATGTTTGAGGGCCTGAAATTAGAGGTTTGAAATTGGTTCAAAACTCAAAACGACGTTGTTTTGAGTTTTGATTTTTTTTTTTTTTTTTTTTTTTTCCCCTTTTCTTCCTTTTCCTTCTCTTCCTTTTCTTTCTTTCTCTTCTTCTTCTTCGTTTTGAACAGGGAAGAAGAGCAGAGGCGAGAGAGAGAGAAGAGCAGCTCGCTGGCGTCGCAGCTCGTCGGCCAGCGTCGCAGCTCGTCACTTGTCCGATCTCGCAACTCGTCGCAGCTCGTCGCTCGTCCGCCTCCGCCTCCTCCATTTTTTAGGCCCCCTCCAGTCCTTCCTCCTCCTCCTCCTCCTCCTCCCCCTCCCCCTCCTTCCCCCCTTTGTCTTCCTCCTTTCTTCTGCTGAAAAGAAAAAAAAAAAAAAAAAATTTGGGGCATTCGGGGCACTCGTTTTCGAGCCCTGTAGCACCACTGTAAAAGTTATCATGAGACTATTATTTTATAAGTAATAAATATAGGGTGTATAACAAATAAAGTAAGAAATAATTGAAGAAATGATAAATAATGAAAAAAATTAGAGTTTAGTTCTTTTTTTATTCAAAAGATATATATTAAGATTTTATTATTTTTAAAAGATGTATATAAAAAATATTTTTATATAATATTATGGGTATGTTTTGATATTTATTATGGTCATTTTACTTTAAAGTATAATTATCATTAAAATAATATTTTATTAAATGTGTGCATTAAGATAAATAGGTGTGTGGAAATAGAATTTTTCCTATATCTATGTCTGTCCAAATGGGTCCTTATCTTTTATGGTTGCTTAGGAGCTTTCGTGTACAAATGAATATCTTAAGAATAATACTATATGCATCAATTGGTATATCAAGTAATGTCAGAGATTTCAAAAATTCTACCAAATGTCTCATATAGGTGTGGGATCCACACAATGTCGATCCCATGTGGAACTCACACCCATGTAAGACATTTGGTAAAATTTTTAATAGAATTTTTAAGATCTCTAACATTTTTTATACCAATTAGTATATATTAATAAATGATGTGATATAATTTTAAAAATATTAATTATTTATAATTTATATAATAAGAAGGATCAATAATAATATCATAATATATATAAGTACACTAATTAATATATATAACACCACCGATAACTTAAATAAAAGATTATTAATTAATTAGCTGAAATTAATTAATGATGGGGTAAAACCAACCAAGCAACCATTGAATGCACTCACAGACATTTATGATGACTTTAATGAGTGATGCTAACATGCAACAAGTTAAAGTTGGATCCGAAAGCCATTTGTGCTTGTTTGTGGGCTCTCTCGATCTCGATAAGGGAAAGTACTCTCCTACCCCAGGTCTTATCTATAATATTTTAAATTAAGAGAAAGTATCAATAGATTTTGATAGTTAAAAATTTTTATTAAATCTTATTGAAAATAAGTCTTAATAAAATAGTCATAAAAAATAATTTTTTGTTGCTATTTTTTATATATATCGTTAAAAATTAACAATTAGTGATTTTTTTTTACATGACCTCTATAAATTATTGCTAAAACTAATAATTAATGATTTTTTCTTGTGACGAATTTTCAAACTGTCTCTAAAAGTTAAAAATTAGCCACATTTTTTTATGATAATTTTTTTAAACTATCGTTAAAATTTATAATTAGTAACATTTTTTGTACAAAAATTTTAAACTATTGCTGAAAATTAAAATTGGTGACTTTTTTAATAGTGTTTGATGAAAAATATCATTAATTACTATAGAACTTATTAGACAATAAATTCACCTATTAAGACTTTCACGTAAGTTCTCTATTAAATTAATCATGTGATCAAAAAATTTACTAGCACCATATGTTGAATTAATATTATTAAGTAATTTGAAAATAAATACTAAGTCACTTAGATTGTGTTTAGCAATATTTTATTAATTAAAAGAATTACATAAACAATGCTACATAATATTTTTAGTATATTTAATACCTTTCCATCAAACATTGCATATGATATGTAATAAATAGTAAGTCACTTAGATTGTGTTTAGCAATATTTCATTAATTAAAAGAATTACATAAACAATGCTACATAATATTTTTAGTATATTTAATACCTTTCCATCAAACATTGCATATGATATGTAAGTGAAATTTGGCCTACTGTTAAACTTGTAGTTACATGTACCAATGTTACTATTGTAGCGATAATATCACAAAGTGGTATTTTGGAAAGATGGTAAAAATCAGTTGTTTTGCTTTTAACCAAGTATTTTGGGAGTGATTTGAGAAGTTGGTAAAAAGTTACTTTTTTATTTAAATTAATATTTATTTATGGTGTCACATCACACTAAAATGACTAAAATACCCTCACCCAACTTAAAAAATTACATTTTACCCATTTATACAAAATATAAGCATTGAGGGTAATTACGTAATTTTTTAACTTACTTTTTGCAATTCCCAAATGAGAAAAAAAACGTAACTGGCGTTCTGCTCAAAAAACGCAACCTGGCGTTTTTGAGCCTTTCCCAAAAGAGCCCAAAGTATTGTCATCATTGTATCCTCTAAAATGCTAAAATGGTAATCAAAAAACCTAATCTCATTTAGGAATCATGTAACCATGGTTAATGCCAAATCAAAATGATTCCTACACCCAGTAAACTTGACACCCAGTGACACCCAGTGCCACGTGTCACTGGGTGATTGGACTGAAATAAAAAAAAAAAAAAAAAAAAAAGCAAAACTGACCAGTGGGGGAGCCCCACGTCACTGGAGGTCAACCCCCACTGGGTGTATAAGGGACGGCTCAATGCCAAATACAAGTATTGAAATCTCCCCTAAGTACACCAACTACAATACATTAGGTGGGGACCACATACAGTTAAATCCTACTCTTGCTGGTGTTAATGTCTAATATTTGATTAATTACTTCAATGGAAAAGTCAGTGTTCTTTGATATCAACCTAAATTCAAAGTTTTTTTGAAATTTTTGTGTTGTTTACCCAACCTTGGCTTCACCTAATTTTTTGTTGAGTAAATATCATCTTCCCCTCTAAATTGTCACTCGTTTTTCACACGCACCCCCATACTTCTATTTATTTCAATTTAGTACTTAAACTTTCCACAAATTGATCAATTAGACCCCTGCCGTCATCTTCCGTCCATAATTGAACAGAATGTGATGAGCTGTCTTCCTGAACTATCTTTTGGAGGGAATATAAGAGGGTTTCCTTACAAAATAAGTTGATTTAGTAGACAATTCAATTAGGGCTTCGTTGGAATCAAAATCGATTTTAAGATTTTCAAATTCCTTATTCGAACTCGAAATCAAAGTTCATCAGTGAACGAAGGGCAAGAACTAACATTGAATCATGGGTTGGGTTCAAGAGAGAGGGATGGCAAATGAAGGAAGCGACCAATTGTTTATGGTATTTATTTTTAATATTTGTTTAATTTTGAAGCTAATGATTATGAAAAATCGATTTTTGATATAATACTATTTTGATTTGGCATTTTTTAGAATACATCTTTGTCTGTTTATCTTTCAAAAGGATTTGTCTTATCATAACTGTTTTACTTGAATAGTGTAATACTTAATTAGTTTTAGTTTAATCAGCCCTTAAAAGAAACTCATTTTTTATGTAATGCTTATTAAAAATCAATTTAGTTTAATCATTTTTTAGAATGCAAAATTTTTTTTTAATGTATTCATACGTGGATTTCTTCAATTGGAATTATCTTACGGTAATAGTAGTTTAATACTATTTTTATTTATTTATTAGTATAATTAGTCCATAATAGCATATTTTTTCATTTAAAAATGCAGAGAAAGGATCTTATTATTTCACAATCAAAATGCATCATGGGGGTTTGGTTAGTTATAATCCTCAGAGGGTTTATAGTGGTGGATTGATTAGTTATTTTGACTTTTGTAATTCTTATAAAATATCACTTGTGGAGTTGGATAATATGGCCAAGGAAGTAGGCTGCACTAGATGTTACATCTATTACTATGTCACGACCCAAACCCACCCCTATGGGTTTAACACCGTAACCGGCCAGTAATCCGTGATTACCGAAGGCCTGCTTAACAGTAGAACAGTAAAACAGAGTACAGAGGCATGGCGGAAGCCAATGCAGTAAATGAACAATGTCCAATGAGCTGTGACAGTCTGTATGCAAAAAGACTTTCCATACATATATACATGTACATTCAGAATAGGGATCTAGTCCCTATTAAACCGGACAGTAACAGTCTATACAGTCTATACAGTAAACAAAACAGTTACAGAGACAGACCGGGAATATTAAAACACCCCTAAGCCAAAGCTTGAATGGGCTTGGAACCTCACGGTGAGGCACAGTGGTTGACTAACAAAACAAAAGCTTGCCTGACGCTCCTAGCAACGGCCCGGCGCCTGAACACTTACATATATATATATATATATATGAGCAGTGAGCTAAAACCCAGTGAATAACATAATGCGTAAAGAGGTTAGTAAAGAATGTCCTTTCAGTATTTTAACCAGTCGTTTGCCTTGGTAAATCAGTTATACGATCGGTGGCTTACATTTCATGCCATATCAGTCATTTAGAAATCATAGTAATCGTACGTGGCACAGCCGTTAGCAGAACAGTACAGTAGTAGTAGCAGTGTCAGTACAATAACAGTATAGTAGCAATAACGGTACAATGCAGTAACAGTACGGTAGCAGTACAGTAACAGTAACAGTAACAGTAACAGTAACAGTAACATTTCAGAAAAACAGTACAGTTCTTATGGACTCAAGAGGTGTCTCGCACGGGTTCTAGAGGTGGCTCACACTGTAGCACTTAGTTCCGTACAGCACTTTGTTCCAGGTTTCACAGATTGGCTTTGAGCCCAGATTTTACATATGTATGGACTCAAGAGGTGTCTCGCACAGATTCTAGAGGTGGCTCACACTGTAGCACTTAGTTCTGTACAGCACTTTATTCCATATCAGAAATACAGAATGGCCTCTGGCCTAACAGATCAAACAGTGAATGATGGCCATCATAACAGTAAACAGAAGTTCCAAGATAAGAACTGACAGAGATATCTATGACAGTAGCAGTACAGTACAGTAATAGTAAGTTGCTATGGATGCCACGAATACAGTCATAATTAAGACATTCAGTTCATTCAGTAGACAGTATTTCCTTCAGAAACAGTTCAGTTGGTCGTTCATAAAATAATCATAATTGAACACATCTTTACAACATTGTTACTCACAGAGTTCTGGGCTACAGATGAGCTAGAGCGTCTCCAGATGCCAACCCTACACAATTACAGATTGAACACACACACTAAGCTATACAGTTGGGAAAATCAATAACTTAATCCCTAATTTGCCTCGGTGTGGTTCTACATCAATATCTTCTTAAGATGCATGAAACATGCCCTAGGAATGCCTAGGATGGAAAGAGGATGCAAAGATGCACTCAGAAAACAGGGTTCCCGCTCGAGCGTGACTAACTCCGCTCGAGCGGACATGCAATAAAAGGTTTCCGCTCGAGCGTATACTTACCCGCTCGAGCGTACTTCAAAACAGTTAAAAGTGCTGGGAGCACGAATTCCACGCTCGAGCGCCAGTCACCCCGCTCGAGCGTGAGTCCAAATTCTGGAAATTCCAGATTTGAACCTCAAGCTCAAATTCAACTTTTGAAACACCAATTTCGATCCTCTTGGGCTAATTTTTTGGAAAACATTTGTAAATCTATAGAATAACATGATTCAAAGATTACTTTGAGAAATCAAAGCCCAAAGGTAGTTCAATTAAACATGATTTCAAACCAAAATTCAAGAACATGATGAACATGCCATATCCATGAATTCAATCAACTTCAAAGCTTCAAACACTTGCTTAAAAAAGCCACTTCTTATCAAAACAAGATGAAACCATGGACTTAAACATAATCAAGAGCATGCATGCAACATTTTGCCATGAAAACACTCTAAAACTCTTCAATATACACATGCATGCAAGATTAGAGCTACAATTCAACATTTAAACCATGTCTTGGCTCTAAACTCCATCCATCTAGCATGAACATGCAAGAACTATCTTAAAGGCACAATTGAGAAGTTGAATTCCTTACCTAAGTCATGAATTAGAGGCATGGAGGCTGAATTTGCAATTATCACAACAATTCTCTCAATTTCCAAGCAAAACAACAAGTTGAATTCACTCCTCTCACTTCCTCTCTCTCTTGGTCGGTTATGAGCTCAAGAATGGGCTAATGAAACTGTTTTGTTTGGATGAAAAAGGCTCAATATGTTTTATATGAAAAGGGCCACTAGGTGGCAAAACGGTAAATAAGGTCAACTCTTTGATTTAACTTATTTTATCTAGTTTAATCATACCAAATCAATTTTCAATTAAATATACCATTAATTCACATAAATTCCAATGGTCATAAAACATTGATCCATTTCCGATTCGGCCACCAATAAGGCCTTCAATTTGCAGTTTAAATTACAGAACATGAATAGATCGATTAACAATCAACAGATAGAAAATGCGTTTAGACAGTTACAATCAATCAATCAGTCTCGGATCTCAGTCAGTCAGTTCAGTATTTCAATCAATTCAATTATCAATCATAATCAGTCTCAGTTTAGCAGTAATCAGTGCTAAATCAGTAATCAGTGGTGAGGGTTATTACAGTCTCCCCTCCTTATAAAGAGTTTGGTCCTCCAAACTCGAATTAACATATGACAACAGAGATGATGCTTATCATAAAGGTAACTTTCACTCCATAACAAGAGCATAATCAAATTCATAAACAGGTTCATGGTCCAACCTCAATCTTAGCAATGCACAGAAACGGAATCAGAAATCACGTATAAAGATTGGGGTTCATATTAAAACAGAATCTTATGCACAGTCAGATTTCAGTCAAGGACAGTTTCGGGTACATGTTCATTTTCATATTCTTGTCCACAGCATACGTAGATGCACAATTCTTGTTTATGTATCCATGGTGCATTCATTAGCACTACTAGAGCAGATACAAAACAGATACAGACATGGCAGATCCAGTGCAGAACAGATACAGTACAGAACAGATACAGTGCAGAACAAATACAGTACAGAGCAGATATAGTGCAGAACAGATACAGTGCAGAACAAATACAGTTACGTGATGGTTATGAATAACCAGTTCCATAAAGGAATCCCGAAAACGAGTAACAGAACATAACAGAACAGATGCTGAGCCCCCCGCGACGAGGCCTCCGGTACGGATAACAGAGTACTGACAGATATACGTTCCATAAAGGAACTTCCGATACCGGGCAGCTAACATGTATACGAATACTTATCAGAGCTTGAACAGTCACTCAGTACACAGTATATAGCATTTCAGAAAACAAAACTTATTTCGTGACACAGAATCATGAATACAGCTGCGCACAATTTTTACTGTATTATTGTGCACGTTTCTTATATCAAGTGCTCATCGGGGTTATAGATTGTACTGGCCTCATTTTCAAAAGTAGGTCCCCCACTAAGTTATAGAGATTCGACTCATTCGGTTCCGAGCCATACATTCGGTCTTGTTCAATTTGGTTCTCAGTTCGGTAATCCATCACAGTCAGTCCAGTTCATTCGAGAGTTATCGGGAACATAAGGCGATTTGTACATTACTCCCATTACAGTAGACAGGGTTCTGAAGTAATCATTCACATACTATTCATCAGTTTCCGTCCTCACAGATTCGATCATACCACGTATCAATACGGAAGCAGTCATACTGACTACATATACTTCCAGATAGTGAGGGTTTATAATCAAAACCAGTTTGCTGTCAACAAATCCCATCAGTTCTGAAGTACGGTAATCGCCAAAACTATCATTCCCTAGTCAAACAAGTTTATAGTCATACGGTAATACCGGGTGATTAATCACATGGCATGTACCCAGTTTTCCCATATTGTAAGCAAATCAGGTAATAGCTCTCAATAAGAGTTTTCTTAAGTCAAATGATGAAAGTTCGACTAGGTCATTTCAGACGCAAGTTCTGTCCAATCATATCAAGTAAAAGTTCGAAGCACAAGCATCAAACAAAAGTTCCATTAGTTACACAAAGGGTTTCATCAACCCACGATTCTATCAGATCAGATCAGATCAGGTAACAGTTTCATTCTTATCATTTCCAGATGAGGTACATTAGTTCATATTCCAGTCATTTCGGTACATAGTCAGTAGTGTCACAATCACGATTCACAGTCAAGAGTTTATCAGTCAGAATCTTTATTCAGTCGCATAATCCCAGAGTAATAGTCCCAACGGTTAAATTATTGAACAAATAACATAACAATCATTCCGAGCAAAGGTATTGTCATGTATGTGCATGTTCAGAGTCTACTAATATTCTCGATACGGATTCACAAGTTCAATGTACAATACAAAATAGTTTTCCCCAGATACGATAGTTAAGGTAGCAAGTCATAAGTCTACCCAGTCTAGTAACATCCTTAAGCAAAGGTATGCGAACATGTATATGAGTCCAAACAGTTTTCATAGCATAGGTAATTGTTAACCTAAGGTTTTACGGTGTTGCACATAGTCCGCATCAAACAGTAAATCTCGAAAGATTCATTAACCACAGTCCATTCCTGACAGTCCTAACAGTATTACAAGCATGGGAACATATATACAGGTGTGAGTCTAAAATCAATTATCATGTAAGCATTCGTTCGCAAATTCATACGCAGTAGTTCATCTTTACAAACCAATATGGGTTCTTAATTTCAGAAGTCCCACACACAAACAGTTCCGTATATAATTCGAGTTCAAGGGTCCGTTCATTCAATGATGTCCGTCAATACATAACGGTTCAGTCCGAATCATAGTTGTACAGATTTCTCGAATTACAGTCAATCATAAGGTATTCCCACGTTCGATAGTTCTAACACAGTTCAAAAGGTCATACCTAACAGTCACATTCAGTTGTTGCAATACGACACAAGGACCTAACAACAAATTCTCGTTGCTCACAAGTCCCTACAATTCTCATAGCATAGGGTTCATAAATTCAGTAATTCAATTGGTTCAGTCAATATGTCCACAGTCTATATCAAATTAGGAAATGTACGATCTCCACACAAATGTTCGTATAGGCAATTCCACATAATTAACGTAATACATGCGTCAGTCATTTTAGTGTTCCGAGCATTTTCTGGAACTAGGGTGGAGATTTAGGCTCATTAAATTACTGGTCATTTCCTCTTCAAAATTTTCCATTCTTTGCAGTCAGTATCCATCAGGTGGGTAAATTTTCCCCCCATATTCGACCACAGTCTTATCACCTTACTCACGTTATTCAAACTCAGATATTTCCCTATCTTGGATGCATTGGGAAAACACATTTTCTGAAGAAAACTTCATGTATTTTCTCGGTTTCTAAACCCAAGCCTCAGTTTTCAGTGGTTCGATACCTCCCAAAATTCTGGTGGCTTCAGTTTGTTGGGTTTCTGTATCAGTGTCATCAGTTCATATTCAGTTGGTTCAGGCACGTATGTCTGCCTTTATTATCTCAGATTTTCGATTAAGGCTTCAATCATTCATTCTAGCCTATTAGTCCTCAGATAGAAGATTCAGTTTCGTTCACAATCCTCGCCCTTTCCCTTGTTTACACACAACAGGGTGATTATCAATCCAGGAGAGGTTCTTACTGATTTCACGTTTTATTTCATATCAGACGTGTGTATGCTTTCAATTCAACTCAGGTACGGTCACATGACCCTTTACTACCACACGTCCATAATCACATAGATTCCATATTCGGTATTAACATTCACATTACATGTTATACCACCTAACTTCCTTAAGTATACATATAGGTTGCGTTCATTTCACCATAGACAGTACGGTAATCATAAGCATAGACAGTTGCATACTTAAACACATTAACACATTAGCACATTTTTCAAATCATAGCCACACACACTTTCATGTTCATGCAATGCCCTAATTTTTTCTAGGACATCCTATAGCTCACTTGGACACGTGTGTGCGGTATAACTCGTGGTTAAGTATCGCTCTGATACCACTCTGTCACGACCCAAACCCGCCCCTATGGGTTTAGCACTATAACCGGCCAGTAATCCGTGATTACCGAAGGCCTGCTTAACAGTAGAACAGTAAAACAGAGTACAGGGGCATGGCGGAAGCCAATGCAGTAAGTGAACAATGTCCAATGAGCTGTGACAGTCTGTATGCAAAAAGACTTTCCATACATATATACATGTATATTCAGAACAGGGATCTAGTCCCTATTAAACAGGACAGTAACAGTCTATACAGTCTATACAGTAAACAAAACAGTTACAGAGACAGACGGGGAATATTAAAACACCCCTAAGCCAAAAGCTTGAACGGGCTTGGAACCTCACGGTGAGGCACAGTGGTTGACTGACAAAACAAAAGCTTGCCTGACGCTCCTAGCAGCGGCCCGGCGCCTGAACACCTACATATATATATGAGCAGTGAGCTAAAGCCCAGTGAATAACATAATGCGTAAAGAGGTTAGCAAAGAATGTCCTTTCAGTATTTTAACCAGTCGTTTGCCTTGGTAAATCAGTTATACGATCGGTGGCTTACATTTCATGCCATATCAGTCATTTAGAAATCATAGTAATCGTACGTGGCACATCCGGTAGCAGAACAGTACAGTAGTAGTAGCAGTGTCAGTACAGTAACAGTATAGTAGCAGTAACGGTACAATGCAGTAACAGTACGGTAGTAGTACAGTAGCAGTAACAGTAACAGTAACAGTAACAGTAACATTTCAGAAGACAGTACAGTTCTTATGGACTCAAGAGGTGTCTTGCACGGGTTCTAGAGGTGGCTCACACTGTAGCACTTAGTTCCGTACAGCACTTTGTTCCAGGTTTCACAGATTGGCTTTAAGCCCAGATTTTACATATGTATGGACTCAAGAGGTGTCTCGCACAGATTCTAGAGGTGGCTCACACTGTAGCACTTAGTTCCGTACAGCACTTTGTTCCATATCAGAAATACAGAATGGCCTCTGGCCTAACAGATCAAACAGTGAATGATGGCCATCATAACAGTAAACAGAAGTTCCAAGATAAGAACTGACAGAGATATCTATGACAGTAGCAGTACAGTACAGTAACAGTAAGTTGCTATGGATGCCACGAATACAGTCCATAATTAAGACATTCAGTTCATTCAGTAGACAGTATTTCCTTCAGAAACAGTTCAGTTGGTCGTTCATAAAATAATCATAATTGAACACATCTTTACAACATTGTTACTCACAGAGTTCTGGGCTACAGATGAGCTAGAGCGTCTCCAGATGCCAACCCTACACAATTACAGATTGAACACACACTAAGCTACACAGTTGGGAAAATCAATAACTTAATCCCTAATTTGCCTCGGTGTGGTTCTACATCAATATCCTCCTTAAGATGCATGAAACATGCCCTAGGAATGCCTAGGATGGAAAGAGGATGCAAAGATGCACTCAGAAAATTTTCAGAATTTTCAGAAAACAGGGTTCCCGCTCGAGCGTGACTAACTCCGCTCGAGCGGACATGCAATAAAAGGTTTCCGCTCGAGCGTATACTTACCCGCTCGAGCGTACTTCAAAACAGTCAAAAGTGCTGGGAGCACGAATTCCACGCTCGAGCCAGTCACCCCGCTCGAGCGTGAGTCCAAATTCTGGAAATTCCAGATTTGAACCTCAAGCTCAAATTCAACTTTTGAAACACCAATTTCGATCCTCTTGGGCTAATTTTCTGGAAAACATTTGTAAATCCATAGAATAACATGATTCAAAGATTAATTTGAGAAATCAAAGCCCAAAGTAGTTCAATTAAACATGATTTCAAACCAAAATTCAAGAACATGATGAACATGCCATATCCATGAATTCAATCAACTTCAAAGCTTCAAACACTTGCTCAAAAGAGCCACTTCTTATCAAAACAAGATGAAACCGTGGACTTAAACATAATCAAGAGCATGCATGCAACATTTTGCCATGAAAACACTCTAAAACTCTTCAATATACACATGCATGCAAGATTAGAGCTACAATTCAACATTTAAACCATGTCTTGGCTCTAAACTCCATCCATCTAGCATGAACATGCAAGAACTATCTTAAAGGCACAATTAAGAAGTTGAATTCCTTACCTAAGTCATGAATTAGAGGCATGGAGGCTGAATTTGTAATTATCACAACAATTCTCTCAATTTCCAAGCAAAACAACAAGTTGAATTCACTCCTCTCACTTCCTCTCTCTCTTGGTCGGTTATGAGCTCAAGAATGGGCTGATGAAACTGTTTTGTTTGGATGAAAAAGGCTCAATATGTTTTATATGAAAAGGGCCACTAGGTGGCAAAACGGTAAATAAGGCCAACTCTTTGATTTAACTTATTTTATCTAGTTTAATCATACCAAATCAATTTTCAATTAAATATACCATTAATTCACATAAATTCCAATGGTCATAAAACATTGATCCATTTCCGATTCGGCCGCCGATAAGGCCTTCAATTTGCAGTTTAAATTACAGAACATGAACAGATCGATTAACAATCAACAGATAGAAAATGCGTTTAGACAGTTATAGTCAATCAATCAGTCTCGGATCTCAGTCAGTCAGTTCAGTATTTCAATCAATTCAATTATCAATCATAATCAGTCTCAGTTTAGCAGTAATCAGTGCTAAATCAGTAATCAGTGGTGAGGGTTATTACATACTATAAGCTTAATTATTGTGCTGGGTTAGAGTTGATTAACACTAATGAAGATGTAATAAGGTTGAAGACATTTGTGGATGGAAACAGAGTAGTAGAGGTTTATGTAGGTTGTTTAGGAATGGATGGTGTTATAGGGTCAAGTCCAAAAAGAAGTCAAACAAAGGGAGTACTTGTAGTTATACAGGTAGCAAAAGAGGAAGATAGTAATGACTATGATCCTAATCCCTCAGACTCTTCATCATCTGATGAGTTTGAGAAATATGAGGATAGTAACTATGGATTTTCTGATGATAATGCATTGTATGAGGCTAATGTTGACAAAGAGCTAGAGTTTGCTGGTGTAGAAAGTAGTAAGAATGCAATGGTTGAGGCAGTTGATGACCTACAAAGCCTTGGAAGCTCCTTTGATGAGTTAAGAAGTATTAACAGCTCATCTAATGAAGGAGGTACTTCTCATAGAAGGCAATACCCTGTTTTTAATGTTCACTCTAATATGCACAATCCTCAATTCAAACTTGGTATAGAGTTCAAGAGTCATGAGATGTTTAGGGATGTTGTGAAGGAGTATGCAATTAAGTGGGGCAAACATATAACATTTACCAAGAATGACAAACAAAAGGTGAGGGCAGAGTGCAAAGTTGGTTGTCATTGGATTTGTTATGCTTCATATGTAAAACATGATGGGTTTCAAAACACTTGTTGATGAGCACACTTGTAATAGGTCATTTAATGTGGCACATGTGAGTTCCAAATGGATTGTCAATAAGTACTTTGAAAGAGTTAGGTTAAATCCTACATGGCCAATTCAGTCATTGGCAGACACTATTTCAAGTGAGCACAATGTGAAGGTTGACTCACAAAAAGTGAAAAGGGCAAGAAACAAGGTGTTGACACAAGTAAGCTGAGCAGTTTGCAATGTTATGGAGTTACATTGAGGAGATTAGAAATACCAATCCTAAAACAACAATCTATATAAAGCTGAAACAGATTCCAAAGGTTAATGAAGAAAGCAATCCAAGGGTTATTGATGGGAGCAATACAGAGTCAAAGTTCAAAAGGTTGTACTTGTGTTGTGGTCCATTGAAGAAAGCTTTTATGAATGCTTGCAGGCCAATTATAGGAGTTGATGGATGCCATTTGAAGGGGTCACATGGTGGTATTCTCTTGATTGCTGTTGGGATAGATGCAAACAATTGCATATTTCTATTTGCCTATGCAATTGTTGAGAAAGAGAAGAAAAAAACATGGTTGTGGTTTCTAGAGCTGCTAGGACATGGTCTGAATATTGTAATCTCTCATTGTTATACCTTCATGAGTGATAAGCAAAAGGGTTTGATTGATACGGTGGCTAAGTTGTTCCCAAATGCTTCACACAGGTTTTGTGTGAGGCATTTGTACAACAATTTTAAGGGTGAACACAAGGGGTTGGTTCTAAAAGATCTGTTGTGGAAGGCTGCAAGGGCAACAACTGTTCCTGTATTTACCAGAGTGATGGCAAAGATTAAAGAAGTTGATTGTAAGGCATACGATCAGTTAGTTGACAGACCACCAATTCATTGGAGTAAGAGCCACTTCAGCACTTTTCCAAAGTGTGACATTTTGCTAAACAATCTATATGAGTGCTTCAATGCAAGCATCTTGGAAGCTAGGAGTCAACCTGTGGTTACAATGTTAAAGAAGATTAGGTTTTTGTTGATGGAAACAATTCAAAAAATAAGAGATGCAATGCAAAGACACAATGGTCCTATATGTCCTAAGATTCAAAATCATTTGGAGAAAATGAAAGTGGATGCAGGTGGATGGATTCCTAGATGGAATGGCAATGAGCAATTTGAGGTTATAGGGCCATATGGTGAGCAATACAAGCTGGACTTGCAAGTTTGGACTTGTGGCTGCAGGAAGTGGGATCTGTCAGGTATTCCATGTGCCTATGTTGTGGCTACTGTAAATTTCTTGGGTCAAGAACTAGAAAAATATGTTCATCAGTACTACAAGGTGGAGACTTATCTGAAGATATATGACAATATGTTAACTCCTATTAATGGTAGAGAAATGTGGCCAAGAACTGAGTATGCAAAGGTGCTACCACCTGATGTGAAAAAAAGAGCTGGGAGGCCTAAACAAAATAAAAGAAAGGAGACTGAGGCACCAATTCAAGGCACAAAGCTAGGAAGGCAGGACACTAAAATGACTTGTAATAATTGTGAGAATGTAGGACACAACAGGAGACGTTGCAAGGTCAAGAGCAAATTTAGCTACATGCAAGAAAGCCAACCTCAGGGGAGCCAAACTGAACCAAGCCAACCTCAGAGCCAATTAAGTGCAGAAGCACCTAAGGTCAAGAGACACATGAGACAGAAGAAACTGGCTGTCAGTGTTCTTCCTTTTTTTAAAAAAAAAATAGTAACTTAATTGTTCTATATTTGATTGTGTTTAATTGTGGATAATTCAATCTTATTGCAGGTTAAAAGGAGAGTGGTACAAGGAAGTCAGTCAACTCTATCTCCAATGAGTTCAACCAACACACCAAAGGAGGGTCAAATGATGTGGACAGGCAAGCTAGTGTACAATGCTAGTGGCATTAAATCAGCATCCACTAGACAGAAAAAGAGAGCACCTGGAGCATCCACTTGATTTTTTTTTTTTTTGGTTGGATAGAAGAAGGAAGCATCTACATGACTTTCTTATTGGGGCTTTTTATACATGTAATGATTTTTTGTTTGGAATGGTTGCCTTGAACTTGTTAACTATGTAAATGTAGTATTTTGGTTGTCACAAACAATTGTGTGTTTTGAAAACTTGAATGACAAATTTATGACTGTTGCTTTTGTGCATGATGCTCTATTTTAATGGATGGTACTCCTCATTTCTATGTAAACGTAGCTTGTGTTGGTTTTGGTTGCCATTACATGGATGGATTCCAATTTTGTGTTTTGAATGAATGCCACTAATAGGTTTTTTATTCATTGAATGAATGCCATTTGATGGATGGATGCCAGTGATAGGTATTTTATTCATTGGTTGCCAAGGGGCCATTTAAAGAGGCCACCAATTAGTTATTTTGATGGATGGATGACAAATAGTTAAAGTAACACACAATGCCACTTTTGTTTTTGTTTTTGTTTTTTTTTTTTTAATCAAATGATAATGCCCTGGTTTTGTAAATATGAACACAAATTGTTTTTTAAGGGACAAACAAAGGTTGTGATGCTCTGTTTTTTTTTTTTAAGAGTAAAACCTTAACACAAAATCTAAAATTTTCATTCAAACTACTTTCCTCATTACATTTCATTCATAATATTTCTCCGATTACATTTCATTCATAATATTTTCTCCCATTACATTTATTCATTCATAATAGTCCCTCATATTACATTCTTTCTTACACTGCATTACAAACCACATTGATAAAATGATGCACCATGAGGCAGCAAAGCATATCCATAGCTTTCTCTCTCTTTTATTCCTTGTCTGCAATCTTGCTTCTAGCTTATTGATCTTCTTCAATAGCTCAAGGATGATTTGCACTGCCCGTGAGCACATAGGTGGGTCTACCTAGGTAAACTAATTACAACCATTCATGGGATAGCTGAGGAACCTCCTATCAGGATTTGCATCAATCCATGATGTTTGTATCACCCTTCGTCTTCCACAACAAATGCATCTCAAGTCTTCCATGTCACTTGCACTCCATCTTCCTTCAGTTGAGCTCGATCTTCCCAGATTTCTTAACCCTCTATTCCTCATTCTCTCTCACCACCAAATAGATGCTTTGTTTTTTTTTGTTGGGAGCTTGCCTCTGTTATATAGTAGAATGAAGAGATTGCATGGCAGGAAACCCACTTATATTCCCTCTAAAAGATAGTTCAGGGAGACAACTCATCACATTCCATCCAATTGTGGACAGAAGGTGACGGTAGGGGTCTAATTGATCAATTTGTGAAAATTCAAGTACTAAATTGAAATAAATAGAAGTACGGGGGTGCGCATGAAAAACGAGTGATAGTTTGGAAGGAAAAATGATATTTACTCTTTTTTGTTTCACCTAACACCAAGGAATTCTAACCCTAGAGTTCGTTCTACAATAGTTATCGTATTATTATTAGACTCAAAACATCAATTATTATTATTTTAACATGGTATAAAATTCATTATAACTATAAAAATAATTACTGAATAATTATAACCAAACACATAATTAGAAATCTAACAACCACTACTAGAAAGAACTTATAATTGAAGAAAATAATCAAACTAATACAACCAAAAAAATTCATAACACCTTGATCTTTTAGATAAAAATATATAAAAATGACTAACTGAACTAACTTTATTAGTTAAAACAAAATCTTTACCAACCCAGTACACCAATTCATTTAAGAATCAATTCAAATAAGACTAGATCAATCAAACTAAATGTATCTAAGCCAATAAAATAGAAGAAACCGAACTTTATAGCTTTAAATTAAGTATAGGGTCTTAACTAAGTATTATTATATGTTTCATTCGTTTGGGAATATATTACTTTAATAATTTTTTGAATTTTTATGAAAAGATATATAAAAAAGTAAAGCAAATGATGTAATAATTTATAGTGACTTTTTAACTAAAATATATAATTGACAAACGAGGTAATCATGTCCCGGAAGTTAACAAATTTACAAAATGGACTCCAATCAAATCACATCACATCTATGGTAGCATTTAATTCACTTAATTAAAATTATAATTAAATATCTATTTAAAAAAATGAATACACTAATAATTATCCAACCAAGAAATAGTTTTCGAAATTATTCGGGCAAATTAAATCCTAATAAAATAATTGGATTTAGGAAATTGGTAATCATAAATAAAGATAGGATTTGGAACCAAAATTGAAGTACCGGTGTCGGTTAGGGGTGGCTACTGGTTGGCTGCGGTCACGGAATCTCCAATCCGTCATCCGTCCGCTAGATTGGCGGATTGGAGAAAATCAATCCGCATTCGTTCGCCAATCCAGTGGATGTGAATTGAGCGGATTGGCGAATGAATGCGAATCGATTTGGCGGTTTAAAATTTTATAAATTTTCAACATAATTCAACTTGTGCACTTCCTCAAAAAAAAAAAAAAAAAAAAAAAAGTATTACAATCAATGACTTAAAAAAGTATTAAATCACTGCATGCTTCATCTAAACAAAGAAAGTTTGAAACTTTAAAATATTGCAATCACTGCATGTCTCATTCACATATTACAATCACAGCATGCCTCATCCATATAAAATATTACAATCTGTGGTTCTTAAAATATAAAAACAATTCAAACCACCAAAACTATAACAGAGTAGTAGTAGAGATTGTATGTCTCTGTATTGTTACATCTATATCTGTTTTTGAAAACAAAAACCAACCAGCATATATCATCTTTTTATTTATTATTTTTAGAGTTAGATTTAAAAACCAAAAAATATAGATAAATAATACATTTATTTTTTCTCAATTCAAAAAATATAGTCAAGTTGAAAACTCTTTTTCAACAAAATATATTCATCAGAATATTTAAACTCTTTTTCAGTTAAAAACATAAACAGAATATCTACATAAATTGAAAACACAGTCTTACAAATTACTAGGGGTGCTTGCAATTTGACGGTTCAGTTGCAGCCAAAGTAACCTCAAATCCATCATTCGTCCAAAACTAGACGGATTGGGAAAAAATCAATCTCCAACCGTCTGCTCGTCATCACACATCCGTAAAAAATGTGGCATATCGATTTGATTCAGTCGGTTTAGGTAGATCGATATATCTGTTGTTCACCTCTAGTGTCATGTGCCACTTTAAAGATTGTACCATACACTGTAATTTTCTCATTTATTGGGTGCTAACCTGTTAGTTATATAAATAAATTGCTACAGTAAATGCCATACATTAACATGAAAAATAGTTTTTTTTTTTTAATTTTCAAAAATATAAAGTTTAGGTTTGGTTTGAATTCAAAAGGAAGAAACATAATTATATGAAGCATTGTGACTATTGGGTTTGGAAACTCAATACTAATGGTTGTAACAATTGACAAAGAGACATATATAGCCTATAAATAGATGGTTGACACAGTGAAACAACACACTTAGAATTGTTCATTATATTTTCTCTCTTTGTTTGCTCTTCCAGATTGTACATTCTTCTTGCGTGATAAACACCCTCATGGGATTATTGATCTTAGCCGTTGTCTGTTTTCCCTTCAAATTCTCTCAAGTCTTCCTCACTCATTACTGTCACGCTTCCATAATTCACGTACATAGAGATATAATAATAGGCCAGCTCAAGCGAACCTTGCGGGCTCCCTCCTTTTTAGCGGGCTAGGCCATGGGCCAAAAAGTGGGTCCCAGGTCCAAGCTTAAGCCCAAGCCCACTCATAATAGGGCCTAGGTTTTTTTTTTATTAGGAATAAAAAATAAAAGAAAAATTATACTAGAGTATTTTAGTTAAGATAAATAAGATGTTTTGTTTGGTTATGTTTCATGGTGATATTTAAATTTAATTATGTATGACTTATTTTTTTTAATTATGAACTTATAACTAAAAAAGTATGCAATTATCTTTTTTTTTCTTTCGAAATGAATAATTTTATATATATAAAAATGAAACTTTCAATATTACAATATTAAATTATTTATATAACATTTATTGAATGAATAATTTTTATTTCAAAATGAAATAAAATATTATAAAAATTGATATTATTAAATAAAATAGGTATAGATTATTGATGATGGTAGAGCAATTGCATCACTATTGGTCAAATACATCCCAACTAGGTTGGCACCTACTAGCCTACCAATCATTTGCATTATACTCCACCTCAATAATCTAATACAAAAAAAAAAATAAAAAAATGAAATGAAATAGTAAAAAATAAATTGTTGATCAATCATTTGAGGAGACAGACATTTCAGTCGCGTTACTCGAGGATATGTCATCCAAATCATTTTGAATTCGCTCATTTTCACTATAATTTTCTCTTCTTGTAAGCACATGCACATGATCTCTGGATATCATCAGTGCCTCAACCATTTGGGGTGAAAACCTGCTCCGGTAATCGCTCAGAACTCGTCCATATGCACTAAAAGTTGTTTCCGAAGCAACTGTAGAAATAGGAACAGTTAGTATATTACGAGCCATCTGTGAAACGACGGGCCACATAGTTTCATTTTGTTTCCACCATTCCAAAATGTCAAAATCATCGAAATCATCCACTAACGGACTTTCCAAATAACGTTGTAGTTCAGAACTACTTACACTTGTATATTGAGATATTCTTCTACTTTTTATTACTAAAAAAACACTTAATCTCTCGCCTCGAGATGAAACTGCTAGTGTAATGTGTGTAGGTGTATTTATAGATGCAGCTGCCCTGTATTCTTCAAATAATATGTTGCATGTTTGCATAATAGGAGCAAACTGTATTTGATCAACAAAAAGTGGTTCTAAAAATTCTTGTAAACCAATTTCTTTACTTATTATGCCTAACCTAATAAATGAGGTAAGGGATCAAAATATTTATCAAATTTTACTTCCATTGAAGTAATAATGATTACATAATATTCATTACCCATATATATTTTACGAAAACTTTAATTATTTCTGCTAGCATATGTAAAACAAATAGTGAAGTAAGAATATATATAAGAAAATAATTTTGTTAAAGTATCAAAAACTTTTAAAAAATCTTTATACAAGACTACTTGGGGCCAATTAAGTTCTGTGAGAGTCAGTACTTCTCCTATTGATGTTGTTGAAAAAATAAACTATTACTCTTCTTTGTTTACAAACTATTTTTAACATATTATATGTTGAATTCCACCTACTATCTACATCTAAAATTAATTTTTTAAATGGCATATTTTCTCGTTGACAAATTTTTCTATATTCCGAAATTTAATTAACAGAAGACATAATAGTAACAACTGCATTTTTTATTACAAGTACAGAAGTCTCGTTTACATGCATAACTTCTTTAACAATCAAATTTAAAATATGGGCACAACAACGACCATGAAATAAATCACCATCAACAAGTAATTGTAAAGTTGATTTTAAATGGGTTACAGTTTGATTATAATATGCTACATCATCTAAACTAATCGTAAATATATTATTTTGTAAAACCGACTTATATAATACATTTCTTATTTCTACACTAAGCGAATGACCAGTGTATGGAAGTTCAACTAATTTAAATGAAATAATTCTTTTATTTAATTTTCAATCATTATCAATAAAATGTGCAGTGATACATTGATATTCAAAATCATTATTTGACCACAGATCAGATATTAAACAAACTCTTTCATTCAAATTTTTAAAGATGTCAAATAATTCACTTTTAACATCCTCAAATTTCTTTGAAATCTTGTTTCTAGTAATATTTCTTGAAAAATTTTGATATTGCAGTACAAAACTTTCGTGAATCATTTCGGTAAAATCGGGATATTCACTAGTAGTAAAAGGTTGTTCTTTTTTAATAATATAATCAATTACAGAATTTTGTACACGTATAGGATTATATGTAAATGTTTCAAATTACCAGTTGATGAAGCCCCTAATTGCATTTGATTTCGAATATCAGGTTATTGACTTTGTAAATGTTTGTTAGCATATCTTTTTTTAGATGACTAGTACCGCCTGCAGATGCAGTACTAAGTAAATATGCACAATATTTACATTTTTCTTTAAATGTAATTGTACCATCAGGATTATTTATAAATATTTTTCAAAATATTTCCAAACACTACTACTTTGGCTCCTAGATGATGATCCAACTATTGAAAGAGGGATATTAGAATGAGAATCAATAGATTCATGTTGTGTAATATATGTATCAACATTGACATAAACATTAGGAATATTAGGATCTAGAGTAATATAAGTAAAACAATATATAAAAACTAACAATTAATTTAAATAATGTGTCAATACAATCAGTAAAAAAATAATAATTAATATATGTTTACAAATAATTAATGAAAAAAATGAGTAACTAGTAAATTTAATAAAACTAATTAATGTTACCGACTGGCGAATGCGATACAAAAATTCGCTTCTTCTGATAAAACTTTCTTGTTGCACAATTGCAATTGCCACTTGGGGATAACACTTCAAAATTAATTGAGAGTTGAGAGAGATTGAGAGTTTAAGAGAGTTTAAGAGAAAATTATTTGTGAGATTTATTTTGAAAAATGAGAGATATTTATAGTAGTTTGAAAGGTTGAAGTAAATATATAAATATAAAGAAAAAAATATTACCGTTGTATGACACGGTAATATGACCGTTAAATTTTTTATTTTATTTTTTAAGTCTGCAGAGGTGTAAACATTTTTTTTTTTAATTGTAATTTGCAACTTAACGTTATGTGGCATACAGAGTAATGTGACACATGATGCAAAGGAAGGGCAAGCACTGGCAAGGGGTAGGGTAGGGGCACTGGGCAATAGGTCACCTTTTGACAATTTATTTATTTATATATATATATATATTTTTTCTTTTTCATTGCAAGTAGTTGCTACTTGCAATTTTATTTTTTTTATTTTTTTTTTTTTTGCAAGATCAAGTTTTTATTTATTTTTTATTTTTTTTAATTATTTAACTGTTATAAGTTGTGTTTTATTTTTTTACTAGTGTATGCCCGTGCCTGAAGGCACGGTGTAAATAATGTTGTGATCAAAATACAGTTGTGATTCATATGTATCATATTAAAATTTATAAAGTCTGTAATATTTTTCAACAAAAATATTGAAAAAATAAAAAAAAATACTACTGTATTCTTTTTTAAAAAATTGTAACAATTTTACTTATATCATACGCTGTATAAAACTCGAATAAAATAACAACGAAATAACCCAAAACTCCGGTGATGCAGTCCACAGAGAAGCACCGAAATACTCCCACTGTCGGCAAAAAAATAATTATTCTGTTGTTTATACCCATTGATATATATATACTACCAAATAAATAATTATTATGTTGTTTAAGAATTTCAATTTAGTAGTTTGTCCAATAAACAATAAAAGCTAAATAAATTAAGATTCTAAAAATAAAAATAATAGTAAATACAGTATTGTGATTTCCCAAAAGTCGTGGAATTTTCGAACCCCCTTTCCTGGTTGGTGGTTGGTCACCGAAAGCTTTTTTTATCAAATTTATTGACTTAAAATAAATTTTGTAGATTTAAAATGTAATTTATCAAATTTATTGACTTTGAAATGAATTTTGTAAAAGTACCCAAACATAAATATACACCCCAATAAAATTAAAGTAAAAATTGAAAAATATAATTTATTATAAGAATTTGAAGTCAAAATTCTATTAATAAAAAAACTCTTCTTCTCAGTTTTTAAACAAATCACATCACTCCCATTATTTCACCTCTTTTCTCAAAAAATTCACTTTTATGATCATTTTTTAACATAACCCAAAAAAAAAAAATTTCTACGTAAATATAACTCATAAACTCAATTTTCATACAAATTTAAATTCACCATTTTTTTAATAGAACTCAATTTAAACTCCATTTAAACCAACATTTTCCAAAAAGAGTGGATTTAAAAAAAAATAAAAATAAAAATAAACCCATTTTTTTTTTTTTGTGTGGTATTGTGTCGGGTGACCCCTAACCTCCACTCATTCTCCCTCTCCATCTTTCCCACTTTCACCGTCCGTCATCGACCCGATGGCTATTCTCACCAAACCTCTTGTTTCGTTTGAAAAGTTGGATTGGTTTTAAAGTTTTTTGAATTTTTTTTAATTATTTTAGTGTAGATTAAAAAGTTTGTTTGAGTTGTTTTTTAAAATTTTATGAAAAAAAATTTATAATTTAAATATAACATTTTATTTTATTAAAATTTAATTTATTTTATTTTTTATGACTAATTTAATAAATAAAAAAACAAATCAACACAACCCACCAAAACCGCCACTACCTCTCTCTCTCTCTCTCTATCTCTCACTACCACCATCCTCTCCATCCTTTGTTTTCTAAACCATACAAACAAATACATGTATTATGTATGTATATACATAAATTATATAATGGCAGCCTTCATAATAATGAAATCGTGATGCTGCCAAGCCTTCATGGCCGGTAACATGGGAGATAATGGCAACAACGTCATGGATAAGATATCCACCAATCTTAAAAGAGGTATAAAAGACACCATAAGATGGAAATGAAACATGACTATTACTTGCGCTTTCTCTCTCTTTTTGGTGGTTCAAGCCAATTGTCACTGACAATTTTCTTAAAGTCCAACTTGTTGTCATCCTTCATCAAAATTAAACAAAGAATGAAAAAAAATAAATAGAAATCTACTTCAAACAACATTAACCAAAAGATAAACAAATTGCGAATCGAATCGCGAATCATGATATTTTGATAATAGAAGTCCAGAGCAATAACCGAACATGTGCAAGAATGGTATGTACCTTTTCATCATCAAAATCATATAGATCAACAGCTGCGAAAACCCAGACAGGTTGCACTTAGCCTCAGTTGCAAAAGCATAAAGTAAAAAAATGTTTAATAAATAAATCTCGATATCAATCCACATACTATCATCCATTTTGAATTTGATTGCATCTTCAGCAAACTTCATCTTAGCATCAAGCTCAGCTGTTGCCTCTTCTCCTTTAGCAATGATCCGATCTATATCCTCATCAGTAATTGTGCTATCCTTAGAACTGAAAACCATTTCAGCACCAAACCTCACCATTTGCAGCAGCTCATCTTTGTTAACAGCTGCGAAAACAAATTAAAAAATAATCAATAAACTATCAAAGTATTTTACTTACATTAATTTGATAAGGTAACCTCTACAAAAACAACTTACTCTTTTGTTCTGCTAATCGCCCTTGTTGGATCACCAAAGCATCAAGAGCAAGCTTTTTATAAGCCCTCTCAATCAGCTTTTCATCTCTCTGCTCCTCCTCTGTTTTTTAAACAATACAAACAAATACATGAATTATGTATGTATATAATAAATAGAATAGAGGAGGAGCAGAGAGATGAAAGAAGGACTCCTCTACAGATTTTGCCCCAAAGCCCACAACAAAACCTGCTTGATTTGCAGAGAGAGAAACCAAAGGACAACAGAGGAGTCGACCAAACACAGCGTAAGTGCACCTGTTACATATAATATCTTCTTCTCTCTCCGAGACATTCTAAATAAAAGCAGAAAGTTGTATGTAATGGGTGCACTATGCTGGTGCTTCCATCACGTGTAATATCATTTTCTCTCTAGAGCATTCTAGATAAAATCAGAATGGGTAAAAACATCATTTTCAAGACAGAATAATTAGAGTTCTATCCATTCATGGTTTAGGCAATTATCACATTTTAGCAATAGACAACTCTTCTATGTGTAAATATCATCCCAAAATCTACCAACACTCGTCTAATCTTTTTCATGACGAACTAAAATCAATTCCCTTGTAAGAGTTTCACTATCTCAATCACAAAATTAAAGATGATCAATACAGAAAGAAATTTAACAGATGAGCATTAATTTTGTGATTTACTGCTAAAACTCAATAGGAAGAACTGCACTTCTAGATCCCCGTCCATGTCCGAAGGAAAAGAACTGTCTTCGGACTCTGCTGCTAGACTCTTCACTCTGTCTAAACGTTTGGATCACTTGCCGAATCCATTGAGAAAGATCTCCTGATGGGTTGGACAGAGAACTCATCCTCTTCCTCTCTTCTTACATCAATGCACTCATCACCCATGATTGAAACATGTTGAAACTTTCTTGGCTTCGCCTTCCCAATCTTCTTCTCAAACTTTCTTGGCGAATGTCGACTCCTCTGTTGCCTCAAGTCATTTTTTTCTGTTCTATCAGCTCCAGACAATTCAATAACCACAAAATCTTCATTACCACCCAAATGGGTATCCACAAAATCTTCAATAACCCATTTGAAGAGTGAAATAGAAACCCATTTGCTGGAGGTTGCACAACCAAAACTATCCAGAACCGAAACCAGAGAGCTGGACAGAGAGATGGAGAAGGTTTAAAATCAAGAATGAGGAGAGAGAGGGGTAGGTGGGCGGCCTTTCAAAGACGTGGGAGAGAGTGAACAATGTTTGGGCGGGAACTAAGTGTTTGTTTTATTTGAGAGGATTGATCTCAGCCATTGATATCAACTTGAGATTAATCTCAGCTATTGGATCAAAATGTATCTCACATACATTTTCTACATTTTCAAAAACCTTCTTCCTTTATTATATAGATTTTTGAAATTTGACCGTTGGCAGAAAGAGAGCCCTGTGGGCTGGCCAAGCCCAAATTTTTTTCTAGGCCGGTCTAATGGGCCAGACCGGGCTTCAAATGGAAAGTCCAGGCCAAAGTACTGGGTTGGGCTCGAGCCTGGAACAAAACAGGCCAGGCCTACCTCAGGCCTCGGGCGGACTCTGGCCACCCACAGATTTCAGGCCATTTTTGCACCCTATACGCAACTGAGTTAGGCTGTCTTTGATCTAGCCATTGAAGGCATTTTGAGTCCTCCTTCCATAAGCTTGAATTGAATGACTTGACTTTACGATCAGTCACATGCCTGCTAAGCAAGGGAAGTGGTCCTATGGTGTAGATAGAGGGGAACTTGGACGCAATTGCCTTTAGCACTTCGTTTTCAAATGCATCTTAGTGTTGAATTGAATTGAAGTTTTCAAATGCCTGAGCTTTTAAGCAATTTTGCGCTTCCTCTCCCATGAAGTCAAACATGAATTGATTGGGGTTGGTGGTTTGGTGAAAGCTTGGGAGGTCCCTGAGCCGTATTTTTCCCATGTCATCTGATTACACGGAAAATAATATGAATTTGGTTTTGATTTTCAAAAAATACTTTTTAAAAAATCTTACTTTTTTATTTCTCGTATTTTTTTATTTTTAATATTTTGAATAATTTTTCAAATTTTTAAATACAGTTAACATAAATACACTTAAAATGTATGATATTTGTAGAAAAATAAATTAAAAAATTTACTAAATACCAAAAATATAAAAATATATATAAAAATTCAGTACATTTTTTGTATTTTTGTGTATTTATTAATTTTTAAAAATATTTTTTCATAAATATTTTACTATTTAGATAAATCTAAGTAAGGTACATCTAGAAAAGTAAAAAAATTATTTAAAATTTTAAAAATATTCACTAAAAATTAAAAAAAATAGAAAAAATAAGAAATTTAATTTTTAAAAAACTAAAACTAAAACTAAACCTACTGATTCTTATTGTGTTCTTGGCAGTGATAATGCTTGCAACCATACATAATTAAATGTAGTTATGGATCTATATAGGCTAGCTTTCAATTCTAGGATAATATGTAGTATCAAATTATAGTGATTTTTCGTAGCAGTCATGACAGAAACCACTAATTTGGTGGCTCTAATCCACCACTAATGAGGTGAAAAAGGTAGAATAAAAATAAATAAACAAACAAACAGACACAACATACACTATGACAGTGATGGTAGCACTAATTAGAGCCCCACTCATTTTCTTTTTTCGTAGAAAGAGATTAATGATGCGTGTATGAAAGGAAAGTAATCTAGTGCTCTTGAAGAAAGGCCACGTAACGTTGTAAAAACATCTTGTACTAATGAGATTCTTGCATATTGGCGGCATCAATAATGTATTGATTAAACTGTAGCATTTATCCTATCTCCATGTCTTAAAGCGCTCATGTATCACACGTGAGACTCTTTGAATCTCATCATCTAACAAAAAGTGGATTTGAATAGGGAACAGGGTGAATCGATGACATATAATCCACCCTTATAATTTATATTTTTTTATTTACATATACACACAAGTCTTAATTTATAAATTTATACTCGATTAAGTCCTAATTAAAATTTTTTAGATTTTTAAATCCTATTAAATTTTTAATATTCCAAATTGTCCTTCAAATAATGATTATTTATTATTTATGATTATCTATAAAAGACACATGATGATTAGACATTTATTTTGATTTTCAAAATTTTAAAATATCAACTTTCTAATTGAAATTTTTTTTTTTTAAAATTATGTGCCAAAAAAAAAACTATTTTTTTGAAAAATTGAAAGAATTGAATTATTTTTTTGTGCAAAATTGAAAATTTTGTAATTATAAAGGAGCATGATGATGAAACATTGATGTGCAAAACTAGAGAGAAAAAAAAAATGATAATGTTCTCAGTTTTAAAACTGAAAAAAAAAATTATTAATATTCTCGATTTTATTAGATAGTTGAATCAAACCAATAAGTAGAAGGGTAAAAAAGTTTAATTTCATACTCTGTTTTTTTCATTAGTTAGTGAGAGGGTAATTTATATGTAAATTGGGCCGAGCTGGATGATGGGCCGTTTTATGGGTCGTGGTGAAAAGGGCTTAGTAAAGTGGACCACAGTCCAGGTGTTAGCTCGGTCCAAGTGTAGAATGGACCTAGCAAGTGTTAGCTCAGTCCAATTGTGATCACGGTCACCACTATCGGAGTGAAAATAGTTATCTCGGTCAGAGTATACGGAGTCGAGGTATGATGGCTTCACGTGGTGGACCTCACTCTGGTTAGCACGGTGGTAGCTTGCTGAGGACTGAGGTTAGTTCGGTCTCAATGGTCACAACCGAGGTACAAACAGCTAAAGGAAGGAACGAGCTAAGGCGTAGCTCGGTCTAAGTTGTCATTTCAGCGTGACAACACAAGCTCGGTCGTTTGGTCGCATTACGGAGCTAGGACCATCTCACTTGATTTATGCAGTGAGGGGGGTATGAAAGGATAAGCATTATCCTTGAAGAATATGATTCCTAAGAGGACTCTACATGGAGGAGTAAGAGTCCTACTAGGATTATGCTACACGGAACCTATAAAAGCTCACAACATCACCTATGGAGAGGTAACACAACTTTGATGCCCGAATACACAGAGCTTTTTGTCTATTTGTCTATTTTGCTGACTTAGGCATAGAATAGGTATCCGGTACACACCCGCCGGCTAGCTCACGTTTGTGTTTTCAGGGAGAAAAGCGACGACGTACAAAGGAGCGCAAACTTTATCAACAGGATTATACGAGAACATTATTTCGTGCTCGTACAATTGGCGCCGTCTGTGGAAAGATCAGACAAAGAACAAAACCTCTTGATCAAGTTTTCCTCGCTAATTGGGAGCAATGGCGCACAACGAAGATTTGCCGCAGTCCGCCATCGACGGACAAACCCCAGAGGGGGGTGGGAGGAGTGAAGGTTTGCCTTCTATCCCTCCCATGGCGGACTTAGAGCCCCAGCGACAGAACCCCCGGAGGGATGCGAGGGGGAGGCGGAACAACAGCCCCCGTCGCTCTCGCTCACAAAGTCCTGAAAGGCAGAGGCGAAGAATCGACCCTCAAGCTCTGGAGGATCGCGTAAAAGAGCAGGATGAACTAATAAGGAAGATGGCAGCGGACATGGAGGCCATGAAGCGCCAGATCAAGGGAAAAGGGGTGGCGACAGGAGAGGGGCGCAAAGGCAACACGCCCCCTCGCCACTCGGAGGATCGTGGTAGGCATACCACATCGTCACAAGCAGAGAGTAACAGCCTCAGAACAGGCGATACTTAATCTAGGACTTCCAGGACTCGTTACTCCAGATCTGAGAGAACGAGAACTGAGAGGTCATACACTGAGGGAAGCACCTATCGGCCCTCGCGCACGCACCAGACATCATCCAGGCAGACGGAATTGCCTAGATCGTCCGACTTACGAACTGTGCTAGAAGAAAGGGCACGATGGAAAGAGGATACCAGGGCGCGCGACCCGCGCAGAGTCTCAGCCCTTCAGCGGTTGGCTCCTCGAACGCATGGAAGCGTCGAGGTAGGAATACCAATAGCGCGCCCTGTTTACGAATCGACAGACAAAGCCTTAGCAAGACTGCAGGCCTCGCCGTTCGTTCCGGCAATTGAGAACGCGCCCCTACCTTCCGGCTTCCTTCAGCCCAAATTTACCACGTATGAGGGGAAGACAGACCCCTACTCGCACTTAAGCCACTTTCGCCAGGTCATGGTAGTATACCGGCGAAACGAGGCTTTGATGTGCATCCTATTCCCATCAAATCTTGGCGACCTAGGTTTAACCTAGTTCGAAAGGCTACCAAAAGGCAACATAGCCTCCTGGGCACAATTGGCAGAGGCGTTCGTGACAAGGTTCAGAACGAACACCAAGACCCCAGTGGAGATCGATCAGCTACTCTCCATTGACATAGGCGATAAGGAAACATTGAGATCTTACAACAGTCGCTACTGGGAGACGTTCAACCAGATAGGGGACTGTCCTACCAATCTCACCATCGCACAATACAAAAGAGGACTTCCAGTCGGAAATAGGTTGAGGGATTCAATTACTATGACGCCACCCCTCACGATGGAAGCCTTGATGGAGAGAGTGCACCAACATATTCGAGTAGAGGAGGATGGCGCCCGTGCTAAGGAAAAATCTGGTGCAACAGCAGTGCCAGATAAGAAGACTATGGCAAAAGTCAACACGGTAGAACGTCCAAGCAAGAACAGGTGAGGCAGGCGAGACAACCGAGAGGACCAAGATAAAAGATGGTTAAGAGTCTGCACTGCCATTACCACGGTATTCAAGAAACCAATCTACCGAATTCTCAGTGAGATACGTGATGAACCTTTCGTCAGATGGCCAGCTAAGCTGGGAGAAGAGCAAAAGGACTACGACGAAAGATCTCGGTGCACCTTCCATAAGGAAAAGGGGCACTGCACTGAAAATTGCACGCTGTTGAGACAGCATCTAGAGGAGTTAGTGGCAGCTGGTCACCTGGATCGGTACATAAAATGAGGGACGTAGCCAGCCACCTAGAACCACAACAACCCAGACGGAATGCTGATCGACGCCCCACCTCAAGGCGTGATTAACGTGATACGTGTGGTATTCGAACCAGAGTGGGTATGTGAGCTCAGGGGAATGATCAAGAAAGCTGAGCACTTGAGGGAGGTATTAAGTGCGCAACCTACCATCAAAAAAGAGGAGAACAGAAGCCAAGAACGTCATATCCTTCTCAGACAGAGACTTGGCAAGGATATATTGCCCTCACAATGATGCACTGGTCGTCACACTCCGCGTCATGGATTACGACATCAAACGGATTTTGATCGACCAAGGAAGCTCGTGCAAGATAATGTATTACGAAACCTTCAAACAACTGAAACTGAAGGACAAAGACTTGGCACCTGCCGTATCTCCCCTGATCGGGTTCAACTCAATGCCAGAGTGGCCAGTCGGCAAGATAATCCTCCCAGTCAGAGCAGGAAACATGACTAAACAAGTGGAATTCTGGGTATTGAAAGTGCCCTCCATTTACAACATAATCTTAGAAAGGACATGGCTGCATGCCATGAGAGCGGTAGCATCAACCTACCATCAAGGAATGCGATTCCCCAACGAAGCCGAGGTAATTGAAGAGGTCTTTGGAGACCAAATTATGTCCAAGCAATGCTTCGTCATAGTAAATGGCAGCCGCGCTGCCAAGGGATATGTACAGATGGTGGAAGAGCCTGAGAACAATGAATTGTTCGCGGAAGTGGGCAAAGCCGCTGAACAGAAGGCAGTAGAAGACCTGGTACAGGTAAGAATAGATGAAAAGAACCCGGAAAAATTCTTTTTGCTTGGCTCGTCATTATCCAGCACTGAGAGGATAGAGGTCATGGAATTCTTGACCTCTAACATCGAAGTGTTCGCCTAGACGCCGTATGACATGCCTGGCATTAACCCAAACTTCATCTGTCACCAATTAAATGTCCACCCAACTGCCAGACCAATTATACAGCGCGCTCGCAGATTGACACTCCACCATGCCGAGATAGTGGCGGAAGAAGTAGAAAACCTGCTAAAAGCAGGAGCTATCAGAGAGGTGCACTACCCCAGATGGATCTCCAACACAGTAGTGGTACCAAAGAAGAATGAAGAATGGCGTGTCTCCGTGGACTACAAAACAGTCAACAAGGCATGCCCAAAGAACAACTTTCCTCTACCACGGATAGACCAACTAGTAGATCTGACGGCAGGACACAACCGTCTTAGCTTTCTTGATGCGTACAGAGGTTACCATCAGATCGCTATGTATGAGCCAGACCAGGAAGTCACATCTTTTACGACGCCAAGAGGACTGTATTGTTACAAGGTCATGCCCTTTGACCTTAAGAACGCAAGGGCAACATTCCAACGGATGGTCACCAAGATGTTCGAACCATTGTTAGGCAGAACAATGGAAGCCTACATCGACGACATGGTGGTCAAGAGCAAGGATAAGAATGACCATCTCAGGGACCTAGGCGAGATGTTTCAGATCCTGAAGAAACACAAGCTATGCCTTAATGCATCCAAGTGTGCGTTCGGCGTAGGATCTGGCAAATTCCAAGGCTTCCTGGTGACCAACCGAGGTATAGAAGCAGATCCATCTCAGATCAAAGCAATCCAAGATCTAGAGAGGCCCAACTTAGTAAAAGAAGTGCAGCATGTCACCGGCATGGCAGCTGCGCTCAACCGGTTTATAAGTCGGTCGTCAGACAGATGTCGACCATTTTTTCAAGCAATAAAGGCCAAGTTTGAATGGGATGAAGAATGCGACCGCGCCCTAGAAAGCTTAAAAGAATACATGTCTTCTCCCTCATTGCTAGTAACCCCAATACCTGGAGAGGAGCTACTTTTGTACCTGGCAGTTTCACAGCACGCAGTCAGCGCGGTGTTGGTCAGAGCGGAAGGAATCCAACACATGCCCATCTTTTATGTCAGCAAGACATTGCTGGGCACGGAAACTAGGTACTTACCGTTGGAAAAATTGGCCTTAGCCTTGATGATGGCATCAAGGAAGTTGTCGCATTACTTCCACACCCACACAATAATCGTCCTCACAGCTTTTCCATTAAAAGCTTTATTTGAGAGGGCAAACTTTTCTGGGCGAGTCTTGAAGTGGGCAGTCGAGTTGGGATAGTTCGACATCAAGTTTCAACCCAGAACCGCGATAAAAGCCCAAGCTTTGGCAGACTTTGTGGCAGAATTCACTCCAGGAAGTCATCACGTCTGCCCAGTGGACTTGACTGATACAACCAATGGGATGGAAATTGTCGCTGGAATAGCGCAACCCCTGGTACAGGATACCCAATCAAATCTTAAGGCAGACCAGAGTGAGCAAAGGGAGGAAGAAGCAAACCACACTACACCAAGCAAAGACTCATCAACAAATAAAGACTTGGTACAATCAGATAATGAGGGGCAAACAGCAAGCATGGACTTTGAAGAAAACACCAGCAACACTCATGACCCCAAGACATCATCCGATCCCTCCACTTGCTAGAAATTGTTTGTTGGAGAGATGTGGAAGCTCTTCGTGGATGGAGCGTCCAACAGACACGGAGCAGGACTGGGCATAATCCTCATCTCGCCAGATGGCCTAATAGTGGAGCAAGCAGTCAACCTTGGCTTTCCAGCATCAAACATCGAAGTGGAGTATGAAGCGCTTTTGGCAGGCCTAAAATCAACATTCTACATGAAGGCCACCGAGCTAATGGTTTATAGTGACTCACAGCTAGTGGTAAACCAAATTTCAGGCGACTACGAGGAAAAGATGACAGGATGGCTAAATACTAAGAGTTAGTCAGAAAAGAGATCAAAAATTTTGAAGTAGTGCGAATAGAGCAGATCGGCAGGGAAGAAAACAGCAGAGCGGATGAACTAGCAGGCTTTGCTTCGATGGCAGATACATCCATCCCTCATCCGTTACTGATTGACTACCTACCAAGACCAAGCATTGAAGAACCCGAAGTAGAAGAGGTATGTTGTGCCGAACTAGGCCCTTCATGGATGGATCCCATTATAATGTTCTTAAAAGACGGTGTCTTACCGGAAGAAAAGAAAGAGGCCAACAAAATAAGAGCAAAGTCACAGCGATTTTGGCTCTCCCCATCAATGGCCTTGTACAAGAAATCCTTCACAGGACCTTACCTAAAGTGTGTCCACCCCAGCAAAGTTGAAGCATTCTTGATCGAGATACACGAAGACGTATGCAGAAGCCATCAAAGAGGAAGATCATTAGCTTACAGAGCCATTTCGCAAGGATATTGGTGGCCATACATGCAAGCAGATTCAGAGAAACACATCAAGAAGTGCGAGAAATGCCAGAAGTTCGCACACCAAATACATCAACCAGCCAGAGAGCTTCTACCTTTAACTAGCCCATGGCCCTTCGCAATGTGAGGCTTGGACATAGTAGGACCACTTCCAACAGCACCTGGCAACATAAAGTTCTTTCTTGCAACAACAGACTACTTCACAAAATGGGTGGAGGCAGAAGCACTAGCATCAATAAAGAAGAAAGATGTGAAGAAGTTCATCTGGCAGAATATCATCACTCGGTTCGGCATACCAAAAGCTCTAATATCAGATAACGACACTCAGTTCGACGGCAAAATTTTTAGAGGCTTTTGTGAAGAATACAAGATAGAATTCTACAACTCTACACCGGCATACCCCCAAGCAAATGGCCAAGCGGAAGCATCAAACAAAGTCATCTTGGATGGATTGAAAAAAAGGTTAGAGAAAGCAAAGGGCAAATGGGCTGAAGAGCTTCCCCACGTTTTATGGGCTTACCGTACCACACCTCGGCGGTCTACTGGCGAAACAACTTTTTCTTGGCCTATGGCATGGAAGTAGTAATCCCACTAGAAGTTGGCCTCCCACAATTAGAAGTGAAAATTTTGATCCAGACTTAAATGGTGAAGCCATAGCATTGGAACTTGACCTTGCAGAAAAAAGAAGAGAAAAAACACTAGTTCACATTGCCTCGTACAAGCAAGAGTTGTCCAGAAAGTATAACAAAACAGTACATCCGAGACAATTCAAAATCGGAGATTGGGTACTGCACAAAGTGATGGAAAACACCTTGGTACCCGGAGATGGCAAGTTAGGGCCTAATTGGGAAGGACCTTACAAGGTGGTTGGATTAGCAGGAAAAGGGGCATACCACTTGGAAGATGAAGACAGCAAAGCCATTTCCAGGCCATGGAACACTGCCAATCTGAAACTATTTTATTTTTAGCTTTTCTTTCAAGTATTTGTAATTTTTTCTTTCTCAATAAAACAAATAGTTTCTTTTCAGTATAGTTGTTTCCTTCTGTAAAAAATTGTTTTAGTGAGTTAGGCACACTGAAAGCATAGTTAGCCGGAATAACCAACTTTGCACACTCTCTTCAACTAAGATTAGGATCAGTGCTGAAGAAGTTGGCTGGAAAAACCAGCACCTCTCCTAAGCCCAGGATAAGGATCCAGGCTGCAGGACGTTTGGTCGGAATAACCAAACACTTTACTCTGGGTTGACATGAATAACCAACTTAGAGGTTGGTTGGAATAACCAACACCCCTCCTAAGCCCAGGATAAGGATCTAGGCCATAGGACATTTGGTCGGAATAATCAAACACTTCATTCTAGGTTGGCAGAAATAACCAACTTAGAGGTTGGCAGGAATAACCAACACCCCTCCTAAGCCCAGGATAAGGATCCAGGCTGCAGGACGTTTGGCAGGAATAACCAAACACTTCACTCTAGGTTGGCAGAAATAACCAACTTAGAGGTTGGCTGGAAAAACCAACACTTATTGTTCTTCAGCCGAGATAAGGATCTAGGCTGAAGAGGTTGGCTGGAAAAACCAACACTTAGTACTCTTCAACCGAGATAAAGATCAAGGCTGAAGAGTGGTTGGCTAGAAAAACCAACACTTATTGTTCTTCAACCGAGATAAGGATCTAGGTTGAAAAGGTTGGCTGGAAAAACCAACACTTAGTGCTCCTCAGCCGAGATAAGGATCAAGGCTGAAAAGTGGTTGGCTGGAAAAACTAACACTTAGTACTCTTCAACCGAGATAAAGATCAAGGCTGAAGAGTGGTTGACTGGAATACCACTTATTGCGATCTTCAGCCGAGGTAAAGACCTAGACTGAAACGGTTGGCAGGTAAGACCAAAGATTTCAAGGTTAAAACCGAGATAGTTATCTCGGTCAAAAAGTGTTACACTACATTCAGATTACATTTGGAAAGTAAATATAAACATGGAAGTAAACCAAAACAACAGTTGAGGAAAACAAAAGAAGATTTCATTGGTAATGCAAAGTCCAAGTATAAAAGACGGGGCCATAGCCCGGTTACAAAAAGCTTCCAAGGTTAGCACCTAAAGAAAAGCAAAGTACAGAATCAAGCAAAGAGGTCATCTAAATCGGCATCCAGCACAACCCGGTCTTCACCCAGAGGTAGCTCAGTTGTGGCTAGCCCCCCCTGGTTGAGCTCGGACGAAGGCACCGCATCAGACAAAACAGGCAGAGGAGGGGTGGAGACCACTGGAGTTGGGGAGATAGACTAGCGACCGGGCTAGGTGTTATCTTCTAGAGCAGCATTTTCATCTTCCTCCTCTTGAAGAAATTGTTGCTGAATGGCAGTAGCATACTCCACCATCGAACTCGGTATGAAATACGAAGGAGGGTTGAAGACCTCGGTCTCTGGGCCGTGACCGAGCTGCACTACGGCCACCTTCCATCCACATTTGAAGAATAGGTCTTTGGCCGCCTCGCATTGCTTGATCTAAGTGGCCTCCCTCTCCTTGTAACCCCAGTCCTCTGCGTCTTCTGCCTTCTTCTTCAGCTCGGCGATCTCCGCGCTCTTCTTGCCATCGAGCTTGGCTAGCTCGCGCAAGTATTTATCTTTCATCACGGCCAGGGCCTTTTGTTTATTAGCATCAGCCGAGGTAACTAGTCCGGTGAGTCGAGCCACCTCGGTCTCTAGCTCAGCCATCTTTGTTGGGACTCTTTTAGCTCGGCCGTTTTATTATTAGCCTCGGCCATGGCCTGCCTGGTGGTTTTTCAAAGTTTCAACACTCGCTTGTGAGCGATGTGGTTTTTCTGTATGACCTGCAAAAGGATGGTAAGAAACTTTTAAGTAAAACCGAGTCGAAAGTTGTCAAAAATTGAAAGATAAGCAAAGAAGCTACTTACCAACACCATTGATTTTGTGGACGAGCGAATGGCCTTCAGCTTGGTTAGGTGGTCGTGGTGCTTCATGTCGGGTGGAAGGCAAACGCTTTTGGCAAGGTTGAATGCCATCAAGTGGTCTTTTTCTGCGACCACTGAGTTAGAATCCTTGATAGCACGGTTCTGAAACGTGATCTTTGGTACCCATTTTGAGGAGCTAGCTCAGTCTGAGCGCTTAGGTGGGGGGCTTGGTGGAGTGGTTTGAGGCACCACGGTTTCATCCTTGTCGACAAGGTGTGGCTCAGTTGTGGAAGTCCGAGCATGCTTGCTTGCCCGAGAAGATGAAGGCTGATGGGTTGGCAAGGCCACCACGGTCTCTTGAGTTTGGCTGGCTAGTGGAACCTCGGCCTGATTTGTTTCGGTGAGGAGGGCTCTTACCGCTCTCTTCTTAGCGATTTCTTGCTCAGCGGTTAGAGGGATCAGATTGATTTGAGGCAAGGTTGGGTCCGGTTCAGGAGAGGCTTCCAACGAAAAGTCAGTTACCTTGGTCTTTCGTCTGCTGCTGTATCGGTAGGTCGGCTCAAAATTCAGTAGCTCGGTCCAACTTCCGTTTGGATATCGTAGCGCGGCGCGAAGTACATTCAAGTTGGGATAGCTGTATTGGGACTTGAGAAAGTTCAAATCTGCATGAAGGAAGACAACAGTTAGTACGGTTCAAGACAAGAAAATCGAAGTAAAGAAAAGCATGGAATTGAGCCGAGGTAATCCTACCGGCTACACCCTTGTTCCAATTTATTCTGTCGCCCGGGATCTGGGCTTGTTGGTCCTCAAAGTTCCCAGATACCCAGAAGAAATCATCATCATTCACATCTTTATCCGGGGTATTTTTTATTATCTTTTCATGACGGCGTCTTATTCTTAAATAAAACCCAGCCATCTTCAGCCGATCCTATGGAGTATTGGTGGAAGAGCTCGGCTAAATCGAGATTAAGGCCAACCTGGCAGTTTAGCTCGGCAATGCCGTTTATTATGCGGTAAGAATTGGTGGAAAGTTGGGTGGGGCAAAGGTTTGTTTGTCTGAGGAATTCACAAAGAAGAGGCTGAACAGGGAATCTAAGTCTGGTTTTCTACAATGGAAAGAAGGGTGAAGGGAACAAAGCCTGGTTTACCCCAAAAGGTGGTGTCTAGGTCGGCTAAAGAAAGGTGGACATCATCAGGGATATGGTAGTCCCTTCGGAACTCGGCCATAGCCCCTGGTGAGTTTACCAAAAACCTATATTTACCCATTTGCTCTTAAATTATGAATAAATTAAGCTATGTATTAGCTTGGTCATGAAATAACGCTGAGTAGCTCGATTGAGCGTTTAAGGGATTGCCTGGCAACCTAAGTCTGCAAGGTGAAAAAGAAGGGTGTTAAGCACAGATCGTTGGACCATGCTAAAAGAAACAAAGGCAAGATAAATGAAGTCCTAGCTCGACTACGTGGGGTACTATCCATTTTTAGCTCGGTTTGAGCAATTGTCTTTAGCCCGGTTAAGCATTTGGGGCAGCATTCTTAGTTCGGTTTAAACTACGAAAGTTGGTTTAGCCCCAAGTTGTAGCTCGGTCAGTGATGAAGGCGTTCTAGTGCGGCATTGCACAAACCTAGTACGGTTCGCTAGCTCGGCTGAGATGAGCAAAGGGTACTAAGACTTATTGAAACTACAAGTATGATGTGAAGTTTTAGTTCGGTTGTTCAATTTGGCTAAGCTTGTCCTTGATACAAACAGAATCCTAGTTCGGTTGGAGTGTGATTTTGGATCAAATATAGTATTTTTCAGATTATTCGTAAAATGAAGTGGTTCTATTGCATGGTTTTTCCCAAAAATATGGAAGCAAAAGTGGAATGTGCTTTGAAAAACATAGAAATAAAACATGCTTTGTGTTGCAAAAGAGGTGCGAAATCAACAGAAAGGAAGAAGATTCGAACCACTTACCAGTTCAAGGTGAAGGCACTGAAGATAGAGGTAGTAGCAGTAACAAATACGAGCTCTGCAAATACAAGGTTGGGGAGAGATGGAGGCTCAGAGAGAGAGAAAGAAGGAGATGAATAGTGAAGTGTATGATTCAAAACGAATGGTATGTTTTGTGTAGAGGGAAGGACAAAAAGGCGGGACTATTCAAAAAACGCGGAGTACGAAGACAGCGTGACAGCTGCATTAGGCTAATCAGAGTCTGCCACGTATCCTTGGAATGGAAATCGATTCAGTTACAGCGACTGAAGATACGTTTTGACCGGACAGATGGGTAGCCCGGTGTGGATTTAGCTCAGTTAAAAAGCTAAAGTTGTTAGCTCGGCTGGTAAAGGATAATCCCTATCATGCTGTGCAGATGGAATTAAGGGGCAATTGAGAGGATAATTTATATGTAAATTGGGCCAAGCTGGATGATGGGCCGTTCTATGGGGCGTGGTGAAAAGGGCTTAGTAAAGTGGACCACAATCCAGGTGTTAGCTCAGTCCAAGTGTAGAAGGGCCCTAGCAAGTGTTAGCTCGGTCCAATTGTGATTACGGTCATCGCTATCGGAGTGAAAATAGTTATCTCGGTCAAAGTATTCGGAGCCGAGGTAGGATGGCTTCACGTGGTGGACCTCGCTCTGGTTAGCACGGTGGTAGCTTGCTGAGGACTGAGGTTAGTTCGGTGTCAATGGTCACAACCGAGGTACAAATAGCTAAAGAAAAGAACGAGCTAAGGCGTAGCTCGGTCTAAGTTGTCATTTCAGCGTGACAACACTAGCTCGGTCGTTTGGTCGCATTACCGAGCTAGGACCATCTCACTTGGTTTATGCAGTGAGGGGGGTGTGAAAGGATAAGCATTATCCTTGAAGAATATGATTCCTAAGAGGACTCTACATGGAGGAGTAAGAGTCCTACTAGGATTCTGCCACACGGAACCAATAAAAGCTCACAACATCACCTATGGAGAGGTAACACAACTTTGATGCCCGAATACACAGAGCTTTTTGTCTATTTGTCTATTTTGCTGACTTAGGCATCGGAGAGGTATCCGGCACACACCCACCAGCTAGCTCACGTTTGTGTTTTCAGGGAGAAAAGCGACGACGTACGGAGGAGCGCAAACTTGATCAACAGGATTATACGAGAACATTATTTCGTGCTCGTACAGTTAGTAAAATAATTATCTAGAACATTACTATACAAAATTGATAATATTTTTAATTTTAAAAATTGAGAAAAAACTGATAATATTTTCGATTTTACTAAATTTGACTTGTTGGTTCAAAAGATCTTAAATAGGATGTGAGCTAACATAATATTTGTAAATAAGATTTTTAGGTAATTAATTCTTTTTTTATTATTCTTTTTCTTTTTCTTTTTCTTTTTCTTTTTCTTTTCTTTTTTTTTTTGAAAAAACATGGACATATGCTTGGGTGTATTTTGTCATTTTCTTGGGAGAAAAAAACGTCATTTTCAATATTTTAACCAAGAGTGGCGTTATTAACACCTCATGAATTATTTTGGACCTCCCGTTTTTTTAGACCTCCACTTATAAATTTTGAAACCCTTAAAATTCTTCCCCTCCAAATAATACTAAAATTATCCTTGTGAAAACATACATATATTTTCTTAATTTTCTCATAATAATTTCTTCTCTTCCAGAAAAAAAAATTATAATAATTGGTTTAGTTTTCTCAATAAAATAGTTCCGAACCTATGAATAATGTTCGGTTTTCTGTTTCCGAACAAATAATAAATATTTGGTTACAAGTTCCCGAACAAATAAACAATGTCCGGGCTTGTGTTCCCGAATTTTGGTCACATGTTCAGGAGTTCAATTCCAAAAAAACAACGAACATATTTTATTTTTATTTTTCATTTTTCATTTTTTTTAAGAAACTTACCCTTACAATGTCAATCTCCTTTGTGCTAAGAACATTAAAACTATAAACCTCATGTAAACTCTTGTTGTTGTACTCCTCTCTTCTTATGGAGTTATGATTGTTAGAAAAAATTTCACTCATTGTCAATACCGGAAAAGTGTTAGTTTGTCACTGTTATCGCCAGAATATTGATTTTCAAGATTTTGAGGGTAGGTAGGTTTTGAAGGTGAGATTTGGAGAAGATGGATGAGTGGTGATGAAGATGGGTGCTTTCATAAACCCTAATTCATGATGTAGTGTGTAGGTTTAATTGTGAGATGGGGTGTCTCAAAATTAATGATGTCCTTTGTAATAATTTTATTTAAAATTATTATTGTAATAAAAAAAATTAAGAGATCTAAAATGATTTATGAAGTGCTAATAGCACCACTCTTAACAAATAAACATAATGTATAAGTAATCTAGATATATCAATATTTTAATTGAAAGTCTACTTACATGCGGTCGAGATATTGTATATTCACCACCCACCACTGGATCAAAATCCAATTTTTGAGAAATTGTCAGACCTGTATCTCTTGCCCATTGTATCGAAATTGTCCATTTGAACTCAGGTTGGGTTTAGTTAGGTGAATCGGCTGGATGTTTTCCCAACTAGAAAATGTTTGAGATTTCTAAATTAATTTTTCTAATTTAATTCATAATGATGTGATTGTTGGACAATCTTCACTGTATTTAAATAGATTAAATTCTGTTGTGTACTAAACAACAACAAGAATATAAAGAAATAAAGGAAATGAGAGAATTTGTTTGATTACAAAAATCAAACTAGAAATAAATAAATAAATAAATAAAAACAGATTTTATTTTGTTACAAAAACAAAATTAAAATCTGATTTAATAAACAAATAAAACAGAATAATAAATTAAACAACTTACTTGATTAATTTCTTCTAATAAATATCTGATCAAGTCCAGTGTTTGACACTGTGTCCTTAAGACAGATTCGTCCTCTCCACGGTGCTTTCAGAATGTGGACGTCTATCTCCCAGGATGAAATGATCAACTACAAACAATAGCAGCACTACAAATTGTTTGCCTAACGAACACACTAAGTGTTTATACTCTTTCTCACAAAAATTAAATGCAGCAAAATGAAGAATAAATTTGCAGAGGTGAAGTACGAATTTTCTGAATGTATTGAACATCAAATGAAGGCTGTCCTATTTATAGATGTAGTGGTGGCTGTAGGTTTTGAATTAAACAGGTGCAAACCTGTTTGAACAGGTATGAAACTTGTTTGGTTTTGAATTTAAACAGATTTGAATCTATTGGGTCAAAATTCAAACAGATAAAAAACGGGAAGGGCCCTGTTTGGGTGTACAATAAAATTGGACCAGTTTATTTCCGAAATTAATTTGAATTCTGGATTTTATTTTACCAAAAAATAAAATTCGAATGTTTTTGGCCCAAAAAGATAGGTATTGGGCCGAACAAGCCCAACCCAACCACACACCACGCACCCGCGCCCAAGCCCAACCCACCCGACCGGACGAACGGCGGCGCGCGCGTGTGTGGTGATTTTTGGGTCCAATGGGTCTAGCCCATTTTGCCCATAACCTCCCTCTCTAAAACACTTGGGTACCCCTTGGGGCACACCCCAAGTTCCAATCCCATGCCTTATAAACCCATTCAAAACTTCCCACCAAATCAATGTGGGACAAGCCTTATTCAAACCTTTAAGGATTTTCCACCAAAACTCCATTTCCATGGAGCATACTTTGGCTTCAATTTCCCATTCACTCGGTAATGGTTTTGAGCAACCAAATATACCACGTGAATCACAACGCGGCATAGAACGCGTTACCACTTTGACCCGCGAATATCGACGCACGGGGCCTACCTAAAAAATAGACCAAACTTAGGAAAAAATTCTTGTTTTACCCAGAATTTTTCAACCATTTCCAACAATCCCCCACATGAATGGAATTTGATGACAACGAAAATACAACAATATGCAGACTTTATCGAAAGAGTATAAGTCGAAAATATCTTGCATCCGGATAAGTAGATTTCGGCCTTGAACCTTCCCTAGTGATAACCTATCGGACTTACTGGCTAACCAATGAACGCGATGCCTTGAATTGTTCAGCCGTTTGTGTAAGCCAAGACAATAGATTTCACACAAAATATCTTCTAACACATCATGGTTCTCACTGTTGTGTTCATTTTGGCCTTGAACGCTCCTGGTTTTCATGAGTGTTTCTAGAGAATTTAGCCTCTTCATTCTCATAGAACCGGCCCCAGTTCGACACTCATATAGGTGATTCTTATTGTGAGTATCTCCTTATACTCGTCTTGATTTTATGCCTCAATCAAGATATAAGTAATCATTAAAAGCAAAGCTTATCCTTATACCCCTGCATACAACATATGTTGCAGATATCACTCTCACCATAGGAATGGGTAAGAATTTTAATCCTTGGTGATTTCTGGCGAGCCATACATAACTTAGTTGTCCCTTTGAACTTAGTTCTTGGGATCTCCAGTCATATAAGTAGGGTTACCATTATGACGACTCTTATGTAATAGGCTTTAATCCCATCCCCTTCGATGAACTATACACTAGCTCTTTTGTCAAACCTTTTGTTAACGGATCCGCAATATTCTCTTTAGATTTTATATAATCTATTGAGATTATTCCATTTGACAATAATTGCCTTACGGTATTATGTCGACGACGAATATGTCGTGACTTACCGTTATACATATGATTCTGTGCCCTGCCTATTGCAGATTGACTATCACAATGAATGCAAATAGCTGGCACAGGTTTTGGCCATATTGGAATGTCTTCTAAGAAGTGACGAAGCCATTCTGCTTCTTCTCCTGCTTTGTCTAAAGCAATGAACTCGGATTCCATTGTGGATCGTGCGATGCATGTTTGTTTTGTGGACTTCCAAAAAACAGCAGCGCCTCCCAGAGTAAAGACATATCCACTAGTGGATTTTGAATCTTTAGTATTCGATATCCAATTGGCATCACAATAACCTTCGAGTACTGCTGGATATCGAGTAAAGTTCAAACCATGATCACGAGTAAATCTTAGATATCTAAGAACCCGAATGATCGCCTTCCAATGGTCTTCTCCGGGGTTACTAGTGTACCTACTCAATTTACTGATAGCATAAGCTATATCAGGACGAGTACAATTCATTAGGTACATTAGGCTTCCAATGATTTGGGAGTATTTTAACTGAGACACCGCATCACCTTTATTTTTCGATAAATAAAGACTGATGTCTACAGGTGTTCTAGCTAAATTCAAATCATCCTTGATAAATTTACCAAGAATTTTCTCAATATAATGAGATTGAGATAATGCATATCCGTCAGATGTTTTAGTAATTTTCATTCCTAATATAACATCTGCGACCCCCATATCTTTCATATCAAATCTTTTGTTAAGCATTTGCTTAGTTGATTTGATCATGTTTTGACTGCTTCCAATGATAAGCATGTCATCCACATAAAGACAAACTATGACATATCCTTGGTCAGTGTTTTTAACATAGACGCATTTGTCACATTCGTTTATCTTAAACCCATTAGTAAGCATTGCATGATCAAATTTTTCATGCCATTGCTTAGGTGCTTGTTTTAATCCATAAAGAGATTTTACAAGCCGACAAACTTTCTTTTCTTGCCCCGACACTACAAACCCTTCGGGTTGCTCCATATAGATCTCTTCATTTAGATCACCGTTTAAGAAAGCTGTCTTAACATCCATTTGATGTATTTCTAAATTAAACAACGCTGCTATAGAAATAAGCATGCGAATGGATGTTATTCTTGTCACAGGGGAATATGTGTCAAAATAGTCCAGACCTTCCTTTTGTCTGTAACCTTTTACTACAAGTCTTGCTTTATACTTGTCAATTGAACCATCTGCTTTCATTTTTCTCTTGAATATCCACTTATATCCAAGAGGTTTAGAACCTGGTGGAAGATCCACCAATTCCCAAGTATGATTTTGCATAATGGATTCAATTTCATTATTAACAGCCTCTTTCCACAAAGGTGCTTCAGGACCTGTCATTGCTGCCTTAAAGCTTTGAGGTTCATTTTCTAACAGTATGTCAGAAAATCTGGACCAAAGGATTTTGATGTTCTCGCTCTCTTACTTCGTCTTGGTTCATCATCAGTTAAATCCTGTTGGTCGAGACCATTACTAGTCTCTTGTGTTTGATTGTCATTAGTTTCGTGTACAATCATAAGTACAATCATAAGTTTTTCTGTGAACTTAATTCCTGTCCTTTCTTGTAAGGAAAGACATGTTCAAAAAACACAGCATTCCTTGACTCTATAATAGTGTTCACATTTATATCAGGTATTTCTGATTTATAAGTCAGAAACCGATATGCACTACTATTCTGAGCATAACCAATAAACACACAATCTACTGTTTTTGGTCCAATCTTAGTCTTTTTAGGAACAGGAACTTCAACTTTTGCCAAACACCCCCACACTTTTAAGTATTTGTAGGAAGGTGGTCGACCTTTCCACAATTCATAAGGAGTGCTGTTGGTTTTCTTGTGGGGTATTCTGTTAAGAACATAATTAGCAGACAATATTGCTTTCCCCCACAAGTTCTGTGGTAAGCCTGAACTTAGTAACATGGCATTCATCATTTCTTTTAGGGTTCTATTCTTTCTTTCAGCAATTCCATTTTGCTGTGGAGAATAAGGTGCTGTTGTTTGGTGAATAATGCCATGTTGTGCACAAAATTCATTTAATGGTGCATCATATTCACCACCCCTATCACTTCTAACCATTTTAATGGTTTTACCAAGTTGATTTTCAACTTCTGTTTTGTAGAGTTTAAACATTTCTAAGGCTTCATCTTTACTTCTAAGTAAATAAACATAACAATATCTTGTGCAATCATCGATAAATGTTATGAAATACTTTTTGCCTCCTCTAGTTTGAACAAATTTTAGATCACATACATCAGTATGAATTAATTCTAGAGGTTCGGTTTTCCTTTCAACCGATTTAAATGGAGCCTTAGTTAGTTTCGCTTCTACACAAACTTCACATTTATGATTAGGATTAATTTCAAACTTTGGTATATAATCCAAACCAATTAATCTACGCAAAGCATCATAATTTACATGTCCTAATCTACCATGCCATAAATTCGACTCAAGAATATAAGCAAAAGATGTGTTATTCTTATTCATAGCAACTTTCAGTACAACTGTCATTACATTCAATTTAAATAGACCATCACTCATGTATCCCTTACCAATATACATACCACTCTTTGTTAATACAAATTTATCAGACTCAAAAACAAGCCTAAAACCATTTTTACTTAACAAAGAACCAGAAATTAAATTCTTCCGAATGTCAGGTACATGCAGTACGTTGTTGAGGGTCAGTTCTTTCCCTGATGTCATCTTCAAGATCACTTTTCCTTGTCCAGCCACAGTAGAAGTAGAAGAATTTCCCATGAAAAGTTGTTCACCATTTGCAGCCTCATTGTAGGTAGTGAACATCTTCTTGTCCGCACATATGTGACGAGTTGCTCCAGTGTCAACCCACCACTCTTTGGGATTTCCAACCAAGTTAGCCTCAGACACCACAGCAGAGAGGTTGATGTCATTCACTCCGTCAGAGATGTAATCTAATTCAGTTACATTGGCTTGATTGGTGGTCTTCTTACTTGTACTTCCATGATCCTTCTTAGGGCGGCGGCAGTCAGAAGCTCGATGTCCAGTCTTGCCACAGTTATAGCATTTTCTTTTGAACTTCTTGTTGCTATCACCTTGTTTAGGACCATCTCCAGTAAACTTCCTCTTTTTGTTATGTGGTTTATGAACTTGTTCAACCACATTAGCCTTGGACTCAATGGGATTTTTCTCATTCCTCTTTTCAGCCTTACGGTTATCTTCCTCAATTCTCAGTCTTATAATAAGTTCATCCATGGTCATCTCTTTGCGTTTATGTTTTAAATAATTTTTGAAATCTTTCCAAGCCGGTGGTAACTTTTCCACTAAAGCAACGACTTGGAAAAACTCGCTTAGAGACATACCCTCAGAATGAATATCATATAAAATTAATTGAAAACTTTGAACTTGAGAAATTACCGTTTGAGAATCTATCATAACAAAGTTCAGAAATTTACCGACGACAAATTTCTTCGTGCCGGCATCCTCTGTCATGTATTTCTTCTCCAAAGAATCCCACAATTCTTTTACTGTTTTCAGAGGACTATAAACATTATACAGCATGTTGTCAAGGCCATTGAGGATGTAGTTTCTGCACAAGAAATCTGAATGTTTCCAAGCATCTACAGCGGCAACAACTTGCCGATCACTTTCACCCTCTTTAAGTGCTGGAGCCTCTTCATGGAGAAACCGGGCCAAATTAAGAGTTGTAAGATAGAACAGCATCTTCTGCTGCCATCTCTTAAACTCAGTACCGTTAAATTTTTTCAGTTTTTCTCCATGATTTATTGGTACATGAACATGGTTCTGGATAGAGACCGGTGTTGGTGTAACAATCGGAGTACCACTTCCAGTTGCAGTTTCAGTAGCAGTAGTCATAATCTCTGATTACAAAAATCAAAAAAAAATTAAAACACAAATTAATTTTCTAGTTACTAAAACCAGAAAATAAATTATTACACAAAATAATTTTATTTTCTTGTTACTAAAACTAGAAAAATAAAATACCACAATAATTTTCTGTAACACAAATTAATATTCTGCAATTGTTAATGACACCAGTATATTACTACTAGTTGTTAAAGAAAAGAGACAGTATATTACTACTATCTGTCAAATAGCATAAACCACTATTTGTTTTTCTAACCAGAATATGTCTTTATGAAATCACAGAGAGTTAAATACAATGAAGATACCAAAAATGGATCTGTCTTAAGATTGTTGGACAATCTTCACTGTATTTAAATAGATTAAATTCTGTTGTGTACTAAACAACAACAAGAATATAAAGAAATAAAAAAATGAGAGAATTTTTTGATTACAAAAATCAAACTAGAAATAAATAAATAAATAAATAAAAACATATTTTATTTTGTTACAAAAACAAAATTAAAATCTGATTTAATAAACAAATAAAACAGAATAATAAATTAAACAACTTACTTGATTAATTTCTTCTAATAAATATCTGATCAAGTCCAGTGTTTGACACTGTGTCCTTAAGACAGATTCGTTCTCTCCACGGTGCTTTCAGAATATGGACGTCTATCTCCCAAGATGAAATGATCAATTACAAACAATAACAGCACTACAAATTGTTTGCCTAACGAACACACTAAGTGTTTATATTCTTTCTTACAAAAATTAAATGCAGCAAAATGAAGAATAAATTTGCAGAGGTGAAGTACGAATTTTCTGAATGTATTGAACATCAAATGAGGGCTGTCCTATTTATAGATGTAGTGGTGGATGCAGGTTTTGAATTAAACTGGTGCAGACCTGTTTGAACAGGTATGAAACCTGTTTGGTTTTGAATTTAAACAGATTTGAATCTATTGGGTTCAAAATTCAAACAGATAAAAAACGGGAAGGGCCCTGTTTGGGTGTACAGTAAAACCAGACCAGTTTATTTCTGGAATTAATTTGAATTATGGATTTTATTTTACCAAAAAATAAAATAAAATTTAAATATTTTTTGCCCAAAAAGATAGGTACCCAACCGGACAGACGGCGGCGGCGCGCGCGTGTGGTGATTTTTTGGTCCAATGGGTCTAGCCCATTTCGCCCATAACCTCCCTCTCTAACACACTTGGGTACCCCTTGGAGCACACCCCAAGTTCCAATCCTATGCCTTATAAACCCATTCAAAACTTCCTACCAAATCAATGTGGGACAAACCTTATTCAAACGTTTAATGATTTTCCACCAAAACTCCATTTCCATGGAGCATACTTTGGCTTTAATTTCCCATTCACTCGGTAATGGTTTTGAGCAACCAAATATACCACGTGAATCACAACGCGGCATAGAACGCGTTACCACTTTGACTCGCGAATATTGACGCACGGGGCCCTACCTAAAAAATAGACCAAACTTAGAAAAAATTCTAGTTTTACCCAGAATTTTCCAATCATTTCCAACAGTGACATGATAAGTGTTAATTTTTTGTTTGTCACACATTCAATCATATATAAATCCAACTCTCTTATCACATCGATATGGATAAATTTATAAATATAAAATTGTAAGTCTCTAAGCGTTATCTTTTCTAATGCATAATATGATTTTGTTGGTAATATATATATATATATATATATATGGGTAGCCGATAATACCATGCCCTCTTTTATCAATCTATGACAATTGAGTTATGTTAGAAATTTTAAATAATTTATTAAATTTTTTATTAATTTTTTTTATCAAATTTCTCATATAATTGTAAGACCCATACATGCATAGATTTGTATAAATTTCGCACTCATATAAAAAATTTGATAAAAATTTAATAAATCATTTAAGATTCATAGTAATTTTCCACGACAATTTAAGGATCTACCAATTTGTCATCTCTGTCACTTTTTCATCTCTTCCCTACCAATTTTAACTTTTAAGGATCTATTGTTTGGTACTGTCACAACTTTTACTGTGTAAATGTCAAAAAAGTTCTCAAAAATTATAATTAAGGCACAAGGATTTGAGCACTTTTTGTCCATATGTATTTCAGGTTTCAAAAAAAAATTAAAAAATTATAAATTGTAATTTGAGAAATTATTCACTTTGTTTGGTTTTAATTTTTTAAAAATTAAATTTTTTATTTTTAATATTTTTTGTTTTTCATGAATTTTTTTTACTATTTTAAACAAATTTTTTACTATTTAAATACACTTAATGTAAATACAATTTAAAAGTATAATATTTGTAAAAAAAATCTTTAAAAAATTTACTAAACAAAAATATTTTTAAAAATAAAAATTTAGTACATTTTCGTATTCTTGTATATTTATTGATTTTTTAAATATTTTTTTTACTAATATATTACTTTTTAGGTACATCTAAGTTAGGTCCATCTAAAAAGGGAAAAAATTATTTAAGATATTAAAAAAATTCACTAAAAAAAAAAATACACAGAAAAAAAAATTTTAATTTAAAATTGCAATCGAACTCCATCAGTAAACTATTTTGTACAAATAAATTTAAAAAAGTTCATTTATAACTGCTACCAAACACGATCATATGCCAATAAAAATCTAAACTAGAAGCATTTGGCCTAATTGTTGCATAATATTCTAGTGTGAGATCTCAGATTCAATTCCTATAAATAAGAGTTTGATATCTTTTGTGGTGATATTTATTTATATTTATTTATCTCCTTTTACGGGAGTTGTTGAGCTTGGATTTTGACCTCTAATATTTCTCAAATAATTATAGAAAAAAATTCACTTTTCAAATCATTCAAAAGGCTCCACATCTTGTCTGAAAATAAAATTATAAAAATTTACGTGTTTCCTTAGAAAATATATATGCAAGATTTATAAATAAATTAAACAAATTTTAGCAAAATGATAAACAAATCAAAACTATGCAAAAATAATAGACTGAAATTAAAACATGTACAACTGGATCATTTCGATTTTAAGTGAAACGAAGGACTCTCTCTCTCTCTTTTACTTTTTTGTTTGGGTGGATCTATAAGGCATATCATTGTTTACTTGAGAAATTCTTTGAACTCTGCTTATATTTTCAATTTGATGAAAGATATGTGGAAAAGGAAAGAAAGAAAAAGAAAAAAGAAATGAAATGAAGTATAAGTTCTTTTTTGTTTTTATTTTCTCAAATTCCGCCACCAATTGAAAATTCAAAAACAACTTGAAGGTAAACTCTTCTCTCAACTTTGTATTTTAAGGTTGGTGGCCGTTGAGGACCGGCAATGGGGCAAGATCATTAATTTTAGATGATATATAACTAGGGTCGGTCCAAATTTTTTACAAAAGATTCAATGACAATGATGCAATAGTGGTATTTTTCAAATAATTAATAACTTTAATTTTTTTTTTTTATTGTTTGATTGTGACCTTTGGTTATATCTTAGTTATATTTTAGTGATTTAGTTATAAGGTATATTCCTTAAAAGAGATGTGTATTGTAGAATGATCCTTGAACACAGATCGACTCTAAGGACAAGCCGGCAAAGCCGCCGCTTTGGCCTCTAGATCTGAGCTAAAAATTATAGCCCAATTTAGAAAAATTTCTTGTAATATTGATATATATATATATATATATATTGTTAGACCTCAATTAAATGAAAGGCCTAAATTATTTTAATTTTTAGCATCAAAACTCACATAACTCCAGCCTTAAACACCAAACTTAAAAACAAAATTATTTTTACAAATGGAAGATCCTGATTATTTTGATTTCAACTTATCAAAACCCAACTAAATCTAGCACTTAATACCAAAACAAAAAACAATATAATTTTATTAGGAAAATTAATGAAACATCTCTCTAACTTTGGATCCAATATATTTTTTTTTATTAATTAAGATCCCTCAATAATATTATTAGCGAAATTTCAACACATCACAAAGAAATTTCTCTGTGAAGCAAAAATTTCTATGTGAAATTGTTGAATGACTCAAACTACTATGAAAATATTGCATATTATTTATTTTATAAAATCCTAATATCAAGAACCTTAAATTAAAAATGCCAATTTTATTAATGAAGGGCCCAAAGTAATTGATTTCATTTTACCAAATTTCTCTCCAACTTAATTCACCATTGTGAGATTGAACTTTCTTAAATCTTAATATTCTCTCGAGATGCTTTTAGATTTTGTATCATTTCAAGTTTTACTTCAATTGTTTGTCAATTTTACTTAAAAAAACTGAAATCTCTAGAATTGAATTGATTGTTGCATGTTGAATAATAGAATATATTATTTATTTAATCATACTTCCAAGAAAGTATAAAAGAATTAATTTCAATTTTACGCCGTTACGTAACGATTGTGGTGGTTACCGCCACCCGTTACGACAGCTTTTGCAATGTGATTGAAATTCACAGGTGTGTCGGCCGTAGCGGCAGTCATAATAGTACCGTAATAGCTGCAACGGCCTATTACACACCGTTACGGAACGATTCCAAACTGCTTCTTTTGAAAAAAACACACAAAAAAAAAGTTGAAAAATGGAAGAAAAGGGATAGAGAGAAGATGGAAGATAAAGAGAGAAGATGGAGGAGCAAGAGATAGAGAGAGAGAAAACGGAAGATGAAGAACATGTTATTGATTTGTTAAAGCTGTAAGACCTATGCTATTCTATTCAACTACTATCACTCAACCATTTTGTTTATGTGTGTCTATCTATATATTGTTTGATAATAATAATAATAATAATAAGTGTAGTCATTATCTATTTAGCTTGGTTAAAATATGTATATATATATATATATATTTAGGCTCTTATTTATTCCCTTACTTTTGTCATTGTTTATCTTATATATAATAGTTAGTGATTGATTTTTTGTATAATATAAAGTCATTAATTATTAAAATAAAATGTAAAAAACTCAGTTTATAATGATTTAAAAAAATGAAATATATTGGATTATATTTAAAAATTTACAAAAATTAATCAATATTTATTTTAAACCCAATAAATATGATCATGGAAAAAAATATGCATATTAGTAAGTTTTTTTCAAATTGTGCAAAAAATAAAAAAATTCACGGTTCTAGTCACCGCAACCGTTACACTACGGGCTTTACACCCTACAACCGCAATCGCGCCACAGTCACCGTTATGGCGACCACAACCGCTTTTCAGAACCTTGGAGAGTGATAATAGATTATGTAGGTTCTTCATGCTCTTTTATTCATTGAATTCAAGTTAATAGATTTTTTTTTTTAAATTATATTTTAATATGTTGATTAATAGATTGATGGAATGTTTTTTCTACACCTCCATACAAGTTTCTGTAATGATAATTATTATTGTTATTCATCTTAATGTTTTCAATCAAGTCCTCACGACAGTAGGACCTTCCTATATTTCAATAATTCGATTAGTTAATTATTTAAATTTTTATGTGTAGAATATCTATTAAAAATCAATTTAATGACTCAATTATATTTGTCTTTAAAAAAATAGGTGAAGATAAATGTGATGAAATTATGTAATTACATTTATTAAAACAATTTAAGTTTTTTCATGATGATCTACATATGAAATCCCAAAAATTTAACTAATTGAATTGATATAGCACTCCTAATAAACTTGAGGGCCCAAATTCTTTTAGCATGAAGTTATTGAAAAAACAGTTTATGCTTTTGGAAAATACTAAACAAATTTTACGACAAATTAAACTCTTATCTTTTTTGGAATTTGGAAATATATAATTGGTTTCACACATTTTCACATAATTACACTGAACTACTTTTTAGTAAAACTAAAAAGTTTGAAATTATTTGTTTGGGAATTGATTATTTTAGTTATTTTTTTAACTTTTCATGAAAATATATTCAAAAAAATAAAGCGAATGATGTGACAAGCTGTAGTCGTTTTTTTGGCTATTTTAACCAAAAAATTATTGATTGATCTTGGGGGGCCACGTGGCACTGCTCTTCACCAATCACAAACTATTATGTCTCCTCATGTTTTTCAATCACCCAACACAAAATTGTGGATCACATTCCCTTCAATCACTCAATACAAAATCATGGATTTCATTTCCTCCACCAATCACAATGTATGTATAGTGTCATGTGGCGCTGTTTTGAATCAATCAATAACTTCTTATTTTAACCACTCCCTAAACAAGTCCAGGCAGATATACATCATTGTTTATAAAATAATGACATATTATTTGATGTTTGAGTATATTGTGACTATCGAGTATTTTGAAAAGATGGTTAAAAATCAAATTAATGACTCAATTATATTTGTCTTCAAAAAAATGATGAAATTATGTGATTACATTTATTAAAACAATTTAAGTTTTTCTCATGATGGTCTACAGACTACATATGAAATCCTAAAATTTTAACTAATTGAATTGAAATAGTACTCGTAAATAAACTTAAGGGCCCAAATTCTTTTAGCATGAAATTATTGAAAAACCAGTTTATGCTTTTGGAAAACACTAAACAAATATTAGGACAAATTAAACTTATTTTTTTGAGATTTGGAAAAATATAATTGGTTTCAGACATTTTCACATAATTACATGAACTTCTTTTTAGTAAAACTAGAAAGTTTGAAATTATTTGTTTGGGAATTGATTATTTTAGTTATTTTTTTAGTTTTTCATGAAAAGATATGTAAAAAAATAAAGAGAATGATGTGACAAATTGTAGTGATTTTTTGGCTATTTTAACCGAAAAATTATTGGTTGGTCTTGGAGCACCACGTGGCACTGCTCTTCACCAATCACAAACCATTATGTCTCTTTATATTTCTCAATTGCCTAACACAAAAATGTGAATCTCATTCCCTCCACCAATCACAATGTATGTAAAGTGTCACGTGACGCTATTCCTGAATCAATCAATAATTTCGTATTTTAACCACTCCCTAAACAAGGCCAAGCGGATATACATCATTGTTTATAAAATGATGTCATATTATTATTTGACGTTTGAGTATCGCTTCAATCCAAAAGGTAATTCATTTATGATTTTCGATCATGTCTCCAGATCGATGAGAAATTATATATATATATATGTGATGTGATTGTTTCTTTTCAATGTTTGTTAATTGGAATCCGCGTGATTGTGGAAACTAGGGGTTTTTATTTTTTATTGTTCCCGAAAAAATGAAACAAAAAGCCTAATTCTTTTATGGGAATTTTGTTGATTTCACATAAACACGAACTATAATATAGTTTTGGGCAAATTTCTTTACCCATTGTGCTTTACTCCATGTGCAGTTTACACCATAAGTAGATAACACTTTGGAGTTTATGCACTAAAGAGCACACCAATAGGCATTTCGTCCTAGTTAACGCACGTGTAAATGCCAGGACTTAAAAGGAATTATGTGTTCATTTCCAAATGTCTGGATAAACCCCATACATGAAGTAAAGTGAATTTTGCCTCGTAAAACATACTCTATCCGTCCCAAAATATTAGTCCCTTATTCCATTTTTCATTGTCCCAAAATATTAATCCCTTTTCAAAAATCAAGTACAAAAATAATATAAATTTCCTATTTTGCCCTTCTTTTAAATTAATGAACAATATAAAAAGTACAATAATGACATTGATATTCCCAAAAAATGTACTATCAACAGGGTAATTTTGGAAAATCAACTTTTTTAAAGTGTTATAATTGTACTACCAAAAAGAGTTGGATTCCTAAAAGGGACCATTATTTTGGGACAGAGGGAGTAACAAAAATGTCTTTGGTTTATATAATAAAGCTACTTATCTACAATGATATTTTAGTTATTTTGCTTAAGCCATTAATGGACTTAACAATGGACCTTAGTTTACAAATTACACAGGATTATGTGCTTATTTTCAAATGACAACAGTTATGTGCACATGGGCCAAACCACAAGGAGTAAAACTAAAGTGAAATTTGCCCTATAGTTTTTTTTTTTTTTGGTTTAAAACCCTTTTGAGATCTCTTAAATTTGTTGAAAATTGACTATGATTGGCACGACCACGTAGTCAAGAGTTTTTTTTTTTTTTTGGGGTAGTGTTGGGTAAAGATCATTGCTAGAGGATAGTGTTGTAATTTTCTTCTTTTTATAATAAATAAATAAATTTGTTAAGATTACATGATACAAAATTATTATTTCTAAAAAAATTGTCACTAGTTTCTGTTTGTCTCCACAAAATAAATAAATAGATAAAGAAATGTGCTTAAAAGAACCAAACTTTCAAATACTAGATCAGGATTTTCATTCCTAAAGGAACATATCTTATGGTATTCAGTTGTCCTGTCGAACAGTCCTAAATTGGCTAATGATATTAAGTTTTATTAGCCATTATAATGGCTAATTAGCTTCAATTGAGGTCTAAAAGTTTGCTTTATGAGTTTAATCATTATAATTTTGTTGGATTTTTCATTTTTTTTTCTCCTGGTGTTTTCAGTCAGTATAGAAGCTGCTTAACCCTTTGTTTCTTTCTTTCTTCTTCTTTTTTTCTTCCTCTTTTTCATCCTGCTAAGGTCATTCTTTTTCCTTAGTAAAATCATTCTTATCATTGCCACTTTAAGAAATAACTAGAAATCTAGTTTTTGCATTTTCAATTGGATTCTTTGTATATGATCTCAAAATGGAGATGATAAAAAATGGAACAAAATTGTGTTTTCCAGTTCTATATTTATCCTTCAATGGTCGCTTTTATTTCCTTTAATTTTCCATCTGTTAAAACATATGCCCTTGCCAACTAACTTTTTTCAACTTTCATCCTCCCCAGCCTAAGTTTTGCAACAAATCAAATATGATGTTAGATTAAATCTTCTCTGTTTCATGGAGTCTAAGCCTTCTACTTCTAATATTTCGATTTGTAGAATTTGGACAATCCCCTAGTATGTTTTTGAGTATTAACTCTTAGATTTAATGATTGTAGAGTTTTTCATTCTCTTGTAATGGAAGGTATGCCTTTCTTGTTTGTGTACTTCTCTGTTTTTGGTTATAAACTCACTTTCCAACTTTCATCCTCCCCTACTGTTGGTAGACTTAAAAAGATGGACTCTGCAAAGAGCAGGATGACATAAAAAGATGTCCACAGTGGCAGCTTCAGTATTCTTTTTGATGAGATGACAAATGGGAATCATGGATTGTAATGATAAGCTAAAGATTTGTGTTTTTTTCCTTTGATCAGTAGGGTAAGACTGGTTGGTTTGAGAAAATGGATTATGCCCTTTTATGTGAGAAACTTGTGTAGGCTAGTTACAAAAGATTTTATATATTTGGAGGAATTTAATTTACTTTGGAGAAATGAATTCTGGTGAGAATGTTTCTACTCATTGAGTGGCTTTTTTTTTTTTTTTTTTGGGATAAATAAAGGTGATATGTATAGGACAAAAGGAATGTAAATTGTTTACAAAATAAAATATATCACAAGCTATACATCAAAAACCTATTCAAAAGCCAAAATTTGGTCTAAGGATGGAGAAACCAACTCTTACAACCAACTATACAAAAGATACAAAAATATGTTTTAGTTTAGAAGTTCGGTCTTCTCTACCTTCAAAAGTTGTTTTCTTTCTCCACAAAAAACCAGAACTCTAATTATTGAGTGGCTAATTCACTAGAATTCGGTCACTCAAATAAAGTAAATATGAGACAGGACTTTCTCTCTTGGGACAGATTCCATGGCATTTGTATACAACAAACAACAATACGTTTGCTAAATTCTTTTTTATTTTTTGAAATATGTTGTGGACCATGTCTATATAATCTTTAGCTTGGCAAGGACAAAAGGAAAATTGATGATATTCATGTAGAATTTTTATGCTAAATAAAATCTGACACAACTTTTTTTTCAATATTGCATAACATGCTGGATGCTGGTTGCCTGTCACATCTTAGGTTGGTTTTTGTGTAGAACCTAGTTTGTGTTTGCCTATATTCTTGTAGTTGATGAAAATACGAGTGCATCATCTCATAGATGTTAATTTTTTCCCCTTAAGTTTGTGAGTGGATACTTTCTTATTATTTTTGAAAATCTGCCTTAATTTTAGTTCCAAGATTATGAAGCTTGTTAGCTATGAAGCTTGTTAGTTCCAAGATTATGAAGCTTGTTAGATCTATTATTTATCAACAGATCAACAGATATATTAATGATTTGCTTGAATAATATATAAAATAAACATATCTATAAAATGAATATTAACGATCTATTTATGAATATTAATGATCTATAAAATAAAATAATAGATCTGTTTATATTAATGATCTGTTTATAAATATGATTTCGGGAAAGTGCAGGTGCCATTGGTTGGGGCTTCAATGGCGATACATAATTTTATACGCCGCAACTCGAGCGACGATGAAGCATTCAACAAGGTTGCGAATGCAGAGAATTTTACATTCAACGACATGCCAAATGTTGACGGTCTTGGTGACGATGATGATGGTGAACCAGAGGGCGACGATGACGTAAATATGAACGAAGTGAGGAAATCAATACGGAATGAATTAGTGCGACATCGCCGTGAACTTGGGTTGTAAATCCCGTTCCCACATTACGAGGTGATGGCAAACGAAATGAATGTGTAAAACTATTGAAAGTGTCAAGAAAAATGTACGGTTTTGTTGGTAAGTTGCAGGTTCTGAAGGGCATTTACGAAATTGTAATGTGAAAATTAATTAATGTAAGAGCGTAATTCGTTGGGAAAAATTCAGAAAATAAATATGCCATGCAATAATAATAATAAAAATAATTAACCAAATTGTCATAATAATTTTAAAAAGGTGCTACTGGCGTACTGTCATAATAATTTTAAATAATACATTTAGTAATAAACTTGTAATAATAATAAAAAAAAAATCAAAAAACAAAGAATAATAAATTTGTAATAATTAAAAGTATTTGGTCAAATTTCGAAATTGTAGAATATATACAAAATAATACATTTATTAGTAATAAACTTGTGATAATAATAAAAAAAAATCAAAAATTAGAGAATAATAAATTTGTAATAATTAAAATTATTTGGTAAATTTGGAAATGGTAGAATATATATAAAAAAAAAAATACATTTAGTAATAAACTTGTAATAATAATAATAAAAATTTAAAAAAATAGAGGCTAATAAATTTGTAATAAGTTGGTAAAATTTGGAAATTGTAGAATATGTAAAAAATTATACATTTATTAGTAATAAAGTTGTGATAATAATAATAAAAACATTAGAAAACTAGAGACTAATAAATTTGTAATAATTAAAATTATTTGATAAAATTTGGAAATTGTAGAAAATATATATAAAAAAAATACATTTATTAATAAACTTGTAATAATAATAAAAAAAAATCGAAAAGCAGAGAATAATAAATTTGTAATAATTAAAAGTATTTGGTAAAAATTGGGAATTGTAGAATATATAAAAAAACTAATATAGTTAGTAATCAACTTGTAATAACAATAAAAAAAAATTCTGAAAAAAGAGAATAATAAATTTGTAATAATTAAAAGTATTTGGTAAAATTTGAAAATTATAGAATATATAACAAATAAGACATTTAGTAATAAACTTGTAATAATAAAATAAAAAATCATAAAAAAGAGAATAATACATTTGTAATAATTAAAAGTATTAAAATTTTGGAAATGGTAGAATATATAAAAAAAGAGAAAACTGTTGCAAACGTGTGGCCCCAGAAACGTTGAAAACACTGGTCATAATATAAAGGGTAGAATGGTAATTTCCTACAAAAGGTAAGGGTATTTTTGTCATTTTGCATTGATTTGACAGTTTTAATAAATATTAAACAAAAAATCAAAAAAAACCAGCTTTTTACCAACTTCCCAAATCACATCCAAAAAAGCCAAAAAGCTTAGTAAAAAGCCAAAAGTCAACTTTTTACCAACTTCCCAAAACAGCCCTAAAACATGTACAACTGGATCATTTCGGTTTTAAGTGAAACGAAGGACCCCCTCTCTCTCTCTCTCTCTCTCTCTCTCTCTCTCTCTCTCTCTCTCTCTCTCTCTCTCTCTCTCTCTCTCTCTCTCTCTCTCTCTCTCTCTCTCTCTCTCTCTTTCTTTTTTGTTTGGGTGGATCTATAAGGCATATCATTGTTTACTTGAGAAATTCTTTAAACTCTGCATATATTTTCGATTTGATGAAAGATATGTGGAAAAGGGAAGAAAGAAAAAGAAAAAAGAAAAGAAATGAAGTATAAGTTCTTTTTTGTTTTTATTTTCTCAAATTCCGCCACCAATTGAAAATTCAAAAACAACTTGAAGGTAAACTCTTCTCCCAACTTTGTATTTTAAGGTTGGTGGCCGTTGAGGACCGGCAATGGGGCAAGATCATTAATTTTAGATGATATATAACTAGGGTCGGTCCAAATTTTTTACAAAAGATTCAATGACAATGATGCAATAGTGGTATTTTTCAAATAATTAATAACTTTAATTTTTTTTTTTTATTGTTTGATTGTGACCTTTGGTTATATCTTAGTTATATTTTAGTGATTTAGTTATAAGGTATATTCCTTAAAAGAGATGTGTATTGTAGAATGATCCTTGAACACAGATCGACTCTAAGGACAAGCCGGCAAAGCCGCCGCTTTGGCCTCTAGATCTGAGCTAAAAATTATAGCCCAATTTAGAAAAATTTCTTGTAATATTGATATATATATATATATTGTTAGACCTCAATTAAATGAAAGGCCTAAATTATTTTAATTTTTAGCATCAAAACTCACATAACTCCAGCCTTAAACACCAAACTTAAAAACAAAATTATTTTTACAAATGGAAGATCCCGATTATTTTGATTTCAACTTATCAAAACCCAACTAAATCTAGCACTTAATACCAAAGAAATAATAATTAAGATCCAATATATTTTTTTTATTAATTAAGATCCATCAATAATATTATTAGAGAAATTTCAACACATCACAAAGAAATTTCTCTGGGAAATTGTTGAATGACTTGAATGACTCAAACTACTATGAAAATATTGCATATTATTTATTTTATAAAATCCTAAATATCAAGAACCTTAAATTAAAAATGCCAATTTTATTAATGAAGGGCCCAAAGTAATTGATTTCATTTTACCAAATTTCTCTCCAACTTAATTCACCATTGTGAGATTGAACTTTCTTAAATCTTAATATTCTCTCTAGATGCTTTTAGATTTTGTATCATTTCAAGTTTTACTTCAATTGTTTGTCAATTTTACTTAAAAAAACTGAAATCTCTAGAATTGAATTGATTGTTGCATGTTGAATAATAGAATATATTATTTATTTAATCATACTTCCAAGAAAGTATAAAAGAATTAATTTCAATTTTTCAATTAAAAATGCAAGAGTCATAATGTTTAGGGGATGCAGTGATATAGTTCATTCAATTTTATTTTATTTTGTTTTGAGATTATACTTCTAGATTTTTGTCTAGTATTTTTTTTTTGTCGGTGTAAATGGTTAGATATAAAATAATAATACTAGATTTTATCCGTCAAATTTTTTATAATAACTTTTTAAAATTGATTTTATATTTTTTTAAGTGGTAGATAAAAATATAAAGTCTGATGTTAGGTATTCACTTTGGACCCTTGAATATTCAGAGCCGGCCCTGCTGGAACTTACCATTCGGCCATTTTAGACTAATGAACAAAATTATTTCTCCTCATGACTGCTTTGTTTTTGGTGAAAAATAAATTACGAAGGGTTGGACCACGAACTTCTTGTTGTTGTCATGGAGACCCCACAAAAGGATTCCTATGCCACTTTTAATTTTTACGATTTGCAACAAGAAGAAAAAACATTGGGCTAGCAGTGGAATATTGATTGAGCACAAATTTGAAATAACATTTATTTAAAGTAATTAAGTCTGATAATTAAAACAATTATTTAAAATAGTTGGATTTAAAAGAATTAAACAATTTAGAGCAATTAAGTTTTGGAGATATTTTATAAAATAAAAAAATATAACATTTTATGCTAATTCAAATGTAGACTTCATGTAATACTATAGATAAAGTGACAAATCATAGACATTGTTAGTAATAATAATATGAACATCAAAAATCATGGTGATATCATCTTTTAGATTTTTCTGGCCCATAGCAAAAATATCATATATAGCAATCATATTTGGTATATTGCACTTTTAGTAAGATTTTTAGTAAAAGTGTTAGTATTTATAAAATTATAATTATTGGATGTTTTATCTTAAGCAGTGAAAATGAAAGGATTTAATTAATGTTTTTTTTCTTGTTTTTGGCATGTAAAATGAAAGTGTTACATTAAATTGAATTAATTTTGTCCATCTATTTTTATGCTGATTGAACATAATCTTCCATCACTATAACATATAAGAGTTTTGGAGATCAAATGTTTTGGTCTTTAAAAGTAAAAAAATTATTGTAAAAGACATTTAGGGACCAATTTCTATTGTCGTGAGTATAATCGTTAAAAAGTCGTCCTGAAAGTAAAAAACAAGGCTTTTAGCGATAAAATTTTGAAATGTCACTAATAAATAGACTTTTAGGGACAAAATAATTTGATCTCAAAATAGTTTATTTTTTAAATAAAAATTTTGGCCCAAAAGAATAATAATTAATCACTAATGTCTAATTTTCATTGCTAAAAATATAATAACGATATTTTTAGCAATAAAAATATTTAATCCTTAAAAAATAATTTTATTCCTAAATTTTAATCTCTAAAATCTTCTTCTTTTTTTTTTTTTCTTTTTTTTTTTTTTTAGTGCATTTCGATTAGTTGTTTCGTTAAGGTGGGTAGTTTGAAGTAGGTAAGTCTACTGCTTTGAAAAAATTAATTTCGTCCGGTCATCAAATGGAGTAGGTGTAGTATGTCTACTGTTTTGGAAAATTAATTTCGTCCTGTAATCATTAAATTGGGTGAATAAAATTATTTTTTATTATGATTTTTTTTTTTAATGCTACAAAATAAATTAGAATTAGTTGACCCACAAAAGATTTGTTTGTCATTTTAACTTTGTCCCATTTGTAATAATAAGAAAACAAAGCTGTTAAACATTGATTGAGCAGAAATAATAACAATAATAATAATATGAACGTGCAAAATCATGAATATTTTTTTTTAGTAATGTTAGGCATTTTAAAAATTCTATTAAAATTTTTACTAAATGTCTCATATGAGTGTAGGACTCACCTAATGTGGGTCTCATGTGGGTTACACATTCATGTGAGACATTTGGTAGAATTTTTGGGATCTCTAACATTTTTTAGACTTTTTAAAGAAAATTAGTCTAAGATCCCTCTCTCATTTTTAGTAATGAAAGAGATTCACAATATTATTTTGTGATATTTAAAGTCCTTCAACTCCACACTCATATATCACAGAAAAATTTGACTCTCTCAAATCAAACCTCATTCTCTCTCTCTCTCTCTCTCTCTCTCTCTCTACCAACTTCTCTATTCTCAGATGGGAGACAACAAGCGCAAACAAGGCCGAAAGTCCAAAAATCGACTCCCCGAAACCCTAGATTTCCCAACCACCACCGCCACCGCCACCGCCACCGCCACCGCCATAGCCTCCTCTTCCTCTCCCACCATTGACAACGACGTTGTCTTCTCTGTTAGCAACGTCGAGCAAGTATGTAGCCACTGTGCTCGCTCCCTATGGAACATTTTCTCTCTCATCTCGCTTCCTTTGGTCGAGAGTCTCGTCAGCTTTGAATGCTATGTCTACCATTGCTACAGCTGCGACTATCTCTCTCCCCACCTCTCTTTCTCAATCCTTCAAATTTAGCAATAAACGGATATGCTCTATCATCTTTTTTTCCTTTGCTAAATTTTTCTAGGCATCAGTCAATTCTAAAGGAAATTGATCAATTGAGTTAGGTTTTTTTATATTTTTAGTGGGTAAGTTGGTTTGTTGAATTATGGCTTTGATCATACTACTAAGTTCTAAAAGATATTATTTTTGATTTGTTTCATTATCTGGATGGCCTTTGAATTTTGTGCTTAGTTAGCTATTGATTGAATTGTTAAATTTTTTGATAGGTATAAATTTTGGAGTAGAATTATTGGATAAGTTAAGAGAGAAGTTTTCTTCACAGAGAAATTTGTGAAGAAAGTCAGAGAAATTCTCTGTGAACAAAGTCAGAGAAATTTTAATTTTCTTTGAATAAAACCAAAGAAATTAAGAAATTTGTGAACAAAACTAGAGAAATTTTAATTTTTTCTGGTTTGAACCCAGAGTAATTCTCTACACGTAATTAGGCAAATTTCTTTGATTTGGAGAAAATTTCTCTAGTTTGGATCAAATTTCTCTAGAAAGTCCAGAGAAGTTCTCTGAATCGAATTTTCTCTGAATCGATTTGAGGGACCTTAGACATTATGAAAATATTAGATGTCATTTATATTATAAAATCTTAATACCAGAGGCCCTAAAAAAAATCTCTTATTTTTTTATTCTTAAAAGGAAATTGAAAAACATATTTACATTTTAACATAAGATTAAAAAAACTAATTTTCAAAACAATCCTACCTCTTGGTAAACTCACATGCCTTCGTACTAATTTTAAAGATAATAAAATAACTTAATCAAATGTGTGTCTTGTCTGTACTCATTTGGCGATAGAGAGTGACTATCCGACAAGTTAGACTGATACACGTTGACATTTATCTATGAAGAAAATTAAATTATGGTGGTAGAAATTATATAATTAAATTAGTGAACAACGAAAAATATCTATTTAATTTTATTTCTAATATTTGATTGATTGATAATAACATTTAATGGTAGATATTATATAGTTAAATTAAATGATGTACATCCTGCATGGTCGAGAAACTTTGAATGGTTGCAGGAAAACTCTACTCATCATTTGTGCACCATTTTTCTTGGTAACCAAATAAGTTTTTAAAATGTCAACAAAAATCGAAGAGCGAAACGATGGGATAAAAAGTACCGTAACATAAAAACACTATAAAAGTAAATAATTCAACTATTAAATAATGCCACAAACAATAGTCGAATAAATTAAAAGAGAGATCTAGACTATAGCGTTGTAATTCAACTATTAAAATATTAATGCGTTCTTTGAAAAAAAAAATAAAGTAGAGTAACATTAAACACCTTAAAAATGACCAACAATAGTGGATTGACGCAGCAAAATGACCAGCATTTTGGATGGATAGGAAGTCAAATGATAAAGAACACGAAACACTAACAGCAAAACCAAGTATATAGAAAGATAGATAGATATGTATGGCTAGTTGTTTGGTCATCAAATCTCTCTTTAAGGAGACGCTTGGAAGGAGAGAGGATAAGAGTTCAACTCCTGCAATATGTTAATCGAATATCTAAGAATGTTAATCTAATAACTAACTACAGATCCAAAAAAAAAAAGAAAGTGTGTGTGATGTACCTTTGAATGGACAAATGCCTCTTTTGATGAGTTCATGGAAAAATGACAGAGTCAAGACCTCTGGACCTAATCAACTGTATTTGGTTAAACTCAGTGTTGAGAAACACTACAACATATAAGAGTTTTAGAGACCAAATGTTTTGGTCTCTAAAATTAAAAATTTTGTTACAAAAAACATTCAGGGACCAATTTCCATCATCATGAGGATAGTCATTAAAAAATTAAAAACAAGGCTTTTAGCGACAAAATTTTGAAAATGTCACTAATAAATAGACTTTGAGGGACAAAATAATTGGTCTCAAAATAGTTTATTTTTTTAGACAAAAAATTTGGTCCCAAAAGGATAATAATTCATCACTAATGTCCAATTTTCATTGCTAAAAATGTAATAATGACACTTTTCGCAAAAAAAAGTAGTTAGTCCTTAAAAAATAATTTTGTTCTTAAATTTTAGCCTCTAAAATCTTAATTTTTTTTTTTTTTTTTTGGTAGTGAAAGGTTCCAGTGTAGAAGCTTGGCTAATTGCATCATGGGTGTCACATGCCCTTGTGATGGGTATGGAACACATGCTACGTGAGGCTTTGTTGTTTTTTCTGCTGGTTGTTGAATATGAACCCATTTTTCTTTCTAAATTCTACCACTATCAAACCAAGTCTAAATGACACTCTGGGTCTGGGACTGCTAAGCCTAACTTCCATGTATTTATAGAGTAGCAGTGATATGCTAACACCCAACAAATAAATAAAATTGCAAAATAACTAGGGATTGACCCATTCTATGCACCCATTGAAAAACATATTTTTTATATTACTGTTGTGAAACAGTGTTGGATGATCAATCACTATCATAGAGCTTCTGTTAAAAAAAATTAAAATATGTTATCTAGATTCCATTAGTCATGGTTTTATATAAGAAAAATGTTCGAGAGCTTTAAACTGTGAGCTATAAAGGAGCTTTAGAGGGTGAGCTCCACCCATTGATGTGATGTTTTGACCTTAGATTTTTTATTTTTTATTTTTAAATTTCCATCTAATTAGAGCTCTAAAATTAGAGAGATTAATCATTATTGTTTATATAAATGTGACGTTATATATGTAGATTCCATCAATCATGGTAATCGTTAGTTTCATATATGTTCCTTTCTTCTTTCCCAATAGTATGGGACAAGTATATTTCAGTTTTAAGAGAACAACAATAGAGAACTTGATTCACAGGATTGATGAGTAGTAAGTAACCGAATTTGTTTGATTTTAGAATAAATTATTAATGGAATTGGTTTTTACGATTAAAAAAAATTAGAGTAATAACTTAACTGTTAAACTTATGTAATTGGATTATTACTAAGCCATAAAAACTAATGATTCGGTACAGTATTTAAAATTTTTATATAATAAAAAAATAGAATATATATGCTATAATAGTATAAATCTTGCTAGTAATTTTTATTTATTATTTTTACATATAAAAATATTAAAAAATAATAAACAACTATATCATGGTTCGATTTGGTTCAAAACAAGAACCGACCTATTTGAAAGGTTAAAACTATTTTTAAAATCAGAATCAGAATCAAAATTAATAAAAATCGAATCAAACCGACAATTTAAAATGAATTAGATCACTTTTACTAGTTGCACCATTTTTCCCAACTAGGGTAGGCTTAGAGTGGAGTGTCAAACTAAGATCCCATTTGAAAATAGACTATTTTAATTAAATTCTTAACTTTTTATGAATAAATGTGTAAAAAAAAAAAAAATTTAAAATTGTTATAATAATTTGTAATGACTTTTGAACTTTTTAGTTTAAAATCAAAATTCCCAAACGGAGGATAAGACGAGATGAAGTCGGCCTGACCAACCATGAATATTAAACATGGGCCTGCTTCTTTTTGTAGTGCAATGGTGGTCCTCAACCGAACCTAAAACAGAGCTAACGCAAGTCAAAGGTTTCTTCTTCTTTTTTTGAGCAAGGTGTTGGTCCATTGGACGGCCAGCCCACCCACCCATAAGGCCTGCCCCATTTTTTTAAAATCGCCCCAAATTTTTGAAGTTATTCCTAATCGCTTAGTCGACCAAAAAAAAAACTGACAAAATTACAAATAAAAATAAATTCAAAGTTTAACTCTGGCAACCAATTGAATTATAAATTTTTAATTTTTACAAATTAAATCCTAAACTTTTTTTTTTGATCCACAAAGCAAAAGAAATTTTATTAGAGTGAAAAAAATAGAAGAAACACCATACAAGACTTTGGAGGCCAAACACTGCTTCATTGAAATAAAAGGGATATTATAGTTCGGTACAAATTTAGAAAAAAATATTACATACTAATGATAAATTTTATAATTGTTAATTATTAAAATTCTAAACTTTTTTATGAATCTGAAAATATTTTTCCAAAAATTCACTGATTGTAATTCTACAAAAAAAAAAAAAAAAAAAAAAAAAAAAAAAAAAAACAAGAGAGAGAGAGAGGAAAAAAAAAAAAGAGAGAAAAAAAAAGAAGAAAAAGAAGCCAAAAGTACACATTAATGTGTATTTGGAAATGGAAAAATTGAGTACACGTCTAACCTTTGACATAGTGCACAAAGAGATTAGAATTCATCAGACTTGAATCCTGAGACTATAAATTTCCAAGACTATTTAGTTGGATTGGATGTGTATCCTGTATTTGTTTTTTTATGGAATTAGATGTCTGGAAAAAGACTATTTTTAAGGAATCCAATATTTGGTTAAACGGACTGGATAAGGATAAATGTTCAAAACTATTTTACCCCTGTAATTTATAATTTATATTTTTTATTTAATATATAATTTAAATTTGTAATCTATAATTTATAATTTAACAACACTAAAAAATTTAATTTATAAGGCCATAATTTTTAATTATTATTTTTAATTAAATTTAATTTATAATTTATATTTTATATTTTTTATGTAATATATAATTTTAAATTAACAACACTAAAAAAATAATTTCATTTAAATATAAATTTAATTTTTAACAACACTAAAAAATTTAATTTATAAGGCCATAATTTTGAATTTATTACTTTAATTAAATTAAATTTATAATTTATAATTAATATTTTTTATTTAATATATAATTTTAAATTAACAACATTAAAAAAAAAATTTATAAATGTTCAAAATATTATTTTACCTTTTTCCAATTGTTTACTAAGTAATAGCATAAGGATAAAATAGACATTTCACATTAATTTCATGGGATACCAATCCCATGAAAATAATCCCCCCCCCCCCGAGATTGTTTAGTCCCTTATATGAGGGATATGGAGTCTGATCGAACTTCATGTTCGATGGACTAAAATTGCACAAAATGATAGACATCTAAACCCCCCCCTCCCTCCCCCCCGCGCGGATTGTTTAGTCCCTCATATGAGAAATATGGAGTCCGATCGAACTTCATGTCCGATGAACTAAAATTGCACCAAACGATAGACATCCCCTCCATTGGATAAGCAATCCGAACAGTAAATTGCATCAAACGATAGACATCCCCTTCGTTGGATAAGCAATCCGAACAATAAATAACACAACCCCACCCCTCCCCCAATCCCTTGAATCAAACACACCAAAGGATTAGGCCAAGATTTTATCATTTAACCATTTCTAATTCTCAATTGAATAAATGTAGCTAAGTCACCAAGCCATGTCAAATTTCATAGTAAGTACAACAGTGAGGATTTTGTAGTCTAGCTATGCCCAAGAATTTGTCAGGACTTCATGCTGAAGCTTTCAAATGCAACCCTTCAGCCATCAAAACTGAAAAATAGTGCCCAACTTGCAAACTGTTCTTACTATACTTTTTTCATGGTTTCTCATTGTGAAGTGTCCTAAGAGCGACTCTGGTGTAATATTTAGGTGTACTAGCGAAAATAGCACATTACAACATAAAAAAATTCACTCTTAATAGTGTAATATATGTTGTGCTAAAATAACATTGTGCTATATCATGTGCTAAATTTAAATAATGTAAAAATGGGGTCCTTCAATGGGAGCCTCTAACAAAATGAGCACTAAACTCCAATTTTGATGGAAGCACCAATAAATTTAGAGAAATGCTACTATGCACATCCCTTGAAAGGAGTGTACCATATGCACCTCTAATTACGTCATTTTCTTCTTTAGTTATGACTAATTTTTTTTTTATTATCATATTATTTTAATTATGACTCATGAAATCTTTAGTTAAGTCTCGTGCAGTGTTTTGTTATGACTTAAAAAGTATGAAATTATATCATTTTCTTTTTTAGTTATAGAGTGCGTATGGTCCAATCATAGTCTTTCCCATAAATTTAATGCAAACCTATGACTTGATTGTTTCTATTTCCCTGAAATTAGTTAATATCTCAGGATTAGAATAAGTAACCTGATTTCAAACCTAAATGATAAGTCAACAATAACTCTAATGGCTTAAGCGATTAGAAAATGAATCCAAAAATGTATAAAACTATCCAACACTCTCCCTAGCGGGCAACCCAATCTTCGTGTGGAAATGCGAAAACACATACCTATCAAGCTATCCAAACATAAAGTCAACCATGACATACAGACAACTCACAAAAGGCCCATCTTTACGTTTCTTTTTTTCTGTATATATATTTTTTCAATATTAGCACTTCTAATAGGCTCCTTAACATGTTTTTCTTGGAGCGTGACTCATTGATTTCACAAGTTCGTCATACATATTGTACTCTTTTTGTTTTTTTGAACGCATACATATTGTACTCTGAAAGACAAAAAGAAAGGACATGTACATGGATAATGAGCTTATCTGAGCTGGTTCCACTGATGTGAGAATTAGCAAGAGGCCTTGCATAATTCAGTGCACTCCTACGTACCTGGAAAAGAAAAACAAAATAAATAAACAAAAAGGTAGGCATCAGAGTTGCCCATTAAAGTCATGCTACACATAGCACAAGAGATCGGAAATTAAATTTTGGTATCTTAATGAGAAATATAACATACAAGTCCTTGCCCTGCATATTCTAGTCCTTTGAGTCTGGCAACTAAATGGAGTCATGTTTGTCAGGAAATAATAGGTACGACAAAACATTTCGATACATGTTAACATGCCAAAAACAGATAAGCACATTTGAAGGTGTGTACGACCATACAAATTAAGAATATGCATATAACCACTACTATGCGAAAAAAGACTTCAATGCTTGGCAAGAAAAGATGGAAAGAAGCAAAAGAAAAAGAAGACATGACAACTACAAAAGAATATGACCCCTCCAAAACACACCTAAATTTATCAGATCTTCAGTCAGACGTCCATCACACACATCAACCACTTCAATCTTTGTTTTTCTTTTCTTATTTGATCAGAAACATTTTTTTCTTTTTTTTTTAAGCAAGTAATAGCCCAGAGGTCAAATCACTTCCCTTCAAAACAGTCACAAGCCCTAATGAACACAAGATCCTATTACCCATGGGAATAGAAGAAATGACAATTACCTTCTAAAATTGCTGCAGTCAGACATTTAGTTTAAAGAAGAACCAATATTTCTGACATGGAGAAAACACCAATAACAGATGCCTCAACAACAAAAATCTAATCTTGAACATGTTTGCCATTAGCAAATAGAAAAAACAAACAAATAAACAAAATAATAAATCCACACGTTTGGATAATGAAGTCCTAAACAATGGAACACGCATACAACCAATTGTTAGTAAAATCACCATTTAAACGACATAACCCTCATTCAATTTTCAGGAGCAACTAAAAATAGAGAAGGTTTACAAGATCCCTCTATAAATTTCTCTTCAATATGTAAGAGGCTTTCAATTTCATAAATATGCCGAGGCGGATGATTGTCATTAACCTTGCCCCAAGACCCTGCTTTAACTAGAGCCTCGTGAAATTGGGTTGCCTTGTTTTTTTATTTGACTAGGAATAAATTGCATGTTTTCCATCTTTCTTCTGTTTTTATTTTGTTTATGTATTTATTTTTTCCTTTACTTCTTATAGAAAGAACATCATTTGAACTTATATTAATTGATTATTATGCATACCAGATTCTATTTGATCATATGAAATTGAGAAATGGAGGGAATTGTTGTTATTAGATGAGACTATTCCCCAAAAATATGGGAGCATACACATAATGGGATCAAAAAGGTCTCAAAGCTTCCTGTTTTCCAAAATACAGGCTCACAATTATAGTTAGGAACTTGCTTTTCTTCATGTTAGAGGGTACATAACTTACAAAAAAGTGCAGCCCTCAAATGTCATGACATAAGTGGAAATGTGAGTTTCGAAAATAATTTTAGTTTCTTATACCGAAAATGTACTAGAATCGAAAGAGAAACATAATTCATAACTGAATGGACAACTTACAAAAGAGCTATGTACTTGAGATCAATGGAACATGTGATAACTCTTCAGCATCAACTTCTACTAATCCATAGTTGCTTCATGCCTGCATATGCTGCTTCAGCAATGCAGGGATTAGAAATTTAGACCCAACACACACACACACAAGTTGACAACAGACAAAAACTGGAAAATTTTCAAAATATTATGTCAGGAGTCTGCCTTCTGTGGACTAGCCAGAGTTTCATACCTAACCAGGAACCATGCCAGACCATTAGCAGAATAAGTGTCTGAAGGAAGTGAATCAATCTCAACAGAATCAACAAAGACAAAGGACAAAGGAGTCCAATGTTGGACTTCATGCAGAATAAGGCACACGCATGTATATATACAAGAAGAGAAAAAAATAATAATAATAAAAATAAACTAACTTGGATGTAAGCTACTAAATTAGCTTCATGACAACCACCTTTCTTCTCTATTAAAACATAAACAACAATCTAATGAATTAGCAAACTGACCCCTTTAAGCATTTATGCCTTGAAAACAATGTGTATTCTTCTAGCATTTTAGTTTGTAGTTTAATCATAGTAATCACATATGCTATAGGACAGGAATATAAGTGAAGTATATGGGTCGCCTAGATGCTGTTAAACAGCATAAAAAGAGGTATGCAATGGTTATTCACCCCAAATGCATATCTCACCCAGACTAATCAAAGTGAAGCCCAGTGATTGGGCAGATATAATGCAGGGATTAGAAATTTAGACCCAACACACACACACACAAAAGTTAACAACAGACAAAAACTGGAAAATTTTCAAAAAAATTAATCTCAAGAGTCTGCCTTCTGTGGACTAGCCAGAGTTTCATACCTAACCAGGAACCATGCCACACCATTAGCAGAATAAGTGTCTGAAGGAAGTGAATCAATCTCAACAGAATCACAAAGACAAAGGACAAAGGAGTCCAATGTTGAACTTCATGCAGAATAAGGCACACACGTGTGTATATATATATATACAAGAAGAGAAAAAAATTAATAATAAAAATAAACTACCTTGGATGTAAGCTACTGAATTAGCTTCATGACAACCACCTTTCTTCTCTATTAAAACATAAACAACAATGCAATGAATTAGCAAACTAGGCCCTTTAAGCATTTATGCCTTGAAAACAATGCGTATTCTTCTAGCATTTTAGTTTGTGATTTAATCATAGTAATCACATATGCTATAGGACAGGAATATAAATGAAGTATATGGGATGCCTAGATGCTGTTAAACAGCATAAAAAGAGGTATGCAATGGTTATTCACCCCAAATGTATATCTCACTCAGACTAACCAAAGTGAAGCCAAGTGACTGGGCAGATATAACCCCGGGACACTGCAATTTAGCTACTAAGAAGATATCAAGCAAAGAAAAGCTTTAAAAGATCAAAATTAATGCAATGAAAGCAACCACATTAAAGGAACAACCATTACATTAGCTATCCACTCTCAAGAACATTAGAAACTCTCCTTGTACATCTTTACGTGCTAAAATTACAAGAATTCTACAAGTTACTGTACCCTTTCAAAAAAATCCACATATATTCTTTTTACCGAAGCAGACAAACTTGAGTAATTAATCACACTTTCTGATAGTTGCATGGACACCAGTGAGGGATGATGGCCTTACTGTTGCAACATGCTCCAACACATTGTAATATGAAAAAAACAATCATGCAATGCATGGAACAAAGCTATAAGAGAAGATTTTCTTCAACGAAATTGAGTGATTATGCAAGTAGGCAAGAAGATCAATTGCATTAAAATTAATGATTATCATATTCGAGATTACTATAGTAATAACTAAAAAAACTAGAGCAAGAAAAAATATGTTGAATAATGCACATCTCATGTTGTGTGTCTATTGCTAGTACACAAGTTCTAATTGAATATCCCAAGCAAATTTAAAGCTTTAACAGAGGACTCACACAGGAACATGCCTTCATTAACAATTCAACTAATGTGAAATGCCTCATAATAATAGGATCTAAGATACACCTTTAAGTGGCCAAACTAAAACCTGGAAATTGATGAGGATCTAAAAGAGAGCAAAGGCTATTCCACTGATTATCTCAATGAAATACCAGACTTAATGTAAACTTTTCACTGAAGAATAACTTCCTTGCCACCTCGTGACAAATACTGTTCAATTATTGTGGTATACACAATATTCATTAAGGTCAATTTTTGTTTTATCCAAAAGATCTCAACTACAAAATTTTATACATCCACAACCAGTCAAATCTATAACTATATATTGTAATGTTTGCGTTACTTTTCAACCTCAAGGCAACCAGTGAAAGAAAAAATTCAGCTGCCATATGCTATACCATCCAATCCTAGAACAAGAAGGAAAGAAAGATGAAAATCCATTTCCAATCTTAAGATGCCCTTACCCTTGGATTTCCACATCAGAAGAAACCATCTTGCAGACCCACAAAGATATCATCATCCTCTCCATCAAAAAACTGCAATCCATCCATACCAGTACCAGATTGACCCCTAATACTTCCTAGCGTCTCCATTCCTTCAGCAATCCCAGAACCAAAATCCTCGTAATCTTTACTGGCATCATCTGTATCCCAGTCCGGTCCTTCCACGTGCTCAGGAATGGTCTCATCTTTCTTAATTCTGGTCCCTTTGCCCATAATCTTTTTGGTATTCCTGGCCACTGATTTCTTCCTCTTCATCACTGGCTTCGCAACACTAGGACTAGGACTAGGGCTAGGGCTAGGGCTAGGTACCTCTCTATGATGATAGGTTTTTCTTGTACACCCATCAAAGCTCTCAACCCCCTTCTTCACTTGCTCTGTTTGCAAATTCTTACCACTAGCATTCTCCTCAGTTTTACCCAAGAGTTCATCATCACTTGAATTATCACTGTTATTGCCTATATTAGATTCATTGCCACCCTGAGGAGGCACAGAATTCTTGTTGACCACCACCACCACCTCCTCCTCCTCCTCCTCCTCCTCCTCATGAGGAGTTGCCGTGAACATCGGCGCGAACGGCATCCATGATGAAAACCCTTTCCCTTTGTCTCCTCCTCCACTCTGAAACCCAATTGGATTAAACCCCAAACACCAGTACTCACCATTCCTCACAACAGCGGGCGGCGGTGGAGACCGAATAGCCACGGCATGAAAAGCTTTCATACAGGTGTGGTTCTGGCACCTCAAACAACAATCCTCATAAACCCTAACATACTCATAGACATAGTAACAGTAAGGGCAGACGGTCCAGAATGTATCTGAGTCTGAGCCACATTGTCCTCCCTCCATAGGAGTATTATTACTACTACTCTCCGTCTTCGTCTTCGTCTTCGTCTTCTGCTTCTTCATCTTGTCAAGTGGTTGTTTGGTTTTGGTCTGAAATCCGAAGAACATTCGAAGCTCATTGTCGAACTGATTCTTCTTTGAAGGGTTGGACAAGAGTGTCCAAGCATGGCGGACGAGGTCGAAAGCTTCGGGAGCGAAGGGGGAGTTGTTCTTGTTAGGGTTTAAGAGTAGAATGAGCTTCTTATACTGGTTTCTGAGGAGTTGTAAGTCTTCCGAGTAACGTTTCACTCCCAAAATTGAGTACCAGTCGGGTCGGTTGTTGTCGTTGTTGTTAAAGCGGGTGGTGGCCCCAGGACGTCCACCACGGCCAGAATCTGGGCGGCGGCGGCGGCGGCAGGGTTTGACTCTTGGGCTTGGACTGCATATTTCCGGCGACCCTCCAAGTTGCGGTTCCGGAGGAAGTATTCGGCTGTGTTGATTAAGAGCTCTGCCCCGGATCCCTCCCCGGGTCCGGGTCCACCGCCATGGCCATTCCTATTCCTATTCATTTTTGTTTTTTATGGGTCGTTAAACACACCAAAATATAATCACTAAATTATACCAAATTCAATCAGAATAATGGCAAGTCCAGGTATCGATCACAGGGACTATTGTTAAATTAAACTAATTTAATTGATAAATTTTTAAATTAATTTTGATAAAAAGATTGAATGATTATAACTTAATTTAATAATAAATAAATTAAACTAATGAATTAAATTATTAATAATAAATAAAATTTATTTACTGAATTGGGGGAAAAACTAAGGCAAAGAATCCACCACTAGCCACGTAATTAGGGTTTCCAATTGAAATCAATTATCCTAGGTTTTGAACAAATTAATGCTTTGCAACTACAAGTTTAAAGCATTTAACAAGAAAATCATCACATTCAATGTACAGGCACGAACCATCTCAAGTAGTACGAACTGTTCACTCTAAACTAGGGTAGTGACACGACTCGTCCCTCGTAGTATGATTCGTCTTATACCTTGAATGTGAAAGAATAGAAAACTCATGTATGGATAACATTCAACAATCACAGAAAATCAAATATTTGAAAAGATAATGAAAATTATATATAAAGAATTTCTAAAACACTATACAATGGTTCAAACCTTTACATAATTGAGAATCAAAAGGAAAACAAAATAGTTACATGGCTAGGGTTTCATCAAAATCCTAGAAAAAGAAGATTAGCCACTCATGGAGGAGTGGAAGGAAGTAGAAGGAGAAGAAATCACCATTGGAGACATCTTTGAAGCTTCTTGTTTCTTCTCTTCCCAAACCCTAGCCTCTCTCTTTAGGTCAAAACAAATTTAGAACCCTAGAAAAGCCTTTCCCTTTTCTTTTTATACTTCTATTCACTTCCAAACAGGTTTAAAACATCAGTTTGACTTTTCCAGAAAAAGTCAACTCTGTCCAAATTTTGTCTTTTTGCCCATTTTATGCTCCTGATTGACATTCAACACACATAAAGTATATGGTTTGACCAGCAAGTGAAGTTAAGAGATTCTAATTAACGGCCTCAATGATGTACAATTCGGCCTTAATCACATCCCCCAACTTACAACTTGCTAGTCCTAAGCAAGTAAAATAAATAAAATTAAATAAAATCTATCTATTTCCTCTTTCGTGGGAAAAACGGTTACATTTAGCATATGCAACAAGCCTTTAAACCACAAGGTTACCCCAAGTGGACGAGTAAAATCTCGTGAGGGTTTCCAGAAATGATACCCACAAACATTAACATATTCATATATACTCAACAATAAATGACCACACTACTCCACATAACAATCAACTTATGTGCCACTACAGTGTGATATTGAGACATCATGAGTCATTAAAGACACAGTGGACAAGCATGAAGGAACCTATTGAGTCAAAACCACAATTCAGTTAATACAAAAGTAAAGTTCCGTATACTTGTGCATGCTAGTAGACAAGTTATGAGTACCCTCGGTGTAAAGTGCAATCTCCATATTAGTTAACTATCCATTATAATAGCCCAGTATAACTCACAATAACGCCCAACATATACAGAAAAACTAACCTATTGCAGCCAAGATTTTCAAAAGTTGTTTTTTTTTTTTTTTAAATGACTGTGCAATGTCCTGATCCATTAAGCTTTCTAATCAACCCATGTAACAAGCATTGGGCCAATGACTCCCAAACCAGACGATTTTAGGGCACTAGGTGTAAAGACACCCCTACGGGCTTAATAACTCAAGTTGAAAAGGCTACGAATCCGAACAAGTCATTCTTCTTATTTTTCCTTAACTGTGCAATGTCCAAATCCCTTAAGCTTTCTAATTAACCCATGTAGCAAGTTTTGGGCCAATGACTCCCAAACCAGACGGTTTTAGGGCATTAGGTGTAAAGACACCCCTACGGGCTTAATAACTCAAGTTAAAAAGGCTACGAACCCAAACAAGTCAAGTGTTTTTTTTTTTTTTTTAAAGAATCTTGGCTCCTCATTTTTTCTTTTCTGCAACTCTAGTTATTATCAATGATGTACACCAGGGATTATAATAAAAAGATCACCGCTATGATAGTGTGTTCATGTGAATTAAGGCATACTCATGACAAGTGTACTAAAACCACAAACACAGACAACTCTCCTCGTGCAAACATCACATGCAAGTATCTACCTAATAAACCCTTTTCATGCAAGTCTACTATGATCTCCAATTAACATATGCAAATATCATCACCCTACTAGCAAAAAGTCACATCAAGTGAAGTAATGCAATCAAGTGAAATAGGTATAAGCATGAATTATGAGCCAAATAGAAATGCACAAAAGAAAATATACACCCTCATCCCCAACTTGAATATGACATTGTCCTCAATGGAAAAGTAAAGGGAAATGAGAGAATATTACCAGAATTGTAGGTGCACATCCAGGTAGGCAGAAAGGAACATATACACACTTCACACTGTTTGTTTGTTTGTTTTTTTTTTTTTTTAAGAAAAGAAAGAACTAAAAAGGAAAATAAAAATAAAAATAAAAGAGACAAGTAATATACAGGTGGGGACTACAGGGAAGCCGGTGGTGGTGGTGGCGGCGGGAAATGCTGGGCGAACAAAGCTTGCATCAAAGAGTGCGTCTCAAAGGCGTCATCCTGAATCCGTTGCTGGTGGGCGAGCAGCTGGTCGAAGGTCACCCAAGAATAGTCGCAATGCGCCTGAAAATCCGTGCGCAACTCCATGAGACTCTGGTGATGATCACGAAGAATACTGTGGACCTGATCCATAGAGTGCTGAAGGTGTAAGTACTCCTCGCGAGTCATGTACAGTGGGTCCCCTTGGGGAGGCACGGGGGAAACAGGATGTGGTGGGTGGTCATGTACGGGCGCGTGGGCCTCATCAACTGGGGCACCAACCGGCTGCGGGATACGAGATATGCTATGCTGCCATTCCCGCTGGCCGAAAGTCAGATACCCTCTATCAATCTCCTCATCCTCAGCAATGTGGATGTGGTTCAGCTGAAACACAAGTGTCAGCAGATTGGCAAATGGGAGTGGCCAAGTCAGGTTTTGCATAGGATCAGGCTGAACTGCCTCTCGTAGAAATTTCTGCAAGTGCATGAAGATGATACGTGCCAGCGGGACCTGATAGCTATACTGATACCCGTGTAGAACCCGAACAAACTCCAATCGTCGCTCAGCTCGATGCCCAAGTGGAAGGACATTCTTATGGACCACGGAATCCAGGAATAGCAAGCGGCTAGGCAGCTTGCTCCGCCGCAAGCATGTGAAACTGAGGTCACCGTGGGCCCCCGGGAAGTATTGCTGGATGAGGCTATGGATGGGCTGTCGATCCTCAACTTCCGGGAAGGGCTGATATTCCGGCTTGGCGAAAAACCCTAACACTGTGGCAATCATGGATGAGGTGATGTGGACAGCCTGACCATCAATGTTAGAGAGCAGTCCAGCCTCGGTGGGTGACTCATATAGGTTCTGGTAGAAAAGTCGTACCAGACGAGGATAAGTGGGCGCTGTCACAGTGCAAACGCCCAACTGCTGCCGGAGTCGGAGCTGCTCAACGGCCCAAGTAGTGTCTGTCTCACCTTGAAAAAATTGCAGATTGAACTGAGTGAGCTTGTGAAGAGGGCGTGAAGCCCACTCTGGCCGGGGTAAGTCACCCAGTGGTGGTGGTGAGGATGGTGGTGACGGTGGCGGTGGTGGCGCCGAAGAGGTGGAACCTCTGGCCTTCTTGGAAGCCCGAACAACACGTCGACTCATATCCTGCACACACCAAAAACAAATAGACACAAACCCGTGGAACCAATCATGAGAATAAAATAAAATATGAAAGCACAAGTTTGCCCACTATGTACCACAAGCAATTCCCACTTCTTTTTTTTTTTTTTTGTAATGTAAAAACGAAAATAATTAATGAATGAATAAAAATGACATTAAATTAAATTAACTAAACCAGAAAATAAATTACACTAAACTAAACTAAACTAAACTATAAAATAAGTAAACTACAAAAGAGACTAAAGTATAGAAAAAAAATAGAATAAAATAGCCTAAACTAAACACTTTTTTTTTTTTTTTTGAAGAAAATAAAATAAAATAAAATAAAATAAAAATTCAGAAAATAAAATAAAAACTAAATTACTTAATAATTAAATGAACAATTACATCATAGAATAAAAATAAAAATAACATCACTAACTAAACAAATAAAATTAAAAATAAAACAATTCATAACTAATTAAACTAACTAGAATCACTAACGAACAATTTAAACTAAACAAATAGAGGAAATAAAAATAAACTAAATTAGGATTAGTATTAGCACACGATTTCTGAATTTTTTTATTTTTATTTTTATTTTTTCGAAAATTCCCGCACGTGCGGGGCCCAAGCCGCACGTGCGGCGTTCATCTTCTCCAGAAGATGATCGGTGTTGAGTTTTTTTTTTTTTTTTTTAAGTACAACACAGATTTTGTTTGTTTGTTTGTTTGTTTGTTTTTTTATATTTCTTATTTTTGTAAAATTGAACAAGTATAACTATATATATATTTTTTTTGTTTTTTTTTGTTTTTTACTAACTCACAGCACCTAACAAAAGGCACCAGAGTTAAGGCATAAAGTTACCACTTCAGAATCCCCCAGGTAATAAAACCCAGCGTAGTTTATAGCCTTCGGGCTAGTACCGCCCAAAGTATACTTAACCATTTCTACCTTCAATTGACATTCGAAATAAATATAGCATATGAGAAAATAACGGAATGCCCACTAAAGGTATAATCTTTACGCGAAAACCACGGGTACTACTTTTCTCCCTAACTGTGTTTGTAACTTTCCCTATTCTCCAACAGGGTGACAGACTAGGTTGATTCGATATCCAAAATCGAGGCGCATAAAGCTACCTCAACCTATGGGGCTGCCATACAGAGTTCAAGCCGAGGTAGTTTTGAAGCAATCTCCACACCCCTGGGTATTTAAACCAGACTCTAGTCTCGGAAATCCCAAACCTTTGTGTTCTAGGCTTTGCCATTCGAACTCTAGTTTCCACCGTCTCAGTTGGTCTCCTAGGAACTCACTACAAACACGGTTAGGTGGCTATACCAGACCGTCAGATGCCGTTCGGGCACAGCTAACACCAAAGGAATTACACCTTTAGAGGATTTAAAGTCTCCTAGACGCAAGTAAAGCATGACGAGATCAAAGAAAAACAAAATAGCATAGAAGGGAAAGAAAAGAGAATAAGAAATTAATCCATCAATTGTAGTAAAATGGGTCCATCAATGCAATGGACTCAATCATATCCCCATTCCCAATCCCCTCTATATATGGTTTCAATCTTTGGCCATTCACTTTGAAAGTGTGGCCAGTCTTTGGATCTCGCACCTCAACGGCGCCATGAATGAATGCCTCAACAACTACAAAGGGGCCATCCCATCTTGATCTTAGCTTACCCGGAAAGAGTCTCAATTTTGAATTAAAAAGCCACACTTTTTGGTCGGGTTCAAAGGATTTCCTGTTAATGTGCTTGTCATGGAATTCTTTAGTCCGAGCTTTAAAAACTCTCGAACTCTCATATGCATCATTCCGAATTTCCTCCAACTCATTGAGTTGCAATTTCCGGTTGAGCCCAGCTGCGGCCATATCGAAATTAAACTTCTTTATGGCCCACAATGCTCGGTGCTCATGTTCAACCGGGAGATGGCAAGTTTTGCCGAACACCGCTCTATATGGTGACATCCCAATGGGTGTCTTATAAGCAGTGCGGTAAGCCCATAATGCATCAATTAACCGTTGTGACCAATCTTTTCTATCCGGTCTCACCGTTTTCTCAATTATGTGCTTTACCTCCCTATTTGAGACTTCCACTTGGCCACTAGTTTGAGGGTGATATGGAGTGCCAACTTTATGAGTGATAGAGTATTTCTTAACTACCGACTCAAAGAACCGGTTACAAAAATGTGTACCCTGATCACTTATTATGGCTCTAGGAAACCCAAAACGACTAAAGATGTTTTCATGCAAAAACTTGATTACCACTCTATGATCGTTTGTTCGGGTAGCTATTGCCTCCACCCACTTAAACACGTAATCTACTGCCAAAAGAATGTACTCAAACCCGAATGACGACGGGAAAGGGCCCATAAAATCAATCCCCCACACATCAAATATTTCTACCACAAGAATAGGGGACATTGGCATCATGTCACGCCGAGACATTGAACCCATTTGTTGACAGCGCAAACAAGTTCTACAAAATTGATGGGCATCTTTAAAAATTGTGGGCCAATAAAACCCACTCTGTAAAATCTTGGCGGCCGTTTTATGCCCACTAAAATGACCGCCACATGCAGAAGAATGACAAAATGTAAGAATGCTATGCACCTCACTCTCCGGCACACACCGTCGGATCACTTGGTCGGAGCAATATTTAAACAACTCCGGATCCTCCCAAAAATAATATCTGACCTGCGAAAAGAATCGGTCTTTGTCTTGCTTAGACCAATTCTGTGGAATTTGCCCAATGGCCAAGTAATTTACAATATGTGCAAACCACGGGGGGCTCTGTAGACACCCCATTTTTGACCGACCTTAAGACTCAGACGTCATCAATTGAGCGCTTGGTGATGTTGCATATTGTGCTCGTTCTGAGGTTGCGGAGTCCCGGCTGCGAGCCTTGCCTCCAGACTTCCGGACTCTTTTGTGCTTTGCCTCGGTTTGCGAACCAGGCTTGATTTTCTCTGTTTCTCTTCCCAAAGGGAGGGAGAGGTCTCGTAGATCATCTCTCAGTGGCCGTGGGCTACGTTTCGTGGTCATAGGCCATTTTTCCCATCTCGGAGCCCGGTTCCCGGTTTTCGGAGCCGTCAGGCCGTGTGCCTCGGTTCGGGACCGCCTAACTACCTCCGTTTGCCCTGGTTTTTGGCACATATCTTATTTACTCCCTTTTGAGGGACACTGTGGTCCGAGAGACCAACTTCGTGGTCGGACACCACTTCCGGTGCCTAACAGCCTACTTTTGGGGCCCCGAACTGCGTGTTTCGGCTCCCGAACCTTCATTATACATTTTTGGACTCCGACCTGAACTTGAGATAGTCTTATTTTGGGATCCTTTTCATGTTTGATTAAGGACCTTTTGCTGTTTGACATCTCCATATACCACTTGCCTCTTTACCTCTTTTTAGGCCTTTTTTGCACGGTATTTTAGGCGTACTTGTGGGCTGTGTTGGACTTGGTTGTAAACTACAAAGTGTCTTATTTTGAGCCCCTCTTCAACTTTGTTGAAGGACTCTCGGCCATTTGGAACCAGTAGCTACCACTTGCCTTTATATCCCTCTTTAGGCCAATTTTTGGAGGGAAACTTGAAATATTTCCCCCCCTTTTTTTCCCCCCTCTTTTTCACCTCATTTGCCTATATATACAGCCCCTCCCCAGCTGGTTTGAGGGTTACAAAAAATCTGATTTGGGAGCTCCTCCATACAATCTCTCTCTCTCTATATTCTAACCTTAAAACTCCAAGTTCCTATACCCATTTCTTCACCACCACCAAGCACCACCACCACTACTCCATTCCGGCAGATAGGAGTGGCTTTCCAGCAGCTAAGAGGCAACATTTTTCAGTCCTAGAGGCAGCAAAGGTTGGGTCTTCAAGGTGAGCACTCTTCTCCCTCTTTCTAGTTCATTTTTGCCTCATTTTTTTAGCCTCTTTACTTGCTGTTTTGAGCTCCGACCAAAACATAAAATGTCATTTTTTTGAGCTATATTCCATGTTTCATTAAGGGCTTATTACAGTTTGAAGCTTATTTTTGACACTTTCTTCATTACCCCTTTGTATGCCATTATTTTGCATGATTCTTTTAGCCTATGTGTGATCTGTTTTCGAGCATGATGTAAACTGTGGTTAGGCTTATTTTGAGCCGTTCTTCAACATTGAAGAAGGGCTCAACACTGTTGGGGACCTCCATGTATGACTTGCTTCATTACCCCTCTTTGGTCCCCATTTTTGCATTTTTTTTTAGCCTATCATGCTTCTGTTTTTCGGCCATGATCAGAACTGAAATTGGCCATATTTTGACCCCCTTGACATGTTTCATTAAGGTATTTTGCTGTTTGATGCATGTTTTGTATACTTCATGTTATAGCCCTGGTTGGCCTTAATCTTGCATTGCATCTTTAGCATGTTTGTATACTGTTTTGGGACTTGTCATCTACTGTGAGTAGTCATATTTTTGGTCCCTATTCAGTGTTGTAGAAGGGTCTTTTTCTGTTTGGGTCTTGCATCTACCACTTGCTTCATTGCCTCCCTTGCGGAGCCATTTTTGTATGCCATTTTAGCCCTACCTGCGCTTGCTGTTTGACCATGCTTTGTACTGTAAAAATGTTTTTCTCGGGCTGTCTTGCTTCTGTATTCACACTTCGTGTGCAAATAATGCATGTATTGCACAGTTGTAGGCCATTTCATATGCCTAATTTTGAGTTTCAGGATGCGTCTCATGTATCGGGTGCCATATTGCCATGATTCGGGGCTGTTAAGCATCATATTTCAGTGATTGAAATTCATATGTTTGTATGCCATGATCCATGCCTTGCCATACCTTGTTGGAGTGGCATTCGTGCCTTAGGTCCGGTCCTCGGTTTGCGTGCATACGTGCACGTATTTCGAGCGTCCCATTTTCATTCTATGGCCTCTTATGTGAGTGTGGCTGAGGTCCACTCACATTGGTGTAAGTCCATCTTGCATTGTGTATGTCATGTCTCAATGCGTTGTGCATGTTATGTTGTTAGCATTGTGTGTGCCATGTAGTTGCATTGCATGTTCATATGTTTGCATGCCCATGTTGCATACTAGATCACATGCCTAGGTTGCATTGCATTGGCATGCATTCCTTGCCTCTTGATCAAGTGATAGAGGTTGGGCTTTATGTGTTTGTTTGATTTGCATGACATTTGAAATCAAAGTGCATACTTGGTTTCTTGGGCCATCACGCATCGAAATGCGCAATTGGTGGTCCGAGTATCAAGGAACATACCCCTTTGAGTCAAAATCATGATAAGGGATGTGTTGGTGCACACATTTGCTGGAAATTTCATGCCATACACTGTCTGTCTGCTGTTGCTGTCAAAACTGTCATCTGCAGGAATTTTCTGCCGACCGGCAGTATAGAGTGCCGACCGGCACTTTATGGGTAGCCGATAACCTCTCAAGCAGCCGGTGGTCATTTTACATGGCCGGTGGCCATTCCATCCAGCCGGTGGTGTACAGCAGCATGCAAGGAAGGTGTTCTGGAACTTTGGCAATTTTTGGAGAGACAGGGCAGTAAGAACAGAGACAGCAGTGGCATGGTGCGGGTTTTCCGGGCGAGTCGGATTCGAGCATGCATCATTCGCGCATCCCGAGGCAGGGGCTGTGGCCACCTTTCCTTTTTGCATTTAATTTGATAATTAGAATTCTGTAATAATTTATTCTGTATTCGGACTGTATTATTTGGGACTATATATTCTTTTGGTCCCTCTGTGTGAGGGCATATTTGTAATAAGTGTGGGTGAGTGTGTGTATGTCTTCCAACCCCCATTTCTTTCTTCCTTTTTATTTACCTGCTTATGATGGTAGATTAGGGCATATTTAAAATTAGCATACCTTATGCAATGCATGCGTGCATCCATGCATTTGTTGACATGCACCGGGCTCGGTACATCATACAAACTGCATTGTATTTTAATTCCAAATTGAATACGTGTTATTTGTAGCATCCCACATGCCATGTTTAGGATAGCCGAGCCTGCCTAGATTACATCTTTGCATGTGTTGCATTAGACATTTCAGTATGCTTAGGTCCATGCATGGATTTCTAATGAGCTTCTGTTTTGGCTTGGAGTACTAGGTGAGTTTTTATGCTTTAGCATCCTTGCACGTGTGTGAGTGTTGCCATAATAGCATGACTACCATGAGGCTAAGTGTTTATGTGATATAACTGTTTGAATGCCTGTGGATGGAGGTCAAATTACCTAGATTGGAATAATGCATTAAAACTGTGAGTTTTAAGTCCACCAGATAGCGGCAAAACTGTCTTTTCTAAAAGCCCACTTGAGGGTGGCAAAAACCTGCATTTTAGCCTACTTGCGAGTAGCAAACCATTTTTAAAACAAACATGTAGTGTTTTGTTCCAATTTAGGCGATTTGGTCTATACTTGTTTGCTGTGCGCATAACATAGTAATTCTAGGCTAATAATCGGAATAAGAACACATAACGTTTTCAAAATTGGATATCACGGTTAGTAGAGGCCGATCTTAGGATCGGGCGAGAGGGGTGCTCATAGCTGACCTTCCCCAATCGTACCCAAGTTCCCGAGCTGAGGCAACTTTGGTGATGACGGACACGTGGCCTTTGGCACCGAGTCAGGATTTTCTAAATTCCCCCATTAAAAAATATTTAGGTGGCGACTCTGTATCTGGCAAAGCAGTCCATGTTTGGCACTTCTTTTCAAAAATCTGTTTTTTCTCAAAACGAATTGCCGGATTTGGACTCTTTGGTTCAGATTACGAACCGTAACACAAAAAGGGAGTCCGAACTGTAGCGAGGTCCACCGTGGGCTTGTTACAGGCTCGCTTGTGACAGCTCAAAGAGTTGTTCGTCCGGAAACGAATCATGCAAAATAAGAGGGTCACTATTATACTCAACAAGGATTCGGGAGAGATGATCCGCCACCACATTCTCGGATCCTCTCTTATCACGGATCTCTAAGTCAAATTCCTGAAGCAACAAAATCCATCTAATCAACCTAGGTTTGGTCTTTTCTTAGATAATAAATACCGCAAAGCGGCATGATCAGTGAAGACTATGACCTTGGAACCTAGGAGATAAGACCGGAATTTGTCTAAGGCAAAGACCACAACTAGCAACTCTTTCTCGGTAGTAGTGTAGTTCAATTGAGCATCCGAGAGAGTGCGACTAGCATAATATATAGCAAATGGTGCCTTATTGACCCTTTGGCCCAACACAGCCCCGACAGCATAATCAGAGGCATCACACATGATTTCAAAGGAAAGTGACCAATCTGGTGACTTCATGATTGGGGCAGTGGTCAAGGCCATTCTCAGTGTTTCAAATGCCTTTAAACATGCCTCATCAAAGACAAAAGGCGCGTCCTTAACTAGTAAACTACACAAAGGACTTGATATCTTACTGAAGTCTTTAATGAACCTACGGTAAAAACCTGTATGCCCTAAGAACGACCTGATTTGACGCACGGAATTGGGTGGAGGAAGGCCTGTAATGAGGTCAACCTTAGCCTTGTCAACCTCTATACCTCGAGGGGACACAATGTGTCCTAACACTATACCCTCACGAACCATAAAATGGCTATTTTCCCAACTCAAGATTAGGTTTGCCTCAATACATCGTTCTAACACTCTAGTCAAGTTCCTAAGGCATTCCTCAAAAGACGGTCCAAACACCGAAAAGTCATCCATAAAAACCTCTAAGAATTTCTCCACTATGTCGGAGAAAATGGCCATCATACACCGTTGAAAGGTCGCTGGTGCATTACATAGCCCGAATGCATGCGCCTGTAAGCAAAAGTGCCAAAAGGGCATGTGAATGTGTTCTTTTCCTGTCAGCGGGGTACACCGGGACTTGATTATACCCCGAGTAACCATCAAGAAAACAATAGAACCCTTGCCCCGCTAACCGCTCTAGGATTTGGTCAATGAAAGGTAAGGGAAAATGGTCCTTCCTAGTGAGGAATTTAGTCTCCTATAATCAATGCACACTCGCCACCCAGTAGTGGTTCGTGTGGGGACTAACTCTCTCCCTCATTCTCAACAACAGTGATGCCCGATTTCTTGGGCACCACTTGTGTGGGACTCACCCACTTGCTATCTGAGATGGGGTATATAATACCCACATCCAACAATTTCAAAACCTCATTCTTCACCACCTCTTTCATGTTAGGATTCAGTCTTCGTTGCATTTCGCGAGAAGGTTTGGTGTCCTCCTCTAGATGTATATAATGCATGCACACGGAGGGGTCTATCCCTTTCAAATCAGCCACTGACCACCCTATAGCACTCCGATGTGCCACGAGAACACTCATTAACTGACTCTCCTGCTCCGCAGTCAAGTCAGATGCAATGATAACTGGTAAAGTCTCCTGGGGCCCTAAAAATGCATACTTGAGTGTGGCCAAAAGTGGCTTCAACTCAAGTGTAGGTGGTGTGACTAAAGATGGTGTGGCAGGCTCTCTCGACAGAGGAGAAAGTGACTCAAACCGGGCTTTCCATGGAGGAAAATCCGGTGTAGAAGAAGAATTAAGCAAGACATTCACCTCCTCAACTAACCCATCTATATCAAAATTTTCAAACCCAAAATGAGCTAGACAAGCCTCTAAAGGGTCCTCTACAAGAATGGAGGGCAAAGCCTCCTCAACAATCTCATCCACAACATCCACTAATAAGCACTCCTCTCTCTCATGAGGTTGTTGTGATGCTTGGAAAACATTAAGTTTCACTTGCATGTTACCAAATGAAACTTCCATAACCCCGGTCCGACAATTAATGCATGCATTGGCCGTAGCCAAGAAAGGTCGACCCAAAATCACCGGGATTTGTTTCCTCGAACTGGCTACCGGTTCCATATCTAAAACCAAAAAGTCAACAGGGAAGTAGAACCTATCAACCTTAACTAATACATCCTCAATCATGCCACGTGGCACTTCGAGGGACCGGTCAGCCAACTGAAGAGTAACAGTAGTGGGCTTCAACTCGCCAAGCCCAAATTCCTCGTACACAGAGTACGACAACAAATTGACACTCGCCCCTAAATCCAATAAGGCCCTATCAATGAAATGGTCCCCTATAATGCATGCAATGGTTGGGGCACCCGGGTCCTTAAGCTTAGGAGGTGTGTCATTCAACAAGATGGAGCTTACTTGCTCCGTGAGTAGGACCTTTTGGGACACATGTGTCCTAGATTTACGCTTTTGTGTACAAAGGTCCTTCAAAAATTTGGCATATGATGGTACTTGCTTAATCGCCTCCAACAGGGGGAGGTTGATTTTTACCTGTTTAAAGACCTCCATCATTGCCTCCATAGATGCCGCCTTCTTATTAAAAGGGGACGGTGTGTCAAGACATTGGGGAAATGGTGCCTTAGGCACATATGGTGCCTTAGGCACGTATGGTGCCTTGGGCTCAAGTGAAGTGCTAGGGACTAAGTCATCCCTCTTAAGTGTTTCCCCCTCACCCTTACTCTCACTAGGTGAACCACCGTGGTCACCCTTCCTAACTCTAGTTGCATCAGACGCAACTGACTGAGGCTCTAACTCCCTACCACTTCTCAAAGCAACCACCGCTTGCACTTGCTCATGTTGCTTACCATTCCCACCCGAACTCTCTGCCCCGTATTGTCCCTTAGGGTTGGCCACAGTTTGACTTGGTAATTTTCCCTCCTCTCTCCGATTCATGTTGTTAGCCATTTGACCCAATTGGGTCTCTATCTTAGCAATAGAGTGAGTGTGGGAGTGAACTATCGGTGCTAACCCCTTAAGTTCTGAAAGAACTTCCAACACCTGAGTCTCAAAGGCAGAGTTGCCCTGAGGAACAGGCGGGGGTAGTGGTTGCCGGTATGGTTGTGGGGGTCTATAAGGTTGCGGTGGTCAGTAAGATGATTGGTTGGCAAAATTATTGAAATTCTGCCTTGGTGGTGGAGGATTGTATGAAGTGCCTTGTGAAGGGGGTCTCCATGAGAAATTAGGGTGATTTCTCCATCTCGGATTGTATGTGTTGGAGTATGGATCATTACCCGGGTTGGAGAATCCTTGAGCTGCATTCACATGCTCTTGGACTAACTCCGGAAATTGTGATGCCGAAGGGCACTCACTCAAGTCATGAGCAGGGCTCGCACAAATAACACATGCCACGTGAAATTGAGGCTGATCTTGCTGGGTAGGGGCATGTCCCGTAACTAATAATTGGTCCATCTTGCAGGACAATGCCTCTACTTGTTGGGCTAACTCTAGGTTTTGCCCGACCTCATAAATGCCCCCTCTTTTCGGGGCTCCAACTACGGGTTGCCGGACTTGCCGGGCTGCGGAGGCATGGTGAAGGGAATTATCACTTCAGTTCTCAAACAATTGCCATGCCTCGGCATCATTTTTAGACATAAATGTCCCACCACAGGACGAATCCACCATTTGGCGGTGTGGCTCAGTTAAGCCATAATAGAATGTTTGAACAAGTTGCCAATCAGGCACTTGGTGGTGGGGACACTGTTGGAGAAGGTCTCTAAGTCTTTCCCACGTCTCATGGAATTGCTCGCCATCCATTTGAGCAAAGTTTGTGATGGCTCGCCTAAGTTGGTTGGTTTTACCTATGGGAAAGTACTTCTCCAAGAACCGTTGCTGTAATTGGTCCCAACTTGTGATTGAATTAGCAGGTAAAGAATTTAGCCAGTGTTTGGCTTTATCCTTTAACGAGAATGGAAACAATCGCAACATTAAGGCCTCATTTGTGAAATTCTGGATCCTCACTGTTGAGCAAATTTCCAAAAATTCATTCAAATGCTTATAAGGGTCATCATGAGTTAGTCCATGGAATGATGGGAGCATTTGTATGGTGCTGGACTTAATCTCATAATGAGCAGCAGTGGTGTTGGGCAATTGGATGCATGATGGTGATGTATATGCAGTGGGTGTAAAATAATCCTTAAGGGTCCGGTTAGGCACATTCGGGACATTAGGATCTGCCATCTCTAATGGCTCAATGTATGGATATGAATACTCAAGCCTAGGAACACGGGCAGAAGCCCTAAGTCTCCTAAGGGTCCTTTCTAGTTCAAGGTCCAAACACCACAATTCAGGGCGACAAGAACGACGCCCGTGCATACACTACCCACACACACACAATAAGTTCGACTCGGTGCACTAAGTTACGAAAGCAGAATGCTAAAAGAGAAATACTCACAGCGGTTTAACGAAAACGCTTTACTCGTCTTGCGGGTGCTTGGCGTGTAGACGTTGTCTCCAACCCTCAATTGAGCTTTGACTTTCGTTTTAGCACTTTGGTGCTTTGCTTGTGAGTGTTTGCTTCTGTTTACTCACTTTAGTGTTGCGGTTTTTTTTTTTAAAAAAAGCTCGGCTGCGCTCCGCTTGCACTTCAATGATAGCTCCAATTTCAAACGCTCTGCACACTTAGCAACACCAAAAGCATAAAATCCTAAACTAAAAATTAAAATAAGAATGTAATTTTAAATTAACTAATTTCACCAGAAGTCCCCGGCAACGGCGCCAAAATTTGATGGGTCGTTGAACACACCAAAATATAATCACTAAACTATACCAAATTCAATCAGAATAATGGCAAGTCTAGGTATCGATCCACAGGGACTATTGTGAAATTAAACTAATTTAATTGATAAATTCCTAAATTAATTTTGATAAAAAGATTGAATGATTATAACCTAATTTAATAATAAATAAATTAAACTAAGGAATTAAATTATTAATAATAAATGAAATTGGTTTACTGAATTGGGGGAAAAACTAGGGCAAAGAATCCACCACTAGCCACGTAATTAGGGTTTCCAATTGAAATCAATTATCCTAGGGTTTGAACAAATTAATGCTTTGCAACTACAAGTTCAAAGCATTTAACAAGAAAATCATCACATTCAATGTACAGGCACGAACCATCTCAAGTAGTACGAACCGTTCACTCTAAACTAGGGTAGTGACACGACTCGTCCCTCGTAGTATGATTCGTCTCATACCTTGAATGTGAAAGAATAGAAAACTCATGTATGGATAACATTCAACAATCACAGAAAGTCAAATATTTGAAAAGATAATGAAAATTATATATAAAGAATTTCTAAAACACCATACAATGGTTCAAACCTTTACATAATTGAGAATCAAAAGGAAAACAAAATAGTTACATGGCTAGGGTTTCATCAAAACCCTAGAAAAAGAAGATTAGCCACTCATGGAGGAGTGGAAGGAGGTAGAAGGAGAAGAAATCACCATTGGAGACATCTTTGAAGCTTCTTGTTTCTTTCTCTTCCCAAACCCTAGCCTCTCTCTTTAGGTCAAAACAAATTCAGAACCCTAGAAAAGCCTTTCCCTTTTCTTTTTATACTTCTATTCACTTCCAAACAGGTTTAAAACATCAGTTTGACTTTTCCAGAAAAAGTCAACTCTGTCCAAATTTTGTCTTTTTGCCCATTTTATGCTCCTGATTGACATTCAACACACATAAAGTATACGGTTTGACCAGCAAGTGAAGTTAAGAGATTCTAATTAACGGCCTCAATGATGTACAATTCGGCCTTAATCAGTTTTTCTTTTGGGAGGGGGAGACACAGAGAGAGAGAGAGAGAGAGAGAGAGAGAGAGAGAGAGAGAGACTCTTCTGGATTGAAGGTGGAAAGGGAGGAGAAAAGAGAGAGAGGTGGGAGGGGTTATTTATATTTACAGGTTTGATTAGTGGAGTGGAGTGCCCATCTTGGACTAGGACTTTTTTATGGTGTGGATGGAAATGACAAAACTGTGAGACCGGGGGGGACATGTTAAATTAGATCTGGACCGTCTGTTAAGGGTATAGATGCTGGTTGTATGGTGACGTGGAGGGTGAGCAGAGTCATACTGATACTGTTATGGGATCAGCGAGGATTTGGGTTGGAGGGCAACCTGATCATTTTAGCGAGATTTTTTTTGAATTTTGAATAAATTACACTGACCACTCTTGAGATTTACTTTAAGAGTGTTGCTATTAGCACTTATCAAAATTTTTTAGACCCTCCATTTCTTTAGACCTCAATCCTAAATCCTAAATTTTAATAATATTTTTTTGGACAAGTTTGGCAAGTTGAAAAAAAGTCAAAAAGCCAAAAAGTTACTCAAAAAGTTAAAAAGTTATAACTATTCACCAAAAGTCAAAAATTACGGCTGCACAACTCCCATTCCTAATTTTTCCCTATACACTAATTTATACAATTTTTTAATACACATTTTTCATAAAAAGTCAAAAAGTTAACCCGAACATCCATATTTTTTTCCTCAATTTTTAGTCCAAAAAGACAAAAAGTGCACTTATTTAGGACACCCCAAACATTACCAAATCTACCCATATTCATAATATTTTCACAATGAAATGCACACCCACCTAATTTTTCATCACTCTCCTTTCCTGACTCATTCAATCTTCAGAGTTTGGAGCTTTGGTCCAGTATAGAATTCTTGGACCCCAACCCTCCATCACTCTCGTCGTCGTCTCGGCCGTCAACGGAGCATTCTGATAACTCTCATCTTCTCTGAACGCTCTCCGTATCGCCGTATCAGTAACCTCTCTCATCCTCTCATCATCATCTTCTTCGTTGCTTTTTGTATCTTCGTCATCGCTGAGATCGATCGAAGATACTCCAATTTCTACAGGATTTGCATAACCGTTTGCAAGATGAGGAAAAACAGAATTATCGTCTGAATCGCCATCAGAATTCTGAATGTAGCCCAAAACAATTTGTTCACCACTGTGTAGCCGAAAAAATGTATTTTGTTCAGAACTGTTTTGTCAAACAATAATGATCCTGTCAGCACTGTATGTCCGAACAAAATTTGTTCATCACTGTGTAACTTGAATCCATTCCAATTCACAACTTAAAATAACATGAATTAAATCCATTCAAAATACATAACTTAAATCCATTCCAATTCACTATTTTCTATTCTAAGTTAGTTTAACAAAGAAAATTACATAGCTGACTATTTGTGTGGGGGCCGAGTATTGGGAGTCGTAGAGATTCGGGATAGTCGAACCTGGGAGAGTCAAAATACGTGGTACTCGGCGTATGCTCACACGCTCGAACGCAACTCTACTCGACCAAATAGCCGATTAAGCAAGGGGTCGAGTAGAGAGCGGACTACTACGAAATATGCCGAATATAGAATTGGAAATGGACCTAATCCCGAGGCCCAAGAAAGAAAAGATATAAATAGAAGAACATCAGCCAGAAAGAGGTATGTGAGAACTATTACACTTTACTTAAAATATAAGCAATTCAGAGATTAGAGACTGACTTGCCCGTCAGAGTGCTAATTCCGGCACCCCCGACCGGAGTGTTTATTTCTTTTCAGGTGACTAGAAGAGGATCACTAGCGTCCCCCGGGATCGGAAGAGTATTTCCAAACCACTTCTCCACAATCTGCATTAATGTTCCGAACCTATGTATTGAACGAAAGGATTATGTTCAGTACTGTATTACCGAACATAATTCTAACAGTCAGCAAACTAGCACCGAACAGCTCGAACGGAACAAGAACGACTGAAAACGACTGAGAATGTTAATACAAGACAGATAAACTTATTAATGGAACGCCGGTCTCACTAGAATTGTTGTCCTCGTCCTCCATTGCTCTACACAGTGAAATAAGTGATGAAGTATACATTATACTTGAAGCAAAACTTTCAAGTTCAATAGCGTTGATGATGGTGATGAAGATGACACATTCAGGATTTAAGATGATTATGAAAAATAATAGATTTAGGATTTATATTAGTTGGTTATGAAAAGTAATAGGTTTAGGGTTTACAAACATGAAATACGTATAGTTGGAGTTGGAGTTTGAGGTGGAGGTGGGGGTGGGTGTCCAATATTATAGAGTATTAGTTCTTATTGATAGGTGGGTGTTCCATTTAATAATGTCTTTTAATGTAATTTTACTTTAGGGTATAATTGTAATAAAAAAAATTATAAAATGGGGAGTCCAAAGAATTTTGACAGGTGCTAATAGCAGCACTCTTACTTTAATTATAGAGACCTCTTATGCAGTTTCAAAAATTACACATACCTCCCTTACTTTTGAAACTAATATACATATACCCCATTCTGTTACCCACCCTTCCAAATTCAAACAGATTTGACTGATATCATTCAAAATTATTGTTCAAATTCCAATACTGCCCTTACCTCTCCCATACATATATATGTCCATATATATATATATATATATATATCACTGTACTCACTCTTTCTCTCTCTCTCTCTTCCTCTCACTCTCTTTGTGTGCTCTGTTTCTCTCCCCCTATCGTCATTCGTTGCCCCAACGCCTCCCCTTCCAAAACCTCCGCCCAGTGCCACTACCACCATATCAAACTCTCTCTCTCTCTCTCTCTCTCTCAGCTTATCCATCTGCGCTACCACCACCAAAAATCCTAGATCTGAGGAGCTTGGTGGTCGCGATCTGATCACGAGAGTTACAGTGATAGCGAATCACGATGATGATCATGGTGATTGCAACGATTGCAGAAAGAGTGAGAAAGAAACAGAGAGATCGCAGTGGTGGTTGAGTGCGATGGTGGCGATGCAATGAGGAAAAGATGTGAGGCTCAAGGAGGCGAGAAGGCGGTAGAGTTCTCGATTGGATTACGAACAGATCTCTTGTCAACTAGAACTTCAATCTCGATTTGTTATAGTCTTGAAACTTTGCACTTGATTTGACTTAGGTTGGACATGTTCTTGTCAAGCACAGAACAATTGTGATTGAGTAAGCACAGAGAGAGAGAGAGAGAGAGAGAGAGAGAGAGAGAGAGAGAACCATGGATTCAATCATCGGCGGAGGCGACGAAAATAACAGTGGAATGCATTCTCTCAATCAAAACCACACTCAAAGACGAGCTCAAATTATCTATGTATGCACTGCCAATTTGGGAAAAGAGTGTGTGTGTTGAATTATTTGTGTTTGATAAATTGTCGAAATAACAGTATGTGTCTTGAACCCTTGATTCCTTGCTTAAACCCTTGAATCACTTTACATATTTGTGTGTTTGATCGGGTTATTGTTGGTTTGGGTTTTGGGTTTTTTATTAGAGAGGTTTGGAAAGAGAGTGTGAGGAAGACAATGGCAGAAATGGGTCGTAGAGGGAGGAAGATGTTGATGATATAAAGTGGGTTACGTCTTTGGGAAAGACAATGAGTTGAAGGGTATTGTGGTCAATTTCGCTGTCAAGTTAACATTGTTAATGCTTTTTTGACAGGAATGAGGTCTTTGTATATTAGTTTCAAAAGTAAGAGAGGTCAGTGTAAGTTTTGAAACTACAGGAAAGGTCCCTGAAATTAAGGCAAACCTCAAGGGAGGTCAGTGTAATTTACTCTTGAATTTTTAGGTGAATGAATATTTTACTATTGCCTAATTTGGAAATGTTTCACTTTTAACTTATTTTAAATCATATCATCTCTTTATTTTTTTTATATATTTAAAAAAAATTAAAAAAATAATTTTTAACTAACTTTTCAAAATAATCCTATGAAAAGATGCATTGAGCAATACACGTGTGTCCAACGGGGACAAATCAACACAATTTCTTGGAATTTTTTTGGTAAATTACAGTGACATCCCTAAAATTTGTTCTTAATACATATGCATCCCTCACTTTTGAAAATTACATTTTTCTCCATTTGATTTGGAATCACAGTACAACTTACTCCTTCTGTTGTTACTTAACGTTGGCTAATAACTTTTGCTGGACCTCAACAATTACTATTTTTAAATACCAAATTTACCCTCAAATAGAGTTAACTCGTTGAGTTGAGAAATTGTTTTATAAACTCACCACATGACTATCATCTCCAAGCAAAGTATCACATCTCTTCCTTCTCCCTTTACCTACTACTACTTTGGCCACTTCTTTTCCCCATTACTAGCGATAAGATGTACACATCTACACATCTTCGACCCACTATTGACATCGTTGTACAAAGACATTAGGTAAACACCGCTAATTTGGAGGCTTGTGTTAGATCTATATTGGGGTTTGATTTACATTGTGGAAAAATAATGAAGGTGGTCAGCGATGGAGTAGGGGTTGAGAAAGGATGAAGATGGATGGGTTGTTGGTAGGGGTGGTCGGCGATGGAATAGGGGTGGGGGATAGTCGCTCACGGAGGAAGGTGGAAGGTCGCTGGAATGGCGAGGAAGTGTTATTGTCACTGACAAGAAAAGATTGAGAGATTGTGAAGGTACACTGGTGGGCACCACCACACCGTCAATCGTGAAACCCATATTAACCACTCTTGAAAAAGTAAATTTGATTTGTGTATATTATATTTAATGGCTGTGTTGATTCAATTGTAACCCATGTAGCTTTTTTTTTTGATGTCATGAACACTAATTGAAATTTATTGTTTAAAGTGAAGCAAATTAAATTGGTAAGGATGATCAGAATGGAGCAAAGACAGTAATTGAGTGAATGTTTGATGATGATTTGCTTATCTTCTCTCTCTTGGTTTGTTTCTCAGTAGGTGTAAAGAAACTAATTACTGCTAGTGTTGCCTTGGGTAGTGGTGAAGGTAAGATGTTTGATAATTTGTCTATGCGTATTGACGGGTGAGAGACGATGAGTGTGAATCATTATGGTAAAGGTTGGTGGCATGTATGTGATGGTTGAGGCAGGAGATGATGTTTGTAATAGTGAGAGAAGCTTAGAAACGAAAGAGAATTTATATTAAAAGCAAACTTCAATGGTGTTACTGTAATTTATTCAATTTTTTTTTTTTTGTGAATATTTTAAAAAGTTAAATTATTTATGAAAATAATCAACTTTTTAGACTATTTATCAAATTAATTGCCTTTTTAAATTGCAAATTCAAGATTAGATTTTATGGTGAAAACGCATATTGAAGATGCAATTTTTTGTTAACATGGCCCGTGTCTACATGCCAGTGGATCATGCCAATGCAATTTCATCATAAAATCATATTTGAATTTATGTTTTTAAAAAAATAAGTTCATTTCATGAGAAATTATTTATAAGTCCTATTAGAGAGACTTATGTTACATATGGTCCTACTAAAAAACTTATGTTCTCATAAGTCCTGTGGAAAGTTTGTTGACACATTTACCTTCAATATTAGTTGTTAATATCATAAATAATAGTAAAACCATATATAGAAAATTGAATATTATCATAGATCATATCTATATAAACGTAACGTAACATGACATCTACATAAACGTAACGTGACACCTATGATCTATGGTAACATGCAATTTCCTATATAGAAAATTTCATGTTATCATAGATCATATTTACATAAACATAACGTAACGTAACGTGACACCTACATAAACGTAACGTGACACCTATGATTTATAGCAACATTCAATTTCCTATATATAGGAAATTGAATGTTACCATAGATCATATCTACATAAACGTAACGTAACGTGACACCTATATAAACGTAATGTGACACCTATAGGAAATTGAATGTTACCATAGATCATATTTATATGAAACGTAACATGACACCAACATAAATCAGCAACATTTTCACATTCAATTTTAAAAAATAAAAACTCATTAAGTTTGCGAAACGTAACGTGACACGTTAAATGTAGGTGTCACGTTACGTTACGTTTATATAGGTGTCACGTTACGTTAATATATATGTCACGTTATGTTATGTTTATGTAAATGTCACGCCATGTTACGTTTATATAGGATCTTGTGGAATACATTCTATCTAAATAGGACTTGAGACTCTATAAGAAATTACACAAGACTTAACCTACCATAAGTGTCTGAAAAATGACTTATAAATAAGTCTCCCTAATTTCATAAATAATTTAAAATTTTGATTACTTGAATAAATAGTTTGCTTTTTAAAAATATTTTAAAAAATCCAATTTATTGTGTAACAATTCCTCTTTTCCAAATGGGTAAATATCGCTCTTAACACATAATAAAAAGGAACATGTCTCTCTCCAGTATGTAGTTACGAGAGGTTGTTGTTGGGTTATGATGGGCATTGATTTCAATTTGTGTTGACGTTTTAAACTGTTTAATGTATAGAATACGTTGATTATATTATTTTTGTAAAAAATTAAGTTGGTTGAACATTGATAGTCACTTGATTATATTACATTTTTATCAATAATTTATTTTAAAAATTATACTTGTCATTGACACAAATGTGATGTGATTACATTACTATTGATATCCTATCAACATAAATTTTTACATAATAATATACTCAACAAATTTTATATATTGAACGATTTGAATAATTAAAATGAGCCCGAAACAGGGTCTACTATGACAACATCACTCTTCAGTCCAAATTGGAGAGGTGTCTATCTTTAATATAAAAAAATATATATTTGAAACACTTTCGCCGATTTAATAATTTAGCAGTTTAATTAAAAAAGTGAAATAGAAATTTTGAAAAATTAAAATATTATTAAAAAATTAACAAATATCTCAATAATTCATAATTTTTGATATAATTAAAAAAGCATTTATAAATATATTAACCTTTTTTTACTCCCACAAAAAAATTATTAAAAAGGTCAATTATCAAATGAGGGCTTTATCTCCTTATCAAAAAAATTATTTTTCTTTTTTCTTTTTACATTTAGACTTTTATTACAAATTATCATTCTTACCATGAGTTCCATTTTAATAATACATTTATTTTATAAGACCCTTAGTATATATTATTTATAAACAAAATTAAGTTGATGCGATAATCATATTTGTCTAAAAAATTGATGTTTATCTTAAAAAACATAATTGTCATCTATTTTTTCAGAGAGAAACACGATAAGTGGAAAACGTTATGATTATTGGATCGATTTAATTTTTTTCATTGATAATATACACTGAATGCCTTACAAAATGAACGATTTGAAACATTAAAATAAGACTTATGGTGGACCCACGAATCCCTCAAGGTCTCTAAAGTTTCTAACTCTTTGGGTGAAATATGAGGTGAAAAATAATTAAAATATTTAGAAATGATTTTTGACTTTTTTATGGAAAAACTTGCAAAAAGTAGAAAGAACAAGAAGAAATCTTTGGCTTTTTGTATTTTGTTATTTGGCTTTTTACTTATTTTAACTTACACTCATTTGTTTGAATGGAAAACATTTTCTAATGGAAAAAAATTTCTATGAAAAACTTTTTCCATAAAATATTTTATGGAGAAAACATTTATCTATGTTTGGTGGTGATGGTGGAATAACAGTGGAGGTAGAAGTAGTGGCATGGTAGTGGGGTGAGGACAGTAATGATGGCAATAGTGATGGTGGTGGTGATCATAGTGATCGTGGTGTGGTGACATTAGTAAAATTTTAGTCCATAAAATGTTTTTTACCTTTTAAAAGTAGAAAACATTTTCTACCGAAATAGGTTGGTTTTCCATTGACTTTGAAAAATATTTTCTAGTGACTTTCGTTTTTTATTATTCTGTTGATTTTTGGCTTTCGAAGATTATTATTGTAATTTTGAGCGTGCCAGCAAGGATTAATCAGTCCTTACAGAATATTAATTGCCAACCAATTATCAGACGATTGTGTTTTAGTTCTTTCAGCCCCAATAAAAAGGACTTTTACTGGTGGCTTTGTTTAGGAGAATTAAGCGAACAACGATTAATGTGAAGAACAATTGTAACATTTCATTAAGTAAATGAAAGACTTACAAAGATCCAAATCAGCCTCGTAGAGGTTTACAGTAACAAACTACTTGAAACTACTCTTATGAACGAAGTGCAGTGCAGGAATTTGAAGTACAGAAATGTAAAGAACAAGAAATGTAAAAACTGGAAAGAAAATAAAGTAGATAAAACTGGTTTTTTAGATTTGAGTCTGGGCACTTTCTGGGGCCTTCTCTACTATTTATACTTCTCAATGACAAACCGTTGAACTACATTTCTAACCGTCAAACCACCTGTCACGACCCAAACCCGCCCCTATGGGTTTAGCATCGCAACCGGCCAGTAATTGTGATCACCGAAGGCTGCTTAACAGTAATGACAGTAATACAGAGTAAAGGGGCTGGCGGAAGCCAAAACAGTAAATAAAAGATGTCCAATGAGCTGTGACAGTCTGAATGCAAAAGGACTTTTCTGAACATATTCACATTCAAAACCAAAACAGTATATACATACATCATATACAGACATTCAGGTTAGGGACCAAATCCCTACCATAACAGTACAGTGCAAGTCTTAAATAGTACAACAAAACGGAGACAGAAGGGTGAGCTGAAACACCCTAAAAAGCCTTAGCTTGAACAGACTTAGAACCTCGAAGTGAGGCACAAAGGTTGGCTTGACAAAAAGGAGTTAACCCGACGCATCTAGCTCCGGTCCGGTGCCTGAACACCTACATATAAATATAAACAGTGAGCTAAAGCCCAGTGAATAACATATGCGTAAAGGGGTTAAGAATGGACGTCCTTTCAGTATTTAAATAGTCATATCAATCACTTAGAAACCATAACAGTTATTTGTGGTACATCAATAGCAAAACAGTACAATAGGTCTTAACAGACCGAGCAGTCAATTGATGGCCATCATAACAGTAAACAGTAGTGGTTCCAACATTGGAACCGACAGAGATCTCTGTAATAGTAGCAGTAACAGTACAGTAACAGTAATTTGCTATGGATGCCACGAATACAGTTTACAAATAGGACAAACATTCATTCAGTAAGAAATATCTTTTCAGAAAGCAGTACAGTTGATCATTCAGAAAATATTCATGATTGAACATATCTTTACAACATTGTTACTCACAGAGCACTGGGCTATAAGCAGTTAATGAACGTCCTCGGATGCCAACCCTACACAGTTACAGAATGAACACACACTAAGTTACACACTTGGGAATCAACAACTTAGTCCCTATCTTGACTCGGTGTGGTTCTACATCAATATTCTCAATAAGATGCCTTAAACATGGCCTAGGAATGCCTAGGATGGAGAGAGGATGCAAAGATACACTTTAAAACACTTTTCAAAATTTTCAGAAAACAGGGGTCTCGCTCGAGCGTATCTTTCGACGCTCGAGCGGACATGCAGACAAAGGAGCTCCGCTCGAGCGTGACTTCCTTTGCTCGAGCGGACTGCAACCTTCATGAAAAGTACTGGATGCATGCAATTCACGCTCGACGAACGCTCGACCTCCGCTCGAGCGTGAGACTCAGGTCCTCGCTCGAGCGTGAACTCTCTCGCTCGAGCGGACTGTAAAACACATAAATTTCTGGGCATATGCATTTCACGCTCGAGCGTGACTTTCCATGCTCGAGCGGAGATGCACGACTCAGAGTGCACGCTCGAGCGTGAAGTCCTACGCTTGAGCGTGGGTCCAAAATCTGGAATTTCCAGATTCATTCCTAAGCACAAAACTCAACTTTAAAAGCCTCAAATTCGATCCTTTTGGGCCAATTTTCTGGAAAAACACTTTAAACCCATAATATAACATGTTTTGAAGATCAATTTGTAAAATCAAAGCCCAAGGGTGAGTCAATTGAACACCAATTTCAAATAAACTTCAAGAACAAGATGTACATTTAACATGCATGTGTTCAATTGAATTCAAAGCTTCTAACACATGATCAAATGAGTCAATCCTTCCAAAAACATAATGAATTCATGAACTACAACTAGAAAATGGACATGCATGTGAGGATTTTCTAAAAACAACCTCAAATTCCAAGAACATGTACATGCATGCATGAATTAGCTACTCAAATCAACTCTTTAAGTCAATTCTTGACTTAGATCACCAATTTACCATGAACCATGCAAGAAGTAGCTCAAATTCACAATTAAGAAAGTGATTTCTTATTTTTAGGTCTTGAATTCTAGGTGTGATAGCTCAAATGTGCAATTCTCTTTCAAATCTTCTAAGTTTCAAGCCAATCTAGATGAACTCAAGCTCTTTCTCTTACTCTCCTCTCTCATACGGTTTGGTCTAGAAAAAATGGCTGAAGAGGTGATAAGCTAAGTGTATAAATTGAGCCTCAAAGATGCTAATGAAAGTCGCCCACTCAATGGCAAACATGCAAATAACTAGGTTCAATTAATTTAACATTATTTAGTCTAATTTAATCGTTCCAAATCACATTTCAATTAAATCTACCATAAAATCACATAAATTCTAATCAACACATAACACTAATCAATTTCTGATTCGGCCGCCGATAAGGCCTTCAATTTGCAGTTCGAAATTAAAACATGAACAGATCAATCAAATGACAAACAGATAGAAATGCAAGTAAAGCAATATACTCTTGCAATCAATTCAAAATTTCAGTCAAATCAGTTACTTATCATTCTCAGTCACAGTTTAGCATTAATCAGAGGTGAGGGTTGTCACAGTCTTCCCTCCTTAAGAAGAGTTTGGTCCTCCAAACTCGAATTACCTTCATTTTGGAAGAATACCGGATTCAGTGGGAACAATTCAGGATATCTCTTCATCATATCGTCTTCCCTTTCCCAAGTGGCATAAACGCCACCATGGTTTTGCCAGTCCACTTTCACTAACGGAATTTCTTTATTCCTCAACTTCTTGATTCGTCGGTTTACAACCTAAATAGGGCCGTTCTTCATAAGTGTAGTCCCTCAACATTGAAATATGGAAGACATTAATCATATGCTCCATTTCAGGAGGAAGCGCTACTTGATACGCCACCGGATTAATCTTCTCAATGATTTCATACGGTCCGACATATCTCGGCGCTAGCTTACCCTTGACTCCAAAACGAGTCTGCCCTTTCATTGGTGTCACTTTAACAAAAACATGATCACCTACTTCATATTCCCTGTCTCGCCTTCGGACATCCGCATAACTTTTCTGTCGGCTTTGTGCGGGGTTTTCAATCTCTGTTGAATCAGTTTCACTTTTTCGGTAGTCTCATGTACAATTTGGCCCAAGCAAAGGCCCATCTCCAACTTCTGCCCAGCAAATAGGAGATCGGCATTTTCTGCCATACAAAGCCTCGAAAGGCGCCATACCAATGCTCGAGTGAAAGCTGTTGTTGTAGGCAAATTCGGCTAAAGGTAAATGGCTTTCCCAATTTCCTTGGAAATCAAGGACACACATTCGCAGTAAATCTTCCAGAGTCTGGATGGTTCTTTCTGACTGGCCATCTGTCTGAGGATGGTATGCACTACTCAGTCTCAGTTCAGTACCCAATGCTGTCTGTAGGCTTTGCCAAAATCTCGATGTAAACTTCGAGTCCCTATCAGAAACAATGGACACAGGCACTCCATGCAATCTAACAATCTCATCAATATAAATTATAGCCAATTTGTCCGCATTATAAATTGTTTTGACAGGTAAGAAGTGAGCAGATTTAGTCAATCTATCAACAATAACCCAAATTGAGTCCATACCTTTACTGGAGCGAGGTAAACCAACAATGAAATCCATAGTGATATGTTCCTATTTCCACTCCGGTATTGGTAAGGGCTGCAGTAAGCCTGCGGGTCGTTGATGTTCAGCTTTAACTTGTTGGCAATGTAAACATTTCGACACGAAGTCGGCAATCTCTTTCTTCATTCTCGGCCACCAGAAATTCAGTTTCAAGTCTTGGTACATTTTTGTATTTCCTGGATGGATGGAAAGTTTCGAATTGTGGCCTTCTTGTAAAATAACTTTTCAGTTCAGAATCATTCGGTACACACAACCTTCCCTGGAATTTTAACACATTGTTCTCAATTTAAAGTCCGGCCTCGGTTTAGATTCTTGTTCATCAATGATTTTCTTCAGAAGGTCATCCTGCTGTTGTTTCTCTTTAATCTCCTCAATAAGTGCTGGTTGAGCAGAAATAGCAGCCAATGTTCCACCTTGTTCTCGTAGAACAATCTCAACTTCAAATTTTTCAAGGTCACATAGCAGTTCTTTCTGTCCGGTGAGTAAACAGGCTAAATTCCCAATTGACTTCCGACTGAGTGCATCAGCAACGGTGTTAGCTTTTCCTGGATGGTACAAAATTTGCAAGTCGTAGTCTTTTATCAGTTCTAACCATCTCCGCTATCTCATGTTCAGTTCTTTCTATGTGAAGAAGTATTTCAAACTCTTGTGGTCTGTGTACACCTCACATGTTGCCCCATAAAGATAGTGACGCCAAATTTTCAATGCAAACACTACTGCAGCAAGCTCTAAGTCGTGGGTCGGATAATTTTTCTCATGCGGTCTCAGTTGTCGGGAAGCATATGCGATAACTTTACCATTCTGCATTAAGACACATCCCAAACCCTTATAAGAAGCATCACTAAAAACAGTAAATCCATCCGTACCTGAGGGTAAGGTGAGAACCGGTGCAGTCACAAGTCGAGTCTTCAGTTCTTGGAAAGCTGATTCCCTTTGATCAGTCCAGTCAAATGGTTTTCCTTTTTGAGTCAACTGAGTCAATGGTAGGGCAATTTTGGAGAAGTCTCTTACAAACTTTCTGTAGTACCTGGCTAAGCCTAGGAAGCTTCGAACTTCAATAACATTAGTCGGTCTAGGCCAATTCACCACTGCTTCAATTTTCTGTGGGTCAACTGTAATGCCATCCTTACTAATCACATGTCCCAAAAACATAACATTATCAAGCCAAAATTCACACTTTGTCAGTTTTGCATACAGTTTCTGTTCTCTTAGGGTTTGCAAGGCAATTCTCAAATGATGTTCATGTTCTTCTTCACTTTTGGAATAAATAAAAATGTCATCTATAAAAACAACTACAAATTCGTCGAGGAATGGTTTAAAAATTCTGTTCATAAGGTCCATAAATGCAGTAGGTGCATTAGTAACTCCGAAAGGCATAACAAGGAATTCATAATGTCCGTACCTCGTTCGAAAGGCAGTCTTTTCAATGTCCTCTAGTTTGACTTTCAACTGGTGGTATCCAGATCTAAGGTCAATTTTAGAGAAAACCTAGGCACCCTGTAACTGGTCAAACAAATCATCAATTCGAGGCAATGGATATTTGTTTTTCACTGTTACCTTGTTCAGTTCACGGTAGTCAATGCAGAGTCTTAGTGAGCCGTCTTTCTTTTTCACAAAAAGAACCGGTGCGCCCCACGGCGAAGTACTGGGCCTGATAAACTTCTTATCTAACAATTCTTGTAGCTGAATTTTCAGTTCTTTCAATTCAGTAGGTGTCATTCTGTACGGAGCTTTAGAAACTGGCTGTGTACCCGGTAATACTTCAATGGTGAACTCTATCTCCCTATCAATCAAATCCCCTGGCAGATCATCTGGAAAAACATCTGGGAATTCTCTGACTATAGGAATACTGTCCACATTAGCTTTAGTATCAGTAGGTACGGTCAATATACAACATAGATACCCTTTACACCCCTTTTTAATCAGTTTGAATGCTTTCATGGATGAAATCAGATATGGGGGAGGTACTACACCAACTCCGTTAAACACAAATTCAGGTAAACCAGGTGGACGGAAAATAACTTGCTTCGTTACACAGTCTATGGTAGCATGATATTTTGTTAACCAGTCCATTCCCAAAATTACATCAAAATGGTCAATGTTCAATGGCAGTAAATCAATATATAAATGTACATCCCCAATAACAATCTCACATGCAGGATACACATAAGCACAAGTCATGGATCCCCCAACGGGTGAAGATACAGCTAACAAACAGTTCATAGGTTCCAGTGGTCTATTCAATTTTCGTGAAAAAGCATGCAAGCCATATGAATGTGTAGACCCCGAATCAATCAGAACATAAGCATTTTGAGTATAGATTGAGAGTATACCTGACACAACGATCTCGGTATTCTGCACATGTCCCGGTACAAGTGCGAACACTCGGCCTTGCCTTAGAGGCTCTTTTCCAGTCGCTTTGGGGTTGGGTTTAGGTGCAACAGTTGATGCTATGGTGCTAGCTGCAGCTTTACTATTGCCTTGAAAAGTGGAAGGGCAATCTTTAACCATGTGACCCACTTTGCCACACCTATAACAAGCACCAGAGATTTTATAGCAAACCCCCTTATGCCTTTTTCCACATTCAAAGCAGGGTGGTATGGAATTGTTTCCCTGACTAGAACTGGTTGTTGACCCTGTATTTTGCTTCTTATTTGACGAGTTATTTCGGCCTTTCTTAAACTTGAAGCCCCGTCTCTTACCGCGCCATTCAGACGCTGGTGTTTCAGTCTGTTTCAATGCCTCGATATTCGACTCAGCTATTATTGCTCGATCAAGAACATCCACATATTTCAGTAATTTCAGCACATTGATTCTGTCAAGTATCTCTACATTAAGGCCGCCTTCAAACTTCCTGGCCTTTTTGTAATCAGTGTCCACCATGTGTGGCGCGTATCTGGCGAGTTCAGTAAACTTTGATTCATACTCTGCCACTGACATAGTACCTTGTTTCAACTGTTCAAACTCAGTCACTTTGCGATCCCTGACACACTGAGGAAAGTATTTTTCAAAGAAGGCTTCTTTAAATTGAGCCTAAGTCAAAGCAGTATTGGTGTCACGAACAAGCATCCACCACTTTCTGGCCTCTTCTTGTAAAGTAAAGGTAGCCAGCAATACCTTGTGTGCTTTGGAACACGGAAACACTTCAAATAATTTCTCTGTTTCTAGAACCCATGCTTCGGCCTTTAACGGTTCAAGGCCTCCCTGAAAGGATGGTGGTTTCATTTTACTGAACTTCTGTGTCAAGGCAATTATATCCTCATTAACATTTTGCTTCGGTTGAACTAGAGGAGGTGGGGGCTGTTGGTTCTGTTGTAGCCTCAAGGCCTCAGTCAACAGTTCAACCGTTCTTTCTAATCTTGCCATCCTTGCCTCAGATGATTCGGATTCATCAGCATTTCGTGCATTGTCCATTTCACTATAAGCAATATGGTAACAATAAACATAGGAAATTGCTTACTTAAGCACACTAGCATATTAGCACATATATTCATGTCATGGCCACACACATTTTCATGCTCATGCAATGCCCTATTTACTTTTCTAGGACATCCTATAGCTCATTTGGACACGTGTGTGCGGTATAACTCGTGTTTGGTATCGCTCTGATACCACTCTGTCACGACCCAAACCCGCCCCTATGGGTTTAGCATCACAACCGGCCAGTAATCCGTGATCACCGAAGGCCTGCTTAACAGTAATGACAGTAATACAGAGTAAAGGGGCTGGCGGAAGCCAAAACAGTAAATAAAAGATGTCCAATGAGCTGTGACAGTCTGAATGCAAAAGGACTTTTCTGAACATATTCACATTCAAAACCAAAATAGTATATACATACATCATATACAGACATTCAGGTTAGGGACCAAATCCCTACCATAATAGTACAGTGCAAGTCTTAAATAGTACAACAAAACGGAGACAGAAGGGTGAGCTGAGACACCCCAAAAAGCCTTAGCTTGAATAGACTTGGAACCTCGAAGTGAGGCACAAAGGTTGGCTTGACAAAAGGGAGTTAACCCGACGCATTTAGCTCCGATCTGGTGCTTGAACACCTACATATAAATATAAACAGTGAGCTAAAGCCCAGTGAATAACATATGCGTAAAAGGGTTAAGAATGGACGTCCTTTTAGTATTTAAACAGTCATATCAATCACTTAGAAACCATAGCAGTTATTTGTGGTACATCCAATAGCAAAACAGTACAGTAGGTCTTAACAGACCGAGCAGTCAATTGATGGCCATCATAACAGTAAACAGTAGTGGTTCCAACATTGGAACCGGCAGAGATCTCTGTAACAGTAGCAGTAACAGTACAGTAACAGTAATTTGCTATGGATACCACGAATACAGTTTACAAATAGGACAAACATTCGTTCCGTAAGAAATATCTTTTCAGAAAGCAGTACAGTTGATCATTCAGAAAATATTCATGATTGAACATATCTTTACAACATTGTTACTCAGAGAGCACTGGGCTATAAGCAGTTAATGAGCGTCCTCGGATGCCAACCCTACACAGTTACAGAATGAACACACACTAAGTTACACACTTGGGAATCAACAACTTAGTCCCTATCTTGACTCGGTGTGGTTCTACATCAATATCCTCAATAAGATGCCTTAAACATGGCCTAGGAATGCCTAGGATGGAGAAAGGATGCAAAGATACACTTTAAAACACTTTTCAAAATTTTCAGAAAACAGGAGTCTCGCTCGAGCGTGGCTTTCTACGCTCAAGCGGACATGTAGACAAAGGAGATCTGCTCGAGCGTGACTTCCTTCGCTCGAGCAGATTGCAAACTTCATGAAAAGTACTGGATGCATGCAATTCACGCTCGACGGACGCTCGACCTCCGCTCGAGCGTGAGACTCAGGTCCTCGCTTGAGCGTGAACTCTCTCGCTTGAGCGGACTGTAAAACACATGAACTTCTGGGCATATGCATTTCACGCTCGAGCGTGACTTTCCACACTCGAGCGGAGATGCACGACTCAGAGTGCACGATCGAGCGTGGGTCCAAAATCTGGAATTTCCAGATTCATCCCCAAGCACAAAACTCAACTTTAAAAGCCTTAAATTCGATCCTTTTGGGCCAATTTTCTGGAAAAACACTTTAAACCCATAATATAACATGTTTTGAAGATCAATTTGTAAAATCAAAGCCCAAGGGTGAGTCAATTGAACACCAATTTCAAATAAACTTCAAGAACAAGATGTACATTTAACATATATGTGTTCAATTGAATTCAAAGCTTCTAACACATGATCAAATGAGTCAATCCTTCCAAAAACATGATGAATTCATGAACTACAACTAGAAAATGGACATGCATGTGAGGATTTTCTAAAAACAACCTCAAATTCCAAGAACATGTACATGTATGCATAAATTAGCTACTCAAATCAACTCTTTAAGTCAATTCTTGACTTAGATCACCAATTTACCATGAACCATGCAAGAAGTAGCTCAAATTCACAATTAAGAAAGTGATTTTCTTACCTTAGGTCTTGAATTCTAGGTGTGATAGCTCAAATGTGCAATTCTCTTTCAAATCTTCTAAGTTTCAAGCCAATCTAGATGAACTCAAGCTCTTTCTCTTACTCTCCTCTCTTATACGGTTTGGTCTAGAAAAAATGGCTGAAGAGGTGATAAGCTAAGTGTATAAATTGAGCCTCAAAGATGTTAATGAAAGTCGCCCACTCAATTGCAAACATGCAAATAACTAGGTTCAATTAATTTAACATTATTTAGTATAATTTAATCGTTCCAAATCACATTTCAATTAAATCTACCATAAAATCACATAAATTCTAATTAACACATAACACTAATCAATTTCTGATTCGGCCGCCGATAAGGCCTTCAATTTGCAGTTCGAAATTAAAACATGAACAGATCAATCAAATGACAAACAGATAGAAATGCAAGTAAAGCAATATACTCTTGCAATCAATTCAGAATTTCAATCAAATCAGTTACTTATCATTCTCAGTCACAGTTTAGCATTAATCAGAGGTGAGGGTTGTCACACCACCACTCCATGGTCGCTGATCATGTTGCCTTATAGTTAGCTCCACTATGCCATATCTGCAGTTAGGCTTCCCTCCTGATTTTGAATTTAAATATGAATAACTGTTGAAACCACGTCATTTTGCATCTCTTTGCTGATCCAATGTTATGCAGATCCACAATAACCAATATTAACTGCCACGTGTGTGATTACGATTGAAGATTTGAATTGTCTCCCCGTATTGCCCTCATCTTGCCAGGTGTCGAACTGTGATTGGCTTATACAAAATATGTAGCCAACATTACCCCCCGCACTAATATACCCAATACTTGGTGATATTAGTGGATCAAGGTATTTTACCCACGTCTTAGAACGTGCATGGGCTTTGCATTTTTCAGAAATGCAACCGTCATTCATTAATGAAACATTTGTATTAAATTCTCTTTTAACCCTTGAACACTCCACTATTTCAGTATTCGAAAAGACTAGTTTAGCTCTTATGGCCAAGCAGTCTTACCTCGATCAAGCATATGAAGAGTTGTTTGATAATGTTGTTCATCCTTGAAAGAATCTTCATGCATTGATTAGCCACCTTTACCCACCTTCCTATATTCAAGTCATGGAAGTTTTTGCAAACTATCAACCTTTGGATTACGAACCTGTTATCCACAATTCTTTAACCCAAAATTTTGCAAACATGGATATTGGAAGCTCTTCTTCTAACCCAAAACCTTCTGTATGGGATGAGGCTGCAGCTTCTTCTTCTTCTGGGGCTTCTGGTTGGAGAAGCTGGCCAGAACTTGAGGAGTTTAAGTTAAGGAAACGAATCAATCATCATTTTGTCGAATTTGTTGATCCTCTAACTTTCCCTTCCTTTACTCGGAGTTCGGTGGTTTACCCATATGTACCCATCGACCGCCGATGCCGTTTAGAAGACAACTTACTCGTAGCATGGTACACGTCTTCCATGCCTACGAAGATAGTACAAGCCACTTATCGTCTAGAAGAGGCCCAAGGGTACAACCCGTCATTCTTAGCTCAAAAGGCAAAACTTTGCTCTTTCTGACTGGCTTGATATAGTCAATAACCCCCAATTTCCTCCTTCTTTCGATATGAAAGCTCCTGTGCCTCCTCTTTCGCAAAACCCTCACTGGATGGAGGAATTGAGACTTACTCTCTTTGAGGACCAGTTTCTCCCCTCCTATCACCCTCCATCTCCTCCTATTAAATATCAACGACAGCAAGCCCAACTTCTGCTTGCGGCCTTTTCTCACTTGCCTTCAATGTTCCCGAGGACGATGTTCCTCTCAAGAACTTTCGATGGGCTTGTGATGTTATGACCCGGGGTCATGTCCTTAACCCTATTGCCCAAGCAGAGCTCCAGATGTTTTTAGACCAACTCCCATTGCTTCTTCATTGGCACCACATTTCTGTGGTCACCGCTCGATCTTTGGATCAAATCTCAGTCCGTCGAGTTCATACCCAATATGAAGCAGAGAACCTCATCGATGAATATAATGATTTCAAGAATAAAGACTCAGCATACTGGGATGACTTGAACATGGATGAGATAGAACAAGGGTTGAAAGAAACAGAATTCGAAATAAAGGCCGAAAAACTTTTTTATCAAGTAAGAGTATATCAACTTCAGCAGCCTAGCTTGGAGAAGATAGAAGATAGAATAAAGAAGGAACAAAAGTTCATTGACCATAGTTGGAATAAGTTTTATGACCTTGTTATTTATTCTATTCCTTATTTTTTTATGAACTTGAATATGTAGCCAAAGAAGGTTTCTGATGTAATCGCTTTTGTCTTAATAAAGCTTAAAATGTTTTTCTTTTTATTTGGCATGGTCTGATTTTACCCCATTTGTCAAAGTCAAACAAACTTAGGGCTTCAAAATCAACAATTTCATCCTTCGAATCTCGATTCGATCATACCCAATGAAATACTGTAAACCCAATTTGAACTTTCCAACTTATGGAGTGTAATTAACAACTTTTGCCGGTTTCCTTTTAGAATTAGAGCTTCGAATTTACCAATTTTGCCTTTCGAAACTTGATTTGATCATATCCAATTCCCCAACATATGGTTAACACAATCAAGGACTTTCAAATCAATTTTATTTCGAACAAACAGTCTATATTTTCCAGAATATCGAAACCTCTGTTCAGTACTGTACTGTTTTATTCGAAAAAAGTAATTTCTTCTGTATACTATCAAACCAACTATTGGTTTGAAACTTAGAACAAACAATTTCTAACCATTAAGGTATTTCAAGTTTTACTTCGAAGGATTTTGCTCTCATTAAGAAATCTAAAAACAGGTCCTTAATCCTTTTGAAGTAAACAAATACCTAATCATTCTTGCACTGTTAGGCATGGAATGTGCTTCGAAGTCGGCTTCCTACTTTCGAAGCCATTTGTCATTTGATTTTGGCGCCAAAATTTGGCTTCGAAGCTAAATATTTTATTTCGAAGCTGACATCAGTATTTGAGATGCGTTTTCCTCCATAACTATCAATATAGAAAGAAACTTTTCGCATCCGTACCTTTAGTGCTTCTTTACGAATTCCTCCTACATAAAACAATTGGGTATATTTTTCAGACACAAAGGTTTTAAAACCCTTTTTATTTCGTGCTCTGACTTCACTCGTTTGTCTAACAAACAAACCTTTCATCTCTATTGACCCTCTCCTTCTTGCTGCTCGTTACCAATGGAGTCTTCTTCTTTGAAAATACCGGTCGTGGAGCGTGCGAGTCCATCTGTAGCCTTGAAAAGGATTATTGACAAAAAGTGTGAGAAGTACAAGGCTGGTGAGAAAAGCGCCATTGATGGACGCATCTTCATTCCTTGCTATTATGAACAACAAGAGTATGTGCTTGGGCCCATCTTCAAGGAGATTCCTACTGAGCTTCCAGCTCTGTATCCACGTCTAGAAGACCATTGTCTCCTTTACGAAGGTGGTTTTGACTGGGGAAGCTGGAGGATGAATCGCCCCCATCACTGCTGGTCCACGATGAGACCAGAGTGGCAGGAATGGTATGATCGGGTCGTCGCTGATAGGACTCTGAATCTTCAGGAGCTCTGCCTCTTCGACGCCCTCCAATTATCCAGGTTCACCATTTCAAAGAACCCTTTCTTAATACCTGCTGCTCTTTGCTTTTGGAATTCTGCTTTTAATTTCTTTCAATTCAGATGTGGGATGATAGCCCCTACTATTCTTGACATCTGCCATCTATTAGGATTGTCCCCTACTGGAACCCCCATTGGTCCAGATTATCCTGACCTCACAACCCTTTTTTTCCGCCCTTCTCTTAACTCATCCTATAGTGACTTTGTCAAGGCTGAGAATAAAAGAGAGGGTCCTGTGACTGATAGGGAATTCTTTTCTTTTATATTATATTGGCTTTGCAAGTTTCTCTTCTGCACCTCTTCTCAGAGGATCATGCCTGAATTTGCCCCTCTTGCCAAAGCCCTTGTCTTACAAAGAAAGGTGGCCTTAGCTCCATATGTTTTAGGTCATGTCTATATGGCTTGTTCCCTCTTTTGTGAAAAACCCTTGGATGCCAATCAGGGAGGTCCATTTTGGACACTTCAACTTTGGCTTTTTGCATATTTTACCGAGTTACAATCTAAATGCCTAAAATTCTTAGAGCCAAACCTTACTACTCATGGCATGAAGTTAGCCAATGTTTCACTCTATCCTTCCACCTTTGCTTTTTACTTTTGTTTCTTCCACCAACTCTCAGCTTCCCCTTCTTCTCACAGCTTCCGTCCCTTCGAACCTACCAACATTGGCCCATCCTGGTTGAGGACCTTTTTGAGTGATAGGTCCTGCTCTTCACCCCAACACAAAAACATATGGGCCTCTATTCTAATCCCCAGAGAATTATTCATTGGGACTATGAACCCCAGAGCTTACAAATGCATTGCTGAGCCCTATTGTCCTATCCAATTTGCTAGGCAATTTGGCTTCCCTCAAGGGGTCCCAATACCTCTCTGCAGTCAGACCAATTTAAGCCTTACCAGCAGAGACCTAAAGGTTCAAAGATCTAGATTAGAAGAAGCAACTTCCAAATTTATCTAGGATTTACTTTCCTTTCATTCCTCAAAGTAACATATTGAAAAGGTGCCAGAACTGGTGGATGGCCAATATGGAAGTACACTTGGCCATTCCCCCTCAAGATCTATTAATGGTACTGGATATACTTCAAGCCAAACCGAAAGGGGCTGGAGTTGTTACCTCTTCCACTATCCCTGCTGTTGCAGTTCTTGCGCCTATCACCACAAAGTCTGTTCCTGCTGCCTCAACTCCTCCTAGAGTTACTCGACCTGCCCGAAGAAAAGTATGTACCCTTGTTTCTTTTCTCTTCTTCTCCTTCATAATGCTCTTGCCCTTACTTATAGCTCTTCTTTTGGTGTAGGTGGTGCGGGTGCCTCACAGGGAGATTCTCTCCAAAAAGTCCAAGCTTTAAACCTTCTCAACAGCAAACAACAACAACAAAAGAAAAGAAATCTTTTACTTGACCTTGAAGAGGAAGCACCTAAGGTTCATGTAGAAGAAGAGGAAACATAAAAAGAAGAGATAGAAGAAGAACAAGAGACACCCTTGAAGAGAAGGAAGAAAATGACTGTCTCTCTGTCTGATTTTACTAGAGACCCCATTCATGAGGCATCTGCAAAAGTAGTGGAAGCAGAACATTCTAAAGAACTTATCATATTTCAGAGGGCTAAGAAGAGGAGGCAATGGCAAATGCTTAGGGATGAAGCTGCTGTTGCTAATGCACTTCAAAGAGAAATTGCAAGAAAGCAATAAGCTGCTGGACATTATTCCCTTCGTAGTTCTCCCATCATTGCCACCACCTCTGAAACCAGTAATTTCCTTTCATGTCTCCACTTTCTTTTCTCAAATTGTTGGTACTGGGACTTAACATTGTTTTGTATTTCTTCTTTTGCAGCAACAACTACTTTGCCTATTTTCCAATAAGGATTCCTTCAGTTTCAACTGAATTTGAACAACCTCAAAAAGTGGAGCCCATTCAGATAATACTCCCACTTCCTGGCCCTATATTTTCTATACATTTCTTGAGGCCAAACATTCCTGCATCCCTATCCTTTGGCTTGACTTCAAACTTTCCTCACCTTTCTTTCAACTCTACTCAATTTGCTCTTCCTTTAAGCCTTGTCGCTCCCTCCCATCCTGAGGAAATCCCAGCTATTACATCATCTCCAGTGATAGCTGATTTCCATAGAGAAGACACTGGTAGCCCTCCAATTCTTCGTCCATTATCTCTGTCTAGCACTAGTCCCTCTTCTCTTGAGCTACTGGTAGCCAAAACTATAGAGACTGCTAGGAGTACTTCACCTTCTTCTTCTACTCCTATGCAGCCGTTTCTTCCTTCTACTAGAGTTCTTTCTGCACCTCCATGTCAACGGATGAGGTGGACATCTTCGAAGCTAGGCTAGCTAGTCTCTTTGACATACCTTCCACCTCTCCAATAGCTAGCACTGAGACTGAGCCATTAGTCCTGGCTGATTCTCTATTAGAAATTTTTGAGAGCTCTTCCTCTAGTAGTAAGACTTCCTTGCCTTCAATAGACTTGGACAGTTATTTGGAATTGCTGACATCCTTCTCAAGGATTCCTTTCGAAGCCTTACAAAGGCCTATAATCAGAAATGGCTTCCTCCAGTGCTGTAAGATTGTTGAGCAATCCAGCATGACTGTTTCAAGTCATTTATCTCAGCGGCATCCACCATTGATTTCTACATCAACATTTGCCATGTTGCCAAGGCCGCAGAGGAAAAATTGCTGAGAGACTAGAGTTTTGTTTCTCAAATTCATGCTGAAGTGTCAGAACTGAAGGAGCAACATTCCTCTGTCTCTCAATTCCGAGCTCAACTACTGGAGAAGAAAGCTTTACTTGAAGAAGAATTATCAGCAGTCAATCAGGCTTTGGATCGAACTGCCACCAAGCTGCAGATCACCAACCAAGAACTGGCTGATCGAAAACAGGATATGGCTACAGCCATTCAGTTGTTCCCATCTCTTAAGAGTAGAAAATCTATTGTAAAGGAACAACTGAAACATTGTACTGACTTCTGGGCCAATCTATGGCTACATGTATTCAACTCATTATGAAATAAAATCCTCATTTATCATTTGAGTGTTTTCATGCTCTTTTATTTAGCATTTATTCTATTCCTTGTGTCTCCCATATGGTTGGATAATGAGGCTTCAAATATCTGCCATTAATTTTCTTGGGATATATATATCCATTCAAAATTTTCAAATGATATGCTCCCGAAGGCAAGACTCTATGAACTTGATATGGTCCTTACCAGTTAGGTAACCACTTGCCAAACTTATGGCTTTTAATCCCTATTGGGAGTATTGTCTTCCATACCAAATCACTTTCATCAAAGCTAATGTGCTTAACTTTCTTATTATAGTTTTTGGCTGTTTTCTTTTTTTGGAAAAGAATGTTATTTAATGCCAGAATTCTAGCTTCATCTATGTTCTCTAATTCCAAGCACATACTTTGATGATACTGCTCAGGAACTAACTGATTCTGACCTCTCACCCTTAAGGACCTGATGTTAATTTCTACGGGTAATACTGCATCATGCCCATATACTAAGGCATAAGGAGTAACTCTTGTACTTGATCTTGGAGAAGTCCTGTAAGCCCATAGTACATCCAACAGCAAGTTATGCCAATCCCTGGGATTGTCTTCCACAACTTTCTGTATTCCTTTCTTCAAGGATTTATTGGATGATTCTACCTGATTATTGGCTTGTGCATAGTAGGGGATAGAATTAACAAGGCTAATCCCAAACTCTGCCACAAAAGATTTTACCATTCTCCCATCAAATAAAGTTCCATTATCAACAGTTATGGTCTGTGGGATGCCAAATCTGTGGATCAGATCTTTAATGAATCCAATAACTTCGGTCTGATCTACAGCTTTATGCGGCTTAGCTTCGACCCATTTAGTGAAGTAATTTGTGGCCACTAAGATGAAACAATGATGCTTCGAAGAGGGTGAGTGTATTTTCCCTATCATATCCATAGCCCATCCTTTAAACGGCCAAGGCTTCACAACTGCATGCAGATCAGTTATGGGTACATGTTTTATTGCGCCATGCTTCTGGCATGCCTGGCAACCTCTAGCATATTCGATGCAATCCTTAAGGATGGTTGGCCAATAGTAAGAATGTCTTCGAAGTAGCCATCTCATCTTCACACCAGGCTGATGAGCACCACAGATGCCTTCATGAACCTCAGCCATGGCTGTCAATGCTTCATTTGGACCTAAACATTCCAATAATAACCCATCTGCCCTCATTTTGTAGAGAGCATTACCATATATTATGTATTGCATAGATTGTAATTTGATTTTTCTGCTGGCTTTCAAAGATGGGCCAGCTAAATACTGCATTATTGGATGCCTCCAATCTTGTTCTCGTAAGTCATTATGATTGATTTCTAAGACCACATTCCTTTTATTTAAGGGTGGTATTACCTTTTGATATGTTGTTTGACTTATGTCCATTTGAGTGTTATCCCTTATCTTGAAATTCGAAACTTTCTGAGCCACATCATTAGCTTTGTTATTCAAGAATCTTGGGACATAAGTTACATTTGTTATCTGAAATTGAGAAAGCAAATGTAATGCAACAATATAATATGACAACATGCTTACACTTTGACATTTGAAAATCCCTTTTACCTGGTTAACTACCAATTGAGAATCTCCAAATATGTCAACTGCATGAGCTTGTAATCCAAGAAGTATTTCTAGTCCCATTATTAAAGCTTCGTATTCAGCTTGATTATTGGAACAAGTAATTTCATCCACTCTGAAACCATGTGTGGTTTTTACCCCTTGTGGTGACTTAATCACCACACCAATTCCAGTTAGACCATTTGCTTTCGATCCATCGAACCACATTTGCCATGGTTCAATACTAACCATACCAAGTTCCATTATCTCTTGGCTTTCTATTTGACATAGATGGTCTACCAAGAAATTAGCTAAAACTTGTCCTTTTACTGCCTTTTGGGGGACATATTCTAGATGAAATTCCGATAAAGCTAGTATCCATTTGCCAATTTTTCCCCTCAACATAGGTCTAGATAACATATATTTAATCAAATTTGTGTTGCAATTATCAAGACAGTTGTAGGGAAAAGATAGTATCTTAATTTCATTGCAGCAAAATACAATGCAAGACACAGCTTTTCTACAGCTGAATATTTGCATTCACAAGAATTTAGAAACCTACTAAGGTAATAAACTGCTTGCTCTTTGCCTTCTTCATTGTCTTGGGCTAAGAAAACTCCCAGTGAATCTTCTGCTACAGCTATATACAATTTCAAGGGCTTATCACCCTTTGGTGGCATCAGCACTGGAGGGTTGGCCAAGTAGGCTTTGATTCCTTCGAAAGCAGTTTGATGCTCTGCTGTCCACTCAAATTCCTCTTCATCCTTCAACCTTAATAAGGAAGAAAATACTTTAGTTTTCCCTGTAGTATTAGAAATAAATCTTCGAAGAAAATTAACCTGCCTAAGGAATTTTTGTACTTCTTTCTTATTTGATGGAGGTTTGGCTTCGATGATAGCTTTGGCTTTGTTCTGATCAGTCTGTATTCCCTTCTTGTGTACTACATAGCCCAAGAAGTTTAGAAGCAGAGAATCTGAGAAAACAACAAGTAGAAAATCACGAGACGTTAGATACAAAATTGAAGATACAATCGCATATTAGAGAGAGAGAGAGAGAAGGATATACATACGTGGGGGAGATATGGAGAATTATCGCCAAGCAAAGTGAATAGAAGTAGTAACGATAGAGGAAGTATGGTTTTAGAGAAGATACATGCCGGTGGTGGTGGTGTGTTTCTTGTGTAGAGGGAAAGCTACCGGTAAATTATCGGTAGCTTTCTCTCTACACAACAAACACCCCACCACCACCAGCAGGTATCTTTTCTAAAACCACACTTCCTTCATCGTTACTACTTCTATTCACTTTGCTTGGCGATAATTCTCCATATCTCCCCCAGGTATGTATATCCTTCTCTTTCTCTCTCTCTTTCTCTCTCTATCTCTAATACGCGATTGTATCTTCAATTTTGTATCCAACGTATCGTGATTTTCTACTTGTTGTTTTCTCAGATTCTCTGCTTCTATTTCCAGATCTCTCTTTCGCTTCAATCCAAAAGGTAATTCATTTATGATTTTCGATAATGTCTCCAGATCGATGAGAAATTAGATATATATATATATACATATATGTGATGTGATTGTTTCTTTTCAATGTTTGTTAACTAGAATTCCGTGTGATTATGGAAACTAGGGTTTTTTTATTTTTTATTGTTCCCAAAAAAAATGAAACAAAAAGCCTAATGCTTTTATGGGAATTTTGTTGATTTCCCCACCCCCCATTTTATTGATTTCCCATAAACATGAACTATAATATAGTTTTGGGCAAATTTCTTTACCCATTGTGCTTTACTCCATGTGCAGTTTACTCCATAAGCAGATAACACTTTGGAGTTTATGCACTAAAGAGCACACCAATAGGCATTTCGTCCTAGTTAACGCACGTGTAAATGCCAGGACTTAAAAAGGAATTATGTGTTCATTTCCAAATGTCTGGAGAAACCTCATTTCCAAATGTCTGGAGAAACCCCACACATGAAGTAAAGTGAATTTTGCCTCTTAAAAAATAACAAAAATGTCTCTGGTTTATATAATGAAGCTACTTATCTACAAGGGTATTTTAGTTATTTTGCTTAAGCCATTAACGAACTTAACAATGGACCTTAGTTTACAAATTACACAGGATTATGTGCTTATTTTCAAATGACAACAGTTATGTACACATGGGCCAAACAACAAGGGAGTAAAACTAAAGTGAAATTTGCCCTATAGTTTTTTTTTTTTTTTGGTTTAAAACCCTTTTGAGATCTCTTAAATTTGTTGAAAATTGACTATGATTGGCACGACCACTTAGTCAAGAGTTTTTTTTTTGGGTAGTGTTGGGTAAAGATCATTGCTAGAGGATAGTGTTGTAATTTTCTTCTTTTTATAATAAATAAATAAATTTGTTAAGATGACATGATACAAAATTATTATTTCTAAAAAAATTGTCGCTAGTTTCTGTTTGTGTCCACAAAATAAATAAATAGATAAAGAAATGTGCTTAAAAGAACCAAACTTTCAAATACTAGATCAGGATTTTCATTCCTATCGGAACATGTCTTATGGTATTCAGTTGTCCTGTTGAACAGTCCTAAATTGGCTAATGATATTAAGTTTTATTAGCCATTAGCTTCAATTGAGGTCTAAAAGTTTGCTTTATGAGTTTAATCATTATAATTTTGTCAGATTTTTCATTTTTTTTTTCTCCTGGTGTTTTCAGTCAGTATTGAAGCTGCTTAACCCTTTGTAACTTTCTTTCTTCTTCTTTTTTTCTTCCTCTTTTTCATCCTGCTAAGGTCATTCTTTTTCCTTAGTAAAATCATTCATATCATTGCCACTTTAAGGAATAACTAGAAATCTGGTTTTTGTATTTTCAATTGGATTCTTTGTATATGATCTAAAAATGGAGATGATAAATAATGGAACAAAATTATGTTTTCCAGTTCTATATTTATCCTTCAATGGTCGCTTTTATTTCCATTAATTTTCCATCTGTTAAAACATATGCCCTTGCCAACTAACTTTTTTCAACTTTCATCCTCCCAGCCTAAGTTTTGCAACAAATCAAATATGATGTTAGGATTAAATCTTCTCTGTTTCGTGGAGTCTAAGCCTTCTGCTTCTAATATTTTGATTTGTAGAATTTGGACAATCCCTAGTATGTTTTTGAGTATTAACTCTTAGATTTAATGATTGTAGAGTTTTTCATTCTCTTGTAATGGAAGGTACGCCTTTCTTGTTTGTGTACTTCTCTGTTTTTGGTTATAAACTCACTTTCCAACTTTCATCCTCCCCTACTGTTGGTAGACTTAAAAAGATGGACTCTGCAGAGAGCAGGATGACATAAAAAGAAGTCCACAGTGGCAGCTTGAGTATTCTTTTTGATGAGATGACAAGTGGGAATCATGGATTGTAATGATAAGCTAAAGATTTGTGTTTTTTTTCCTTTGATCAGTAGGGTAAGACTGGTTGGTTTGAGAAAATGGATTATGCCCTTTTATGTGAGAAACTTGTATAGGCTAGTTACAAAACATTTTATATATTTGGAGGAATTTCATTTACTTTGGAGAAATGAATTCTGGTGAGAATGTTTCTACTCATTGAGTGGTTTTTTTTTTTTTTTGGGATAAATAAAGGTGATATGTATAGGACAAAAGGAATGTAAATTGTTTACAAAATAAAATATATCACAAGCTATACATCAAAAACCTATTTGAAAGCCAAAATTTGGTCTAAGGATGGCGAAACCAACTCTTACAACCAACTATACAAAAGAGACAAAAATATGTTTTAGTTTAGAAGTTCGGTCTTCTCTACCTTCAAAAGTTGTTTTCTTTCTCCACAAAAAACCAGAACTCTAATTATTGAGTGGCTAATTCACTAGAATTCGGTCACTCAAATAAAGTAAATATGAGACAGGACTTTCTCTCTTGGGGATAGATTCCATGGCATTTGTGATACAACAAACAATGGTATGTTTGCTAAATTCTTTTTTATTTTTTGAAATATGTTGTGGACCATGTCTATATAATCTTTAGCTTGGCAAGGACAAAAGGAAAACTGATGATATTCATGTAGAATTTTTATGCTAAATAAAATCTGACACAAATTTTTTTTCAATATTGCATAACATGCTGGATGCTGGTTGCCTATCACATCTTAGGTTGGTTTATGTGCAGAACCTAGTTTGTGTTTGCCTATATTCTTGTAGTTGATGAAAATACGAGTGCATCATCTCATAGATGTTCATTTTTTCCCCTTAAGTTTGTGAGTGGATACTTTCTTATTATTTTTGAAAATCTGCCTTAATTTAAGTTCCAAGATTATGAGGCTTGTTAGCTATGAGGCACGGACACCTCCTCGAGGCCTGTGTATGAGTGTTGGACACGGACACGCTATGGACACGTGTCTGACACTCTCCTTACGTGTCCCTTTGTTTTTTTTTTTTGGAATTTTCCAGTTGGACACGCGGTGGACACGTGATGACACGTTTCAGACACGCGAGGTGGATCGAAGAAGCAAACCTGTTGGAAAGGAGAGAGACCGAAAGAGAGACAAATCGAGGGAAGAGAGAGAGAGAGACAGATCGAGGGAAAAAGAGACGGATTGAGGGAAGAGATCGAGAGAAAGAGAGAGATAGATCAAGGGAAAGAGAGAGACAGATCGAGGGAAAGAGATAGACAGAAATCCTAACCTATTTTGCGCTTGGTCTTCTCTGTTCTTCTTCTCTTCGTCTTCTGTCTTCTTCTTCTTCTCTTCGTTTTCTCCTCCTCCTCCTCCTCCTCCCTCTTTTGATTCTGTCTCTCTCTTTCTCCTCTCTCTCATCTCTTTCATTTTTCTTTTCTTTTTTTTTACTGATGTCTCTTTCCCTTCCTTTATTTTCTTTTATTATTTTTTATTTTATTTTTTTTATATCCATGTTTTTGTTGAACCTAAAATTTATAAAACAAATTATTTTTATTTAAAAAAAATCAATTTTATTAAAAAATTTAGGTAATGTGTTTATTAATTTTATTATTATTGTAATTTTATAGGAACCAATGTTTTTTTTTTTAAATTTTAGATATATAATAAATAAATAAATTATATATATTAAATGTGTCCCCAGCGTGTCGTATCCTCCATTTTTTGAAAATTTCCGTGTCTGTGTTGTGCCTGTGTCTATGTCATGTCCTGTGTTCGTGCATCATAGTTTGTTGGGAAAAGGTGATATAGGGTTTTGATCCCCCATAGTGGAATGCCTAGTAAATTGTTTTGCACCCAAAGGAAACAATAAAACATTGTCTAATTGTTTATCATAATTTTGATGACGGGGTGATTCTGGTGACTAAAGTTACAGAGTTTGGGAGTTAGCACTCATATTCGTTAGAACTTGCAGTTGAACTTCTATGTCATTCTGTAGGTTTATACATATTGTGTCTGAGTATTAAAATATGATAGTGGTTTTTCTCTCAGTTCCTGATATGTCACTTCATATAAGGCTGTGAGCGATATTGGTCATGAATTCTGATAAGTATAATGTTTGTAGTCATGTTTTGCAAAATTTTGCAACTTCCGAACTGACATTTATCTTAAAATTTTCAAGTCAAAAAATTCATTACTTTAGTATTTCAGAACTAGAAATTCAATGCTAAAAAATTTCAGCTTGATCAAACAAGCCCTCCTTTAATTTAAACTTAGTTACTTTCAATGGTCAATACAATAGTCTTATTAAGCATTTTAATTTTCCATTGAAAGAGGATAATCTAATATTTTCTCTAGAAAAGGGCACTCTCATCATAAAGAAAAGAATATATTAGATACACTCTCAAAACATTTTAAATGATAGTTCTTCCCATCCTTCATTTCTGCTTGGTTGCTATGGAATTCAGTACATGGAATCCATATTATCCTGCATCTATAAAATAAATCTTCAAAGACACCATTTTTTTTTTTCCTGTCTGACTAATCTATTGAGATTCCACTCTTGTATTATATGTTAGATGTCTCGAAGGTATGACAGCCGTACAACAATCTTCTCTCCAGAAGGTCGTCTGTACCAGGTTGAATATGCAATGGAAGCAATTGGAAATGCTGGGACTGCCATAGGGATACTATCAAAAGATGGGGTCGTACTGGTTGGAGAAAAGAAAGTCACTTCCAAACTCCTACAGACCTCAACATCCACCGAGAAAATGTACAAGATTGATGACCATGTTGCATGTGCCGTGGCTGGAATCATGTCCGATGCCAACATCCTCATCAAAACAGCCCGGGTCCAAGCTCAGCGCTACACGTATGCTTACCAAGAACCAATGCCAGTTGAACAGCTGGTTCAATCTCTATGTGACACCAAACAAGGATACACACAATTCGGTGGGCTTCGACCATTTGGTGTATCGTTTTTGTTTGCGGGATGGGATAAGAACTACGGGTTTCAGCTTTACATGAGCGACCCGAGTGGAAACTATGGTGGTTGGAAGGCTGCGGCAATCGGTGCTAACAGCCAGGCTGCGCAGTCGATGCTTAAGCAGGATTACAAGGATGATATCACAAGAGAAGAGGCGGTACAGCTTGTGCTGAAGGTGCTCAGTAAGACTATGGACAGCACCAGTCTTACTTCGGATAAGCTTGAACTGGCTGAGGTTTTCCTCTCTTCGGGGAAAGTGAAGTACCAGGTTAGCTCTCCCGAATCTCTTAGTAAGTTGTTGGTGAGCTTTGGGTTGACCCAACCCGCCGCGGAGGCGTCATGAATTACTGTTATCTTGATTCAGACCTATGTTTCTGGACTAGTTTGAGATCTTACAAAGACATGATGTGTTGTGTTGATCTGATACAATTGTTATTTTTATGTTAGAAGCAGTGAACTTTTCTTATTCATGTATTGAAACCCTTTATGGTTTATTTGCAGCTTTCTTGGATTATCTGTTTGGGCCAATTCTTCTGTTGACATGCTTTGTCTTTCAATGATTTTGAGAATTTTTGCTTAAAAATCAAGTTATGCTTCATTTTCCCAGACATTATGCGAGTCATTTTTTAACTTGTACTGAATTTTTAATGTGCTAAAAAGCAAACAATATTTTACATATTCTTTAGCCTAAGTTTTCAATCTAGATTAAATTGGACAAATCAATTACTTAAAAAATGTCTACTAACAGATACATAAGCCAATTACTTTTTTATCAGGACAAGTTTTCTTTTAAAACATATCTTACCAAAATAAGATCTTAAATTGACATCTTGATACACCGATTTACCATAATAATAAATAGAGTCAATGGTGACTCCGCCATGGGAAGAGTCTTCCGTTCAGTCGCCCCTCTTGTTAGGGGCTTATGCACTCCAAGCCTTTTCCAAGCCCGGTGAAGAAATTAAAAAAAGAGGAAGTCATCCCACAAGGGGTACACCAGGGAAAGGAAAGCAAATTCTTAAAAAAGGAAGTTTCGTACTCGGTTGACAGATTCTTAGGCTCAATCTCAGGAATATCTTACCAAAAAAATATATACAAGATTTTACAAAAATCTCAACAATACACTTTTCTTTCACTTTACTTTGCTTTAGTAGCTTTTTCTTTTGAACAAAATTTTCACACAAAATTCTTCATAATGGGATGTAGCCTAACTCTAAATACCAATGGTGACTCCACATATCAGAACTCCAAGAAGCCTAGGACCTCATTTAAGAATTAACTTCCTTTCAGTAATTTTTTGATTTTTTTTGTTAGATGAAAAAAAAGGTAAATATTTTGAGAATAATTTTTTTTAATTATATAAAAAATCGAGATGTTTATTTTATTTATTTATGGTGATGATTTGGCTTGATAATATTAAGGGGTTGTTTGGGGTATCTTAAATAATTGTATTTTTTGACTTTTTAGATTAAAAAGTTGTGGAAAAAAAATAGTTGGTTGGATAACTTTTTAACTTTTTAAAATTGAATAAATTAGTGCATAGGAGAAGATTGAGATAGAATAGGTTGTACGGTTGGATAAATTAAGGGACAACGTGGGATATGTATAGGTTAGGAGATGGTTCCATGCTTTTCGGGCATTGAATTGGAGGTGTTGTTCAGCCTGTGGGGGTCCACCATAGGTCCATTTTGCTAATCAAAACCGTCAATATGTAGAACTCGTCGAGTACTATATGTTTGTAAAAAATCACATTGATCGGACATCGATAGCTATCTGATCGAATTAGTTTTTTTTAACCGTTAACTATAACACCATCATTTTTTATACAAAACTGATTTGGTCATGTAGTTAGCGATATCCGATCAATGTGATTTTTTTCAAGCATATATAGTACTCGATGAGTTCTACATATTGAATGATTCGGATTTTTAAAAAGGGACCCGTGGTAGGTCCCCACGGGCCCAACATTACCCTTCAACTTAATGAATATATATATATATGTAATTTTCTTTTTGTTCTTTGACAGACTACTTTTTGACATAAATTCACTACCTTTCAACTCATTGGTTTATGTATTAAAATATTGTGTAAATTAATTTTTTTTATATTTTTAATTTGTGAATAGTGATAATTTTTTAACTTTTTTAGTAACTTTTTAATTTTAAATTTTTCCTAGTATGCCAAACTAGGCCTAAGAAAACTAAAATACAAAATACAGTAATGTTACGTATCATGAAAAATCTTTCATGAAAATAATCATGAAAGTTTTATGACCCTTGGATTATACTTAGAATAAAGTACCGCACACTAATCAAGGTAATCCAAGGATCATAAATTTTTCATGATCATTTTCATGAAAAAATTTTCATGATCCTAACTTTTCCCTACAAAATATCACTATAAGCTGCATGCCAATCATCATTACCAGCTATATCAGGATCCTCTAAAGTGGAAGCCTGAAGTGATCTTCTAGAGTGAATGAATCCAATGGCTGAAAATAAAACTCACAAAAACGACGTCGTTTTGGATAGTTTTCCAAAAAAAAAAAAAAAAAATTCAACTCTAATTGAAAACATGGGTTCTGCAGATATGAAGGCATTAGAGAGAGAGAGAGAGAGAGAGAGAGAGAGAGAGAAAGAGAAGGGCTTCGACGCCGCTGCCCCGCTGCCCACCCCGATTCGCCGCTGCGACGCCGCTGCCCGCCATAGTCCAACAGATTGAAGAAAAGAAGACATAAAGCAACAAAGGTCAGCCATCTCCATGTGCCCATTTCAACCACAACATTTTCACCGAGAGAACCTACTAGTACCTGCAAGCTGAAACACAAAATGCAACTTTTTTCCTGAAATTGTACCAAAAGCCCTTTTATCATTTCTTTTCAGAACTCAATATATATATATAAGAAGAAGAAGAAGAAGAAGAAGAAGAAGAAGAAGAACCCCTCTTATAATTGTGATTCACTCCAAAGTAAGAGAGAAGACACCGTATTTAATTAAGAACAAGAGATTACAGTAATGTGGATTTACCACAATACCCACAAAATTATCCTATTTTTACCTGTTCATTGGAAAGCCCAATATGCAGACATTCATTCAGATTGTGAAACCAAATGTACCAAAACAGAATAATAAAAGCAAGAAAGAAACAAGACACTTGTTATGTAGTTACAGACGGCGGCAACGGCGAGGCGACGGTAGGCAGGGAGGAGCGGCTCTCTTCTCTCTCTCTACTCCCGCCTTCTGCTTCTGCATTAAACCTGAATTTTTTTTTATTTATTTATTTATTTATTTTAATTATTGACCAAAACCACGTCATTTTAGTTAGTTTTATTTTCAGCTCTTAGATTCTTTCATTCTATGAGATCACTTCAGGCTTCCACTTTAGAGAATCCTGGTACATTACAGCTATTAGATTGAAATAAATTAACCAAAACGTGACAGTGAGTCAAAAACTTGATTCGTTGCATTGCACTTGTTAAATTATTTTTTAAATTAAAAAAATATCAAGTTTTTATTATTTTAAGAATAAATTATATTGCTCTCAAAGTTTAGTCTAATTATATCTCATCTCTTGACATTTTAAAAATTATATTCTCACTCATGTGATTAATAGTCACATTTCACAAACTCTCTTACTCACAACTTCTAGTAAAAAAATAAAAGAAATTATATTTTACAAAAATGGAGCAAAGGAAAGGAAAAAAATAAGGAAAATAAAGCAAAATAAAAAAGAGAACTCATGAATTTAATGTTTTCGTTCCGTTTTAAATAATTACAATGACAGAGGAGTTTAAGGAAAAATTATTTATAAATCCTATCAGGGAGACTTATGCTACATATGGTCCTACTAAAAAACTTATGTTCCATAAGTCCTGTGTGAAGTTTGTTGACACATTTACCCTCAATATTAGTTGTTAATATCATAAATAATGGTAAAACCATATATAAAAAATTGAATGTTACCATAGATTAAGTTTGCAAAACGTAACGTGACACCTACATAAACGTAACGTAACGTGAAACCTACATAAACGTAACGTAACGTGTCACGTTACGTTTCGCAAACTTATTAGATTTTTGATTTTTTAAATTGAATTACATAAATGTAACGTAACGTAACACATACATAAACGTAACGTAACGTGTCACATTACGTTTCGCAAACCTACTAGGTTTTTGATTTTTTAAATTGAATGTGAAAATGTTACTTGTTCGTGTATTTTGAAATTCACATTTATATAGATATGATCTATGGTAACATTTAATTTCCTGATTTTGCCATTATAGTGTATAATAGTATATTAATACCATTTATTTACAACTCATAGGATCTTGTGGAATACATTCCTATCTAAATAGGACTTGAAACTCTATAAGAAATTATACAAGACTTAATATAGTATAAGTGTCCGAAATAGGACTTATAAATAAGTCTCCCTTAATATAATTTTTTAAAAATCAATAAGTGACATGTATTAAATTCAAATTTCAAGAAATGTAAGTATAATTCACCGTTATTTTAACTAATCAAAATTTTGTTACTGTAGCACGTGTATTTGCCTTGAGACCACGACCAAATAATTTTCCCACGTTCTGTGCCTCGGCATGTGCATATGCTACGCTATGGACACTTTATTTGGTTTTATTGAGGAAATTTTAATTCGAGACATAAGGATTTTAAAAAATTAGTAAAACAGGTGTGTAACACAAAGAGGCAAGCAGGGATGGAATTTGGAGAAGATTATGGGGGGCATGATCTCCTTATTTCTGTGAATATTATTGTTTGTTATAGAATTTTAAAAATACATACATCATTTTATATATAAAATGGCCCCCAGTATAAAAAATATATATGTCATTATTCTTCCATTTTAAATTCTCTTTATATTTTACATTAAAAAAAAAAAAACTTATTCATCCTATTAGAAATTACTTCTATGGTATTTAAATTTTTTTATGTATACATAATTTATATATCATATATACATACATGTGTGTTTTATGTATATGGTGAAAAAAATTATTTTTCTTTTGGCCCCTCCAATAATAAAATTTTAGTTCCGTCCCTAGAGGCAGGGTGCACTCGCTATGTTTATATAAGTTTTCTTAATGTCTGTTTTATTGAATTGTAATTTTTTGATTTTATTTGTATATATTGGATTACAAATTCTATACATTTAAAATTATTCTTGCATATTTTGACGTACAGAGTTATAATCTAACTGAGTTTATTCATAAATTGCTCATATCATGTGAAAATATTAAATTAGTAATAAGGAAGAGGGTAAATTATATGTACCTCTATTGAAATTTTTTTAAAAAATAATAATAATACAGATAGTTTCACATTTTTGACATAATTATCAAAGCATCTCTTAAAGATTTAATTCAAATAACACTCAGGTCATTTTTTATCAGTAGTTCGTGAATCGTTTAGATAAAAAGATGATGTTGTCATCTATTTTCTACTAAAATGCATACTTATCTATGTTTATGTTAATATTTATCCAATATCTGCATTAGTTTTAATTACTTCAACCTTATTAAAAAAGAGATTAGTGTAATTATGTCAAACTTGTGGGACTAACTGCATTTTTCTCAAATCTCGAGAGAGGTGAGTGTAATTTACTCTAAAATTATGTTTGGTTTATAGATTCAAAAAAGAATTTGAAAAGAAAAAGAAAAACGGTGTGTGAAATATAAGTGACTTAGTTATATTTTACATACCTTTTCTTTCTTTTTTCTTTTTTTCCTTCTATTTTCAAATCTCTGCATAATCCATGAATAAAACAAATTTTTATATGAACACCTCTTATCACAAGAAAGTGAAAAAATTTTGTGGAGAAAGTTACAAACTTTTACAATGTTAGTGATAAATCATTGTGGTGAAAAACTCCTAGTTATCACTGTGGAGAAGTGGTTTGGAAATACTGTTAGGATCCTATTGAATGTTCGTGATCCTCAGCTCGTCACCTGAAAAGGAATGAACACTCCGGTCGGGGGTGCCGGAATTAGTACTCCGACGGATAAGTCAGTGTATACTCTCTTGGTTATTTATATCTCAAGTTAAACTTGTTTTCACATACATTTTCTACCTGATGCTCTTCTCTTTTATAGTCGTCCTTGATGTTGATGGTTGGGCCCACTTTTCATCTAATGAACAATCGTAATATTCGGCTAGATCTTCATATTCGGCCTCTGTCCCTTTGGACTATGAGCCGTATAGCACACAACTTGATTTCCTTCTTTAAGATATTCGGCTAACCTACGTAGCAATTTACTCGACCACCACAATTGCCCCATAAACATCCTTCTAATGTCAGTTAGCCGGCATGTTTGGTCTTGGACTTGGGTCAAAAAGTACAGCGGTTTCCCCTATTCCAATGCAAGCATCAGAACACCTACTCTTCTTAGGCATGATTACAATTTCCCGCCTCTTCATACGCTTCATTCATTTAATATGATTTGAAACCGCGTTGTTCTTTCGTTTGTATGCTTTTTCGAACGCTCAAGGTTTCTCATCGCCTGTCAGTTCACCTCCCTCGCTTGTCGCTCTCTGCAACCTCTTTTCGTTCTTCATTATCCTTATTTCTTGTAAGTTTTTCTCTCTTCCATTTCGACTCATTTTTCTTGTTTGTTTGCTGTTTAGAGTGTCCATTTTATTTGCTAGGATGGCGAAACATTTGAGAGCCCTTCTTTCTGCAGATCGAGTCTCCGGTTTCCGTCGTCATTTTTCTATTCCTGACGACGTCCATCTGTCACTCTTGGCAAAGAACGTGATTGATACAGAGAGGACTGACGAGAGTACAATCGTCTTTCCTTTTCTGTCAATCGCTGAGGGTGGAGTCTGCTTCCCCCTTCATCCACTTTTGAGAGCTGTCCTTCGCCATTGGGGCTTAATCCCTTTCCAGCCTGTAGACACCCCATTTTTGACCACCTTTAAGACTTGGACGCGACTGATGGTTCTGGAAGTTGTGCAGTGCAAAGGTTCAATTTCTTCGGCAAGGAGAGAGAGTCAAATCTCAACTTCATACCCCTTTTTTTTTTGGACCAAAACAATCTTGGTCAAAATATTTTAGTCTTAAAACCTTCTCTTTCAAAACGTTTTTGAAATAAAGTTTTTACGATGTTCCGAGGCTCGCATTTTGTCAAATATTGCGCTTTTCGGTAAACCGAGCAAGGACAAAGTGGAAATGAATGAAAGAGAGATGAAATCTTTGAAAAATCTTTCAAAACACCTTACTTAGGGGTTTGGAGTTGAAGAAAAGAGGAGAAGAGGGAAGAAATCCAGTTGGGGGAGAAAATGGGCATGAACCGTTAATAAAGAGTCGAGCAGCCCTCGCCGAATCGGGCCTATTCATTTGCATACTTGGAATCAAGCTATGAGGCCACCACCGTTGGAAATAAGACTTCCGGGGCTTCATTTTGCACTCAAGAATCTCCTAAAGCCAATTCCGGACGGGGGAGATAGGGTTGATTGAAGTAAGGCATCACTCCGGTTGGACCGAATCTGCGCGGCTTCACCAAAACAGGCATAACTTTTTCCACAGGAGGAATTTTAATGCAAGGTTTGCGCCATTGGAAAGCTAACTTCCGGGGCTTCAATTTGGACACCTGAAAGGCCACCATTGGACTTCCCAATCACTGGCCGGCCACCTGTCTTTCCGGCAGACTTTTTTTGTCCTGAAAAGTAGCAGGCCGGCCAGAAAATGTAGCAGGCCGGCCACCTAGCTGGTCGGATGACCATTTTGGCCCTTTTGAGCTGGCCGGCCATTCTTGCCCTCCCAAGTGTGTTCCAGTTGTGCAATTTGTTTTCCCCCAGATCCTATATCCGGGGTTTGGCCTTTTGGAGGGAAAACTTGAATTTGTTTTCCCCCTCTTTTTCCCTTCTCTCCCTCTATAAAACCAGCAGCTCCAGCTGCATTTTAGGGGGTTAGAAAAATTCATTTGAGCCTCTTGCATTAACTATCCCTCTCCCTCCATTCCAAGCCTCAAAACCACCTTGCTCCTACACCATTTCTACACCACCTCCAACCTAAAACCTCCATACTCCATTCCAGCAACTTGAGGCTGTTTTTCAGAGCTTAGGAGCATCATTTCTTCAACCAAAAGTTGCTGGAGCTTTGTGCTACAAGGGTAAGCTTCATTTCCCTCTTTTTGTTCCTATTTTGGAATGCAATCTTAGCCTTTGTTGCTTACATTTTTGGGCTCCGACCCAAACTGTAAATAGTCATATTTTGAGCTTGTTTTCATGTTTGATTAAGGACCTCTTACTGTTTGAGGTCTCCTACTATCACTTGCCTCTTTAACTCTCTTTTAGGCCTTTTTCTTGCATAGTATTTTAGGCTTATTTGTGAGCTGTTTTGGACTTGGTCATAAACTGTAAAATATCATGTTTTGAGCCCCTCTTCAACATTGTTGAAGGGACCTCCTCTGTTTGAGGCTAGCAGCTATCACTTGCTTCTTTATCCCTCTTTTAGGCCTTTTTCTTGCATGAGAGTTTAGCCTCACTTGTGTTTATTTTTGTGGCTTAGTGTAAACTGTAAAGTGCCTTTTTTTGAGCCCCTCTTCAACTTTGTTGAAGGGCTCTTTTCCATTTGGGGCCGGCTGCTGCCCCTTGTCTTTATTCTCTCTTTTAGGGCCATTTTTGCATGATAGTTTAGCCCTACTTGTGTTCACTTTTGAGATTTGTAATAAACTAGAAAGAGGCTTTTTTTGACATCATCTTCATTCTTTATTAATGGTATTTTCTTATTTGAGGTCACATACCTCCTTATATGCTTGATTCCCTCTCATTTTGAGCCTTACACCCTAGCCCTTGTTGCATGCCTTATTTGACCTTCTAGCCACTGGAATCCAGTGGATTTCCAGTGGCTTTGATGCTATTTTGAGCCTCCAAATTAGAGGGGGGTGACCCCCTCTCACCTTGACTTGTTTGGTGGTCATTTTGGCCTTCCAAAGCGACCCCATCTTGCATGCTTCTTAGTCACATTTTAGGGTCAATTTGGTGAGTTTTAAGACTATCATATTTTATTTTCAAAGTTGATTTGGGGCTGCCACATGTCTATCTTGTATGTGCCTAATAACTCCTTGCATGGCCCTCTAAAGGAGTCCCTCATTTGTGCATGTGTTGGCTGTCTTTTCATGTGTATTTGGGAGTATTTTGGCATATTTAGTTCACTGATTTTTGCTGGTTTAGTGAGATTCCATGTGCTTCATATACGTGCCATGTAAACCATGTTTGATAGTCAAAATCGCATGCTATTTTAGGCCATCTTGCTAGCATCTTTTGGCCATGCTTTGAACTAGAAATGTTCATGTTTTGGGACTGCCTTGACTCTGTCTTCATGCTTCATGATCAAATAATGCATGCTTTGTATAGCTATAGGTCATTGCGTATGCCTAGTTTTGTGTTTCGGGGTTCATCTCATGCGTCGGATGCCATATTGCCATGTTTCGGGGCTGTTTAGCATCATATTTTAGCGCTGAAATTCGCATGTTTGTATGCCATATTCCATGCCTTGCCATGCTTTGGTAGAGTGGCATTTGTGCCTTAGGTTCGGTCCTCGGTTTGCGTGCACGCGTCTCGAGTGTCTCATTTCCATCTTATGGCCTCTGATGTGAGTGTGGCTGAGGTCCACTCATGTTAGTGTAAGCCCATATTGCATTGTGTATGCCATCTTAGTCCTTTGCATTGCATGTGCTAGGTTGTATGTTAGAGCATCGTGCATGCCATGTTACATCGTGCATTGTGTATGCCATTTCATAGCATTGAGTATGCTAGGGTGTATGTTAGTCGCATTCATGCATGTCATGCATATTGCATTGTGCTTGGGATAGGAGTTAGCCCGAGCACGGGAAACGAGGGACGTTTCGTACTCCGAGTGACGGAACGTGCCTCAATTCCCAGTCACCGACACTCCGGATTACCCATGATGGAGTCTCGGTCTTGTTGTGTTTATATGTGCATTCATTTAATATTGAGTCATGCAATTCGACTCCTCGGCCATCATGCATCGAGATGCGTGATTGGTGGCATGAGGATTGAGGACTACACTCCCTGAAGAGTAGTCAAGCATACATATATGAAAATACATTGCTATGCCCTTTCCTGCTCTCTGTTGCAGCAAATTAGAAATCAGCAGCTTTCAAAAGCCTTGCACAGCATTCTTGCATCAATTGCAAACAGAGGCTAATTGGGGCATCGCAATGGATTTCCGTGCCAAGCAACCCGAACATGCATCATTCATCATCCGGAGCAGAGTCGAGGCAGTCCCTAGCTTGCATGCTAGTTTACAGCTTTTCTAGATTAATTTGTTAATTAATTAGGATTTTGTACTTATTTAGACTGTATTATTCATTTGGGACTGTATATTATTTATTCGGACCCTCCGAGTGAGGGCACAATTGTAATAAGTGTGCGTGCGTGTGATGTATGTCTTCCAACCCCACGTCTTTCTCCCTTTCATTTACCAGCTTATGATGGTTAGATTAGGGCACGTTTCAATTAGCATACAGTATGATAGCATGTTTGCATTCATTCATCTGTTTTGCATGCACCGGGCTCAGCACATCATACTAACTACATTGTATTTCAATTCCGAGTTGAATACATATTAGTTGTAGCATTCCATATGCCATATTTAGAATAGCCAAGCCTGCTATAGTTGCATTTTTGCATGTGTTGCATTAGGCATTTCTGTATAATTAGGATCATGCATGATTTCTAATCAGTTTCTGTTTTGGCTTGGAGTACTCGGTAAGTTTTACGCTTTAGCATCCTTGCATGTGTGTGAGTGACTGCCATGATAGCATGCTTACCATGAGGCTATATGCTTATGTGATATAACTGCCTGAATGCCTGTGGGTGAAGGTTGGGTTATTTGGATTGGAACAATGCATTGACTGTGAGTTTTAAGCCCACTAGATAGTGGCAAAACCATCTTTTCTAAGCCCACCTGAGGGTGGCAAAATCTGCATTTTAAGCCTACTTGCGAGTAGCAAACCATCTTTCAAAAACAAACATGAAATGTTTTGTTCCAATTCAGGCGACCCGGTCTATACTTGTATGCTGTGCGCATCACATAGTAAAGTCTAGGCTAATAACCGGAATAAGAGCACATAATGTTTTCAAAACTAGATATCATGTTTAGTAGAGGCCGATCTTTGATCGGGCGAGCGGGGGTGCTCACGAAGTGACCTTCCCCAATCGTACCCAAGTTCCCGAGCCGAGGCAACTTTGGTGATGACGGACACGTGGCCTTAGGCAAACGAGTCAGGGTTTCCTAAATTTTCCAAAAATAAAATATTTAGGTGGCGACTCTGTATCTGGCAAAGCAGTCCATGTTTGGCACTTCTTTCAAAATCTGTTTTCTCAAAACGATTTGCCGGATTTGGACTCTTTGGTTCAGATTAAGAACCGTGACATTTGAGTCCTGAACTGTAGTGAGCCCAAGACGAACGGAACGGGGGACATCATTCCCTCCCGGGGCATTCGGGGACGTCTACAGTTTCTGGCGACTCTGCTGGGGAATTAGAGAGCTTGACTTGAACTCATGATATTTGGTTTTGGCTACACTTATGTGTTTCTTTGCATTGCATTTGCATTGGTGCGCCTAGGACACCGTGTTTGCCATCTGCTATTCCTGAACGGTTTGCCGGAGGCTTGTCTTGTCAAGGCATGACCATAAGGCTGACCGGTTGTGGGCTCTGCCAGTATGGGAACACAAACCCCGGTTTTACCGGGGCACCCTTTTGACCATTCGACCTAGTGCATATCGAAATCCGTAGTGACCATTCCAAAATAGGACAGGTTGCTTACCCGATATAGGTTGTTTGAAACCGCTGTGTGCGTAGTGAAACCCTAGCTCCTGACAAAATAGGACAGGGAAACCCTACCCCAACATAGGGGTGTTTTGGCTCCCACTTGCTTGCTATGTGCTTTTAGAGTGCGTCTCTACAGGAATGCATGTATCAGTTTGCAAGTTTGGGCATCAGGCCTGCGGGCACCAGTTCAGTATTTTGGGATTCAGTTTACCTGAGGGTATCAGATTTGTGGCTGAATTTTGGGGGCAGAATTCAGTAGAGGGCACAGTCATCCTGCTACACTTGTATCTGTTTTGATGAAGTTGAGTTGAGGTGCTGTCTGTTTTCTCTTTTGCTAGGGGTAGTCCTGGAACCATAGCTTCAGAAGGCTCCGATATCCCCCGAGGTTCATTGAACTTGTGCTGATAGACTTTGTCAGGTCAGAGATTCAGTTCAAGGGCAATCAGTGTTCCTTTGCCAGAGGCAGGGTAAAAGGGCCAGTCAGGCACAAATCACCAGTTCAACAGTTACCAGATCGGTGGCCCTTATCCACCCCACCAGTGAACAGTCAGACTGAGGTCTCAGTTTCTACTGCAGGGATAGATACTAGTCAGTTAGATGGATCAACAGAACACGTCAGGGATGGAGGCAATGATGCGCCAGATGCAAGAAAGTATGAAACTCATGCAGCAAGATGCTGTCCGCTAAGCTGAATTCGCCAAACAGCAGGCTGCGGTCATGGCCCAACAGGCAGAGCTAATCACCAGATTGCAACAGCAAAACAGAGCATCTGCTTCGCATCAAGCTCCCCCCCCCACCAGTAGATCCAATACCCGGGGAGACGCCAAATGTCCAGGAAGGTACGGACATTCCGACGGGGGCAGCTCCGCCCCCGATCTTACCCTAACTGTCCAAAACACCTACCAATCTACCGGACTCACCCTTCGAGTCCGAGGTCGACCCTACAACGTTGAAATTGAGCAAGCTTGAGAAGTTGTTCAAGAAATCCCAGGGGGTAAAATCCATCCCGGACATTGAGGACGGGTACGTTGACGCAACTGTGACACTGCCAGACAGGTTCAAGATGCCTCACATCGACCGTTTTGACGGGTCAGGAGATCCCATGGTCCACCTAAGTTTGTTTTCAGATGTTCTGCGCCCGATGGGCTTGACAAGATTACAGAAGCTCTCCTTTTTGGCAGGACCCTGTCGGGTATCGCGGCCATCTGGTACGCCAAATTGGAGGATTCAGTGAAACGAAGCTGGGAGGAGATGGCCGAGGCCTTCGTCGCACAATATTCATACAATACCCAGATCGAGATCACAACCCGTGATCTTGAGACGACCAGGCAAGAGCCGAAAGAGGGCTTCTCTGACTTTGTGGCCCGCTGGAGGGCCAAGGCCTCAATGATGACCATTAGGCCAATGGATAAGGATCAAATATGGATGGTTGTACGTAACCTCCAGCCCAAACTAATGCAGAAAATGATTGTGCTCCCCTTCTCTACCTTTTCAGATTTGCATGAGATGGGAGTACAGATCGAGGATGCCATGAAGCAAGGCCTTATTGACCAGGAGAAGGAGCAGCCTAGGCGGGCGTTTTCCCGCAGTTCGAATGCGACCACCAGTGGTGATGCAGCTGCAAGATCTTCTGAAGTGGGCATGGTCACCACCACCACATCAAGAAAGGCTACCCCATTCACCGGTGCGTCCGGAAGTAGCTCACAGACGGCCAAATATCCACCCCGAGTCAAGAGGGTTTTCACCCCACTTTATATGCCTTTGTCAAAGGCTCTAGAGGTCTTAATCCGGAAAGGACATCTAAAACCATTGGATCAACGGCCTTTACCTGATCCTCTCCCTCCAAAGCATGACCATACTAGGTACTGTGCGTACCATCAACAAACCGGTCATGACACTGACAGTTGCTTTCGTCTGCGCCATGATGTACAAGATCTGTTTGACAACAGGGTCATCCCCGCGCCAGTCCAGCAAAGTTTATCAGCACTCGACCAGTGAACCTGTGGGGGATAATGTGACTATGTGATCGGGGGATGAACCACCTGCGGATGGCACTCGATTTACTCCAGATATGGCGTATGGCACGCACTGTTTTGAGCATTTGTGAATGCTGGTTTTTGTGCTTTTTGACTTGGGTATTGGGTCAGTCTTGTTGTTTTGAGTCCGTTTTGAGTCAGTCTTTTTGTTTCGGGTCTGTCTTGTTATGTCGAGTCAGTTCTGTTGTATAGGAGTCGGGTGATTCCGGGGGTATTACCTCGGGCGTCACCATTTTCTTTTGCGTTTGTCTTTTCATTTTGTTTTGAGTCTGTTTCTGCCAGGGAGCCAGTTGTGCCAGCAGTTTTTGAATGAAACAGCAGTGATTTTTACGCTCTCGCGTTTGCTTCTGCCTTGTGCCAGTTATGCCGGAAGTTCTGAAGGAGATGACAGTATTTGACTAAGGACTCTGTCTTTTCTGTGCCTTGAAGTCATTGTAATGACCTGAGTTTTTCAAAACTTTTTGAACACTGTGGTGAAAAACGAAGAGGAAGGAATTCCTCGGGATTTGCAAAAAAATTTGATCAACTGAGAGGAAGAGAGGCGTGCTAAGCCCTTAATGAATGAAAACATGCTTGTTAGTGTGAGTACTGAGAAGGATCCTGACTTGATCCAGATTGGTTCTACATTGTCTTCAGCGCAAGCGATTTGTCGCTTTCTTAAAAGATTTCAAAAACTGTTTTGCGCGATCTTGCGAAGACCTGTGTGGAATCACTCTTGAGATTGTGCAGCTTAGGATCGCTCTCAGCCCCGAGACTTAACTCCTCACTTTCAAACCTTGAACTTGAATTCAGAACGTTCAACGGTCAACTACAATGTGAGGCCTGAGTGGCCAGATTCGAAGCAGCCCATGAATTAGCGGCAAGAAAATCAGATCAAGAAGACCAGATGTCACCAAAAACAGCTTGTGAAGCTAGGACGGAAGCACCCTTCGAACTAGGGGCAAAGATGTCAGATGTGCTCGAAGAGCCGAAGATGAGTCCTCTTGCAAATCAACAGCCACTCTCCTGGATACGGATGACTTCAAAACCCTACAACCATTTGGCATGGACCAAGCTACACTTTTACCCTTTGAGAGGCTCGCTGGGTCAAAAACCCAGAAGGGCGACCCAGGCAAAAGTTAGAGCGAGACAAAAAATATACAAAAAAAAAATGCAAAAGAAAAGAAAAAGAAAAATGCAAAAAAAAAAAAAAAAAAGAAGAAAAAGAAATGAAAAGAATATAAAAAAAAAAAAAGAAAGAAGAACAAAGCTCGTAAGGTCGAAAACCCGCGACGAGCGCCTTGGCAAAAGTTAGAGCCTAAAAAGGAGAGGTTAATACCCGAGTGTACCTTAACCCTGAACTACGTAAGGCTTGATTCCCATCTTTGGGATACGTAGGCAACTTCATTCTGAAGTCCAGCCGTAAAACACTTCAAATTCGATTGTGTCCATGTAATGGTTTTTGATCATCTTTGCCTTCTTTGTATCCGAGAGTTCGGTTGTAATCATCGCTCCAAGGACTGACTACAATGCGCTGAGGTGCCGTTCAAACAAGGGGCAACTTTCCGTTGCCATTCAATGCGCCGCGGTGCCGTTCAAACAAGGGGCAACTTTCCGTTGCCATGCAGCTCTCTTCAAGCAAGGGGCAATTTTCCTTCAGATCTGAGGTTGTGCATCTCAGGAGTAGGTTTCATGTTCGTTGAGCAAGTGGCCATTTGCAAAAATAGTTTTTGAGAATTTTTACTGAGGTTGACTAATTTTCTCGAAAATTATTTCATTTTCCGAAACTGGACCATTTTCTTGGACCCAAAAAGGAAAATTTTCAGTGCTCATGGCCTGACTTGCATGATTTCAAATCAAAAATTGAACAAGCGTGTTAATCTAACTCTCATATTGGTCAAAATTGTTTTAGTAGAAAAATCAAAACAAAAAATGGTCAAAATAATGAACTAGGGGCACAGTTGAGTTAGGTGTTCTGTCTTTTCCCCTTTGTCAAAATACTTGCTAGAAAGGGCACTCTACTTGTCGGAAAGGGCACCGTATTCGCCAGAAAAGGGCACAACAAAGGGCTGAAAGCTCTCTCACCCTCCAAGGAACGAGGTATCAAGCCAAGTGCGAAGCACGAACTGGAATAGGGCAAGATATTCCACTCCATCATCTGGACAGATCTTATCACGTCCAAACTCCCCAGCAAAGCATCATCAACCGATGTTAGCTGCAGATTTGCTACACACCCAGTTGTAGCGCAACCCTTCTATGGGAGGAATTCACTAGCTGTGAACGGAAGAAAGAGAATCTAGCAGCATGCTAGGGGCAAGAGCCCGCAACTTCCTGTTTATCCATCAACCACCCAGGGGAGGGATTGAAAAATGAGAGATTGAAGAATAGAGAGATGTGCGATGAGAGAAAAAGTGAGAAAAGGGCTTTTTCAGAAAACAAGAGATTGAGTGCCAGAGTGATGTGAGAATCACAAATGAGAAAGGGTGGGAAACACTACCGGTAAAACAGGCTCCCTGTGCACGTCTGAGTGTCGTGTCTTTTTGTTTTATCTCGATTCTTGTTTTGAGTCGTTTCGAGTGTTACTCGATGTGTCTAGGTTGTGTGCCTTTTATTTCCTTGTTGAGTCGTTTTGCTGTGTTCAGTGTAGGCTCAATACCTGGTCGAAAACTCATCTCTCAATTTCAAAAATAAAATCGTTTTGTGCTCCGAGTGCCGTGCCGTTCTCCACATTTGTGCAAAACAGAATTTGTTCTTTCATAAAACCGCAGGGTTCAACCCAGGTCATGTGAGAACAGTGGAACTAGGACCTATCTGAAGCTATAATGGTTCCGGACTGCAAAGCAAAAGCAAAAGAGGAAAATGTCGGGCATTTGAGTTTGTTCCAACTTCAGTAAGCTCCGAGATCGCATTCCGTATGCACCTTGTCAGGCCTTGTCAATGCTCCGAAGTATGAGTGTGCCTCTACCTCAAGCTCAAGATCAAGTCTGCCTCAAGCCAGAATGGCAATCAGAAATGCTCTCTCTGAGTACCAGTTCCTTGCCAGGGTCATCTTGGCTGTGTTCGCAATGAGTTCCTAAGAGACCAACTGCGACGGTGGAAACTAGAGTTCGAATGGCCGTGGCCTAGAACGCAAAGGTTCGGGATTTCCGAGACTAAAGTCTGGTTTAAATACCCAGGGGTGTATCCCCGGCTTGAAATCTGTATGGAAGCCCCATAGGTTGCGACAGCGTGTATGCACCTCAATTCTGGATACTGAACCAACCTAGTCTGTCACCCGTTGGAGAATAGGGAAAGTTGTGAAAATGATCATGAAGAAAGGTAGCATCCAAAGTGTTCTACGTGTAGAACCCTTGCCAGCATTCCAAAGCCTTTGTACTGTGAGTTGAAGGTAAAGTGTTCGAAGAGCACAAGGGGAGATCCCCGTCGGAGAAGAGCGGTTCACCGCCACTCACCTCATGAGGTGCTTTCTAAAGCGCCGCTTTGTCCATTTATTGCTTTCCGTAAGCATCATGCATTGTAATGCATTGTACCTATCAAGTTTCTTTCTCAGTCATGCACGATATTGTATGTACGGTTCATTCAAAGAAGTTTCGTTTAAGATCATTCATTTAGTGTATCAATCACACTTTGTTCATATTGTGTATCAATCACACACACTCGCTTTGTATCTATCACACTATGCCTACTTTGTGTATCAATCACACACGCTCGCTTTAGTGTATCAATCACACACATTCTCATTTTGTGTATCAATCACATTCTCTTCACTTTAGTGTATCAATCACACTTCACTCATTTTGTGTAGCTATCACACACATCCTCGTTTTGTGTATCTATCATGCACATATTCACATCATCACTTTTAGTGTATCCATCACACTTGTTCACTTAGTGCATCTATCACACTTTGTGTTCGCTTTTAGTGTATCAATCACACTCTGTTCACTTAGTGCATCTATCACACTTTGTGTTCGCTTTTAGTGTATCCATCACACTCTGTTCACTTAGTGCATCTATCACACTTTGTGTTCGCTTTTAGTGTATCAATCACACTCTGTTCACTTAGTGCATCTATCACACTTTGTGTTCGCTTTTAGTATCTCCATCACACTTGTTCACTTAGTGCATCTATCACACTTTGTGTTCGCTTTTAGTGTATCAATCACACTCTGTTCACTTAGTGCATCTATCACACTTTGTGTTCACTTTTAGTGTATCCATCACACTTGTTCACTTAGTGCATCTATCACACTTTGTGTTCGCTTTTAGTGTATCAATCACACTCTGTTCACATAGTGCATCTATCACACTTTGTGTTCGCTTTTAGTGTATCCATCACACTTGTTCACTTAGTGCATCTATCACACTTTGTGTTCGCTTTTAGTGTATCCATCACACTTGTTCACTTAGTGCATCTATCACACTTTGTGTTCGCTTTTAGTGTATCAATCACACTCTGTTCACTAAGTGCATCTATCACACTTCGTGTTCACCGTTTAGTGTATCAATCATACTTTGTTCACTAAGTGCATCTATCACACTTCGTGTTCACGTTTAGTATATCAATCATACTTTGTTCACTAAGTGCATCTATCACACTTCGTGTTCACCGTTTAGTATATCAATCATACTTTGTTCACTAAGTGCATCTATCACACTTCGTGTTCACCTTTAGTATATCAATCATACTTTGTTCACTAAGTGCATCTGTCACACTTCGTGTTCACCTTTAGTATATCAATCATACTTGTTCACTAAGTGCATCTATCACACTTCGTGTTCACATTCAGTATATCTATCATACTCTGTTCACATAGTGCATCTATCACACTTTGTGTTCACTTTTAGTGTATCAATCACACTATGTTCACTTAGTGCATCTATCACACTTTGTGTTCACTTTTAGTGTATCTATCACACTTGTTCACTTAGTGCATCTATCACACTTTGTGTTCGCTTTTAGTGTATCAATCACACTCTGTTCACATAGTGCATCTATCACACTTTGTGTTCGCCTTTAGTGTATCAATCACACTCTGTTCACTAAGTGCATCTATCACACTTCGTGTTCACTTTCAGTATATCTATCATACTTGTTCACCAAGTGCATCTATCACACTTCGTGTTCACCTTCAGTATATCAATCATACTTGTTCACTAAGTGCATCTATCACACTTTGTGTTCACCTTTAGTGTATCCATCACACTCGCTTCACTTTGTGTATCTATCACACGTTCGCTTTGCATATCTATCACGCACTCACCTAGTGTATCCATCACACTCGCTTCACTTTGTGTATCTATCACACGTTCGCTTTGTGTATCTATCACACACGCTCGCTTTGTGCATCAATCACACACTTCGTTCACCTTTGTGTATCTATCGCACATGTTCGTGAAGATTCCATAATTTTCTTACATCCTTTCTGCATGAGGTATAGTTTGGTTCGAGTTTACTTGCTTGCCTAGCATTCGCTTAAAATGTTGCATTTATTTTGCATAATTGCTTCATTACAGCTCTCTTTGCATGATCATGAGTGATATCCGGCTTCGCGTAGCGTATAAGTCCAATTTTCAAACCGGCTTCGCGTAGCGTATAAGTCCAATTTTCAAACCGGCTTCGCGTAGCGTATAAGTCCAATCTTCAAACCGGCTTCGCGTAGCGTATAAGTCCAATCTTCAAACCGGCTTCGCGTAGCGTATAAGTCCAATCATCAAAATCTTTCCGCATATCATTTTATCCTGCCCCTGAACTACGCTGGTTTAATTCCTTGCAAAAGGATACGTAGGCAGCCTACGGGCACAACCATTTATTTATCTATATTTTGTTTGTTTGTCCAAGTCTTCGGCCTTGTCAAAAATGGGTCGTCTCTGGGCTTTGACATTCACTCCCGTCATTGTTATGACTTCCGAGTTTTGTCAAAGAGGGGCAACTGTAGACACCCCATTTTTGACCACCTTTAAGACTTGGACGCGACTGATGGTTCTGGAAGTTGTGCAGTGCAAAGGTTCAATTTCTTCGGCAAGGAGAGAGAGTCAAATCTCAACTTCATACCCCTTTTTTTTTGGACCAAAACGATCTTGATCAAAAGATTTTAGTCTTAAAACCCTCTCTTTCAAAACGTTTTTGAAATAAAGTTTTTACGATGTTCCGAGGCTCGCATTTTGTCAAATATTGCGCTTTTCGGTAAACCGAGCAAGGACAAAGTGGAAATGAATGAAAGAGAGATGAAATCTTTGAAAAATCTTTCAAAACACCTTACTTAGGGGTTTGGAGTTGAAGAAAAGAGGAGAAGAGGGAAGAAATCCAGTTGGGGGAGAAAATGGGCATGAACCGTTAATAAAGAGTCGAGCAACCCTCGCCGAATCGGGCCTATTCATTTGCATACTTGGAATCAAGCTATGAGGCCACCACCGTTGGAAATAAGACTTCCGGGGCTTCATTTTACACTCAATAATCTCCTAAAGCCAATTCCGGACGGAGGAGATAGGGTTGATTGAAGTAAGGCATCACTCCGGTTGGACCGAATCTGCGCGGCTTCACCAAAACAGGCATAACTTTTTCCACATGAGGAATTTTAATGCAAGGTTTGCGCCATTGGAAAGCTAACTTCCGGGGCTTCAATTTGGACACCTGAAAGGCCACCATTGGACTTCCCAATCACTGGCCGGCCACCTGTCTTTCCGGCAGACTTTTTTTGTCCTGAAAAGTAGCAGGCCGGCCACCTAGCTGGTCGGATGACCATTTTGGCCCTTTTGAGCTGGCCGGCCATTCTTGCCCTCCCAAGTGTGTTCCAGTTGTGCAATTTGTTTTCCCCCAGATCCTATATCCGGGGTTTGGCCTTTTGGGGGGGAAATTTGAATTTGTTTTCCCCCCCTTTTTCCCTTCTCTCCCTCTATAAAACCAGCAGCTCCAGCTGCATTTTAGGGGGTTAGAAAAATTCATTTGAGCCTCTTGCATTAACTCTCCCTCTCCCTCCATTCCAAGCCTCAAAACCACCTTGCTCCTACACCATTTCTACACCACCTCCAAGCCTACAACCTCCATACTCCATTCCAGCAACTTGAGGCTGTTTTTCAGAGCTTAGGAGCATCATTTCTTCAACCAAAAGCTGCTGGAGCTTTGTGCTACAAGGGTAAGCTTCATTTCCCTCTTTTTGTTCCTATTTTGGCATGCAATCTTAGCCTTTGTTGCTTACATTTTTGGGCTCCGACCCAAACTGTAAATAATCATATTTTGAGCTTCTTTTCATGTTTGATTAAGGACCTCTTGCTGTTTGAGGTCTCCTACTATCACTTGCCTCTTTAACTCTCTTTTAGGCCTTTTTCTTGCATAGTATTTTAGGCTTATTTGTGAGCTGTTTTGGACTTGGTCATAAACTGTAAAATATCATGTTTTGAGCCCCTCTTCAACATTTTTGAAGGGCCCTCCTCTATTTGAGGCCAGAAGCTATCACTTGCTTCTTTATCCCTCTTTTAGGCCTTTTTCTTGCATGAGAGTTTAGCCTCACTTGTGTTTATTTTCGTAGCTTAGTGTAAACTGTAAAGTGCCTTGTTTTGAGCCCCTCTTCAACTTTGTTGAAGGGCTCTTTGCCATTTGGGGCCGGCTGCTGCCCCTTGTCTTTATTCTCTCTTTTAGGGCCATTTTTGCATGATAGTTTAGCCCTACTTGTGTTCACTTTTGAGATTTGTCATAAACTAGAAAGAGGCTTTTTTGACATCATCTTCATGCTTTATTAAGGGTATTTTCTTATTTGAGGTCACATACTTCCTTATATGCTTGATTCCCTCTCATTTTGAGCCTTACACCCTAGCCCTTGTTGCATGCCTTATTTGACCTTCTAGCCACTGGAATCCAGTGGATTTCCAGTGGCTTTGATGCTGTTTTGAGCCTCCAAATTAGAGGGGGGTGACCCCCTCTCACCTTGACTTGTTTGGTGGTCATTTTGGCCTTCCAAAGCGACCCCATCTTGCATGCTTCTTAGTCACATTTTAGGGTCAATTTGGTGAGTTTTAATACTATCATATTTGATTTTCAAAGTTGATTTGGGGCTGCCACATGTCTATCTTGTATGTGCCTAATAACTCCTTGCATGGCCCTCTAAAGGAGCCCCTCATTTGTGCATGTGTTGGCTGTCTTTGCATGTGTATTTGGGCGTATTTTGGCATGTTTAGTTCACTGATTTTTGCTGGTTTAGTGAGATTCCATGTGCTTCATATACGTGCCATGTAAACCATGTTTGATAGTCAAAATCGCATGCTATTTTAGGCCATCTTGCTAGCATCTTTTGGCCATACTTTGAACTAGAAATGTTCATGTTTTGGGACTGCCTTGACTCTGTCTTCATGCTTCATGATCAAATAATGCATGCTTTGTATAGCTATAGGTCATTGCGTATGCCTAGTTTTGTGTTTCGGGGTTCATCTCATGCGTCGGATGCCATATTGCCATGTTTCGCGGCTGTTTAGCATCATATTTTAGCACTGAAATTCGCATGTTTGTATGCCATATTCCATGCCTTGCCATGCTTTGGTAGAGTGGCATTCGTGCCTTAGGTTCGGTCCTCGATTTGTGTGCATGCGTCTCGAGTGTCTCATTTCCATTTTATGGCCTCTGATGTGAGTGTGGCTAAGGTCCACTCATGTTAGTGTAAGCCCATATTACATTGCGTATTCCATCTTAGTCCTTTGCATTGCATGTGCTAGGTTGTATGTTAGAGCATCGTGCATGCCATGTTACATCGTGCATTGTGTATGCCATTTCATAGCATTGAGTATGCTAAGGTGTATGTTAGTCGCATTCATGCATGTCATGCATATTGCATTGTGCTTGGGATAGGAGTTAGCCCGAGCACGGGAAACGAGGGACGTTTCGTACTCCGAGTGACGGAACGTGCCTCAATTCCCGGTCACCGACACTCCGGATTACCCATGATGGAGTCTCGGTCTTGTTGTGTTTATATGTGCATTCATTTAATATTGAGTCATGCAATTCGACTCCTCGGCCATCATGCATCGAGATGCGTGATTGGTGGCACGAGGATTGAGGACTACACTCCCTGAAGAGTAGTCAAGCATACATATATGAAAATACATTGCTATGCCCCTTTCCTGCTCTCTGTTGCAGCAAATTAGAAATCAGCAGCTTTCAAAAGCTTTGCACAGCATTCCGGCATCAATTGCAAACAGAGGCTAATTGGGGCATCGCAATGGATTTCCGTGCCAAGCAACCCGAACATGCATCATTCATCATCCGGAGCAGAGTCGAGGCAGTCCCTAGCTTGCATGCTAGTTTACAGCTTTCCTAGATTAATTTGTTAATTAATTAGGATTTTGTACTTATTTAGACTGTATTATTCATTTGGGACTGTATATTATTTATTCGGACCCTCCGAGCGAGGGCACAATTGTAATAAGTGTGCGTGCGTGTGATGTATGTCTTCCAACCCCACGTCTTTCTCCCTTTCATTTACCAGCTTATGATGGTTAGATTAGGGCACGTTTCAATTAGCATACAGTATGATAGCATGTTTGCATTCATTCATCTGTTTTGCATGCACCGGGCTCGGCGCATCATACTAACTGCATTGTATTTCAATTCCGAGTTGAATACATGTTAGTTGTAGCATTCCATATGCCATATTTAGAATAGCCGAGCCTGCTATAGTTGCATTTTTGCATGTGTTGCATTAGGCATTTCTGTATAATTAGGATCATGCATGATTTCTAATCAGTTTCTGTTTTGGCTTGGAGTACTCGGTAAGTTTTACGCTTTAGCATCCTTGCATGTGTGTGAGTGACTGCCATGATAGCATGCTTACCATGAGGCTATATGCTTATGTGATATAACTGCCTGAATGCCTGTGGGTGAAGGTTGGGTTATTTGGATTGGAACAATGCATTGACTGTGAGTTTTAAGCCCACTAGATAGTGGCAAAACCATCTTTTCTAAGCCCACCTGAGGGTGGCAAAATCTGCATTTTAAGCCTACTTGCGAGTAGCAAACCATCTTTCAAAAACAAACATGAAATGTTTTGTTCCAATTCAGGCGACCCGGTCTATACTTGTATGCTGTGCGCATCACATAGTAAAGCTAGGCTAATAACCGGAATAAGAGCACATAATGTTTTCAAAACTAGATATCATGTTTAGTAGAGGCCGATCTTTGATCGGGCGAGCGGGGGTGCTCACGAAGTGACCTTCCCCAATCGTACCCAAGTTCCCGAGCCGAGGCAACTTTGGTGATGACGGACACGTGGCCTTAGGCAAACGAGTCAGGGTTTCCTAAATTTCCCAAAAATAAAATATTTAGGTGGCGACTCTGTATCTGGCAAAGCAGTCCATGTTTGGCACTTCTTTCAAAATCTGTTTTCTCAAAACGATTTGCCGGATTTGGACTCTTTGGTTCAGATTAAGAACCGTGACATTTGAGTCCTGAACTGTAGTGAGCCCAAGACGAACGGAACGGGGGACATCATTCCCTCCCGGGGCGTTCGGGGACGTCTACACAGCCGAAACTAAATTTTTACAGAATAAGAATGGGGATTGTAGAACTAAATCGGCGCCTTAGGCTTAACCTTGGAATCCCTGCCATTCGGCATTGTTATACCTTGGCCAAATCCTCTAGTCGGCAGGGGCGCTATTTCCTCAGGGCTAAGGACACCGACCATCATCTGGTGACAATGCTCGCTAGCTCTGGTAAGCATGTTAATGATGTTATGGTCGTTGTTCTTGACAACTGGGAATTCGGCGAGGGCCAAGATCGTCAAGATCCAGTGCCTAGGCGAAGGGGCAAACCAGGTGGCCGTTTAATCCCCTACGAATTTTTATTAAATATTTATTTGGTTCAACTTCTACGTACTTACCGTTTTATTTGTGCAGGAAACAACTTGAAGAAAGTCAAGTTTCAAAAGATGATGCCATACTCGGGCAGATCAGAACGGTACTCCAGTTCGTTGGCCGTTGAATCTCCAAAAGCAAGGGAGGACGGCCTACATTCTTCTGAAATACGAGCCGACCTACACTACTTTTTCGGCCGCAGATAATATCCCGATTTCGAGGGGCAAACAGCACCTTACGACGCTTATTTTTCCGAGCTTCAAGAGCCTAAGGCTGGTCGGCTTTGACTCTTCAGACTCAGAGCCGACGAACGAACAAGTAGCTGAAGGGGGCGCTGAGGAGCCAAATCAACCACCCCAGGACAGATCCGACGGATCTGAGGAAGAGGTTGACGTGAAACCAAATTTGGCTTTCGAAGAAGCCGGCCTTAATCCTCCATCTACTTCTGGCCGAGCAGACGTGTCCTTCGAAGACATTTTCACCGACTTGGGGAACCTACTCGGCTCGTTTCCTGACAACATGGCTGGCGAGTCGCTCACTCAAATGGCCAAGCGGAAGAATGCCGAGAGGATGGCTGCCTGTTGGAAGGCCGAGGCCAAACGAAATGCACCTCCGTCGCCTTCGCCCGATGCTAGGGAAGAGACTCCACCTGCTCCCATTGAGGTGGTTCAGACTGATGTAGCTAAAATGGAGCCTATTGTCGATCGACAGGACCGAGTGACAGAGCAAAGGGGGAAAAAACGTCCGGCCGATCAAGATGCTGGTCCTTTGGAAAACGTAGTGGATAAACGGCCAAGAGTGGAAGAGTCGAAGTTGGTCGTGCCGTTTATTATACAGCCAAGGATAAGGAATACGCCGGTTACTTCCGACGCATCGGCTGTAAAAGATTCGGTTGTGGCCTTGACCTTGGCCTCCTCCATTTCTTTGCCGGTTGATAGAGCAACCTTTAGGGCAGAGAACGATCTGCTATCCATCGCTTTAGCCACTCAGTCAGCAATATTGGTATGTGACCTTTGTAATTGTGCAAGCCAAAATAAAATTTTTATATTGGCTTATCGATTTTTTTTTATAGGCGACGGGAAGGATAGCTGAGATTGGTCACCGCCAACATGACGCTATCGAACAAATTGGCCTTCTCACAACCGAAGTGAAAAACAAGAAGGGGAAGGCAGTAGAGGCTTCTCTCAGGGCCGAATTTGAGGCCATAAAAGCGGCGGCAGAGAGAGCGAGGGCCGATGCCGAAGAAAATAAGGCCAAGGCTGCTGATCGACTGAGATTGGCCGCCGAGAAGAGGGCGAGTGCCAATGAAGAGGTACTCAGATTGGCCAACAAGACAATTGCCAAGTTGGAGGCTGATTTGGAGAAGTCAATGAAGGCGATGGCCAACGCCGAGTCCGCAATTTCCAACTCGTTCTAGGCTGGCAAAGATGCGGCCTTGGCGGACTACTTAGAAGAAGTGCTGAAGTTCAAAAACAGGGGGTTCAAACATGGCTGGCTCAAAGCCTTGGCTTCCGCTAACGTGGTATCGGAGCAGCCGATTCCGTATGAGTAGTAGACGTTGAGTCGCTGGCGTCTGACCCCGAAGACTAACAGTCGGATGTTTTCCATTTTGTTTTTGGTATTGTTTGTATGTAGGGTAGTTTTCATTTGTAAAATGAATTCTATTTGTGTTCAGTTTATGAATGAAAATTATTTTTGCTATTTGTGCTCAGTTTATGAATGGAAAGTATTTTTTCCTTTCTGCCCGATGAATGTGCTTGTTAACAGCTAAGTAAGATGTAAAATCATGAAATGAATAGAACAAACTACTGAATTAAACCTAGTTAGCGTTGCAACTTAGCCGAATATATTAGTGAATATGCCCTTGTCCCAGCAAGTTAATGAACAAGACCACCTAAAAACGGCAGTTCAGGAGTTTGCTGGGGCACAATGGAAGTTCGGCTTTGAGCTCTGATGATTAGACCGAATAGATCGATGAATCTGCCCTTGCCCAAGCAAGTTAATGAACAAAACCACCTAAAAATGGCAGTTCAAGAGTTCGCTGGGGCACAATGGGAGTTTGGCTGAGCTCCGATAGTTACGCCGAATAGATTGATGAATCTGCCCTTGCCCCAGCAAGTTAATGAACAAGACCACCTAAAAACGACAATTCAGGAGTTTGCTGGGGCACAATGGAAATTCGGCTTTGAGCTCTGATAGTTAGGCTGAATAGATCGATGAATCTGCCCTTGCCACAGCAATGAACAAGACCACCTAAAAACGGCAGTTCAAGAGTTTGCTGGGGCACAATGGAAGTTCGACTGAGCTCCGATAGTTACGCCGAATAAATTGATGAATCTGCCTTTGCCCCAGCAAGTTAATAAACAAGACTGCCTAAAAACGGCAGTTCAGGAGTTTGCTGGGGCACAATGGAAATTCGACTTTGAGCTCTGATAGTTAGACCAAATAGATCGATAAATCTGCCCTTGCCCCAGCAATGAACAAGACCAGTTAAAAACGACAGTTCAGGAGTTTGCTGGGGCACAATTGAAGTTCGGCTGAGCTCCGATGATTACGCCGAATAGATTGATGAATCTTGCCCCAACAAGTTAATGAACACGGCCGCCGCATTAATGAACTAGAACGCTGATCCACATTTGGTTGTGGCGCAGGGTATTAAAGGGAATGCTTTGGGAACGCTGTGCCCGCAATTAATAGTATGAGTGGGGGCTGCGCTCGTTTAGGGTTCATATTAGTGTCCAAATTTGGCAGATCACTGGAGGGAGAAGTGTGGTGGGTTTGAACTAGATGTTTAGAAGGCTATTTTTCAAAAGCAAAGGAGAAGAGAGAACACTTGCGGAGTTGGACGAAGAGATGAATCGAGGTGACGAGTCCACGCGTACGGGGAGTAGAACGTCGAGGGATCGCAAAAAACTCCAGTCCCCGCGTCGTCGAAGTAGGCCACCCAGAAGGGAAAAACAGCAACGGGGCTGTCACGACCCCATCCCGCCCCTAGTAGAATGGTGCCATAATGGCCAGTAATCCGAGGTTACCGAAGGCCAACTTACAAAGTCACACACAATCAGAGTATACATATGGGGCTTACATGTGCGGAAGCAATAAAATTTAAATCTAAATAGTCAACAAGAGCTATGCATAGATCAAATGAAATGGCAAACATAACGTGGTTTTACAACCTGAATTCAAATAAAATAAGGTACAAGATACATCTTGATCAAAAGGCTTCTCGAGCCGACATATACAAAAGAAATGAATTACAAAGCCAAGAAGCATAATCTTCAAGATGCTACAAAATATGAGTCCAAAACATCTTGCAAAACACATCTATGCGTCACCGCCTTCTTGCTCGTCACTTACATATATATAAGGAGAGGGTGAGCTTGGATACCCAGTGAATGATATTAGTAATAAAGGTTTGAATGAATGATATCCGAGATCTTTTCCAAAACAATACATATCATAACTTTACAAATCAAAGGGATGAACCAAGTTCATCTATCAAATCTTTCAAGCTTCTTAGATGTTAATAACATCTACATAATACCAAACGATGACATTCCGGACAAACAAACCCACGCGGAAAACCGTCAGTGGCAAAACAAGGGAGATATCTCAACAAGGGTGCAGTTGCATTATAGTCCCCTAGCACTAAGGACTTTCAAAACAAGGGTGCAGTTGCATTATAGTTCCCTGGTACTAAGGACTTTCAAAACAAGGGTGCAGTTGCATTATAGTCCCCTAGCACTAAGGACTTTCCTAGAATGTCATCAAAACAAGATAATACTTGATACAAAATTAGGGATAATCATTTATGCTTGAACAAACACTTTTCCAAGATGAAACAAGGCTTTATCAAAACTTTTTAACATAACTTTATTAAAAATACCACTCACATAGCTCTTCAAATGTCAGGGTTAAAGCAAGGGTCCAAGTCCTACAAACACATAATAAAGTCTACTGAATGCACTTCAAGAAGACAAGAAGAGATGCTCAAAGATGGGTATGAAATGCATTCTTAAAACAAGCTTTTCATGAGTGCAAATGATCCCGGCATTTTATTCAAAACTAGGTCAAGTCAGAGCAAAACACGCTGGAAGTTAAAACACTATTTTTCATCTCGGGAACATGCTGGGTACCAACCAGGTCTTTGCCGAGGTCCCACACCTCTTGGCTGAGGTGTGGTTACCAAGGCTTCAGTGAACGGCTGACTGCCGAGGTGTTCATGCAAGATAGACTAATGGTGCAAGTGATCATGCAAGGTAGGCCAAGGTGAGATACGATGCTTGGCCTGAATGTGAGATCTAGGCAAGAGTGGTCTTGGCGACCACACCTAGGAAAGGGTGAAGTCTGGAAATCTGGGTTTCCTTCCTTGAAGAACATGAACATGAAGAATCATAAAGAACATGAATGCTAAAATTATAACTTCTTTATTCAAAATCTGAGATTTCATGATATGAGTTCAAAAACATGGACCTGGGTACCCATACTTGAAGATCTTATGAAAACAAACACAAAAACATGGATCTTGGTACAAACTTTCGGATCAAAACGTGGCTTTTTCTTCAAGAACACATGAACATCATTTTCTCTTTCTAAAACAAGTTTAAATCAATGCATGGCTCAAGAATCATGCAATGCGATTGAATAAACATAAAGAATAACAAGAGTAAATCAAGAATCTAACCTCAACACTCGGATCAAACAGTTTAGACTCTAAGGATCAAGCTTGGAAATCTACTTCTCTCTCAAGAACTCCTCTTCCTCTCTTCCTAGGACAAAGATATGACAAAATGATATGTTTTCTCTACTGCCAGCAGACTTAACCCTCTGTTGGGACACGTGGCACCACCGGATTGGGTTTCCTCAAAAAGGTGACTGACTGACAGGACAAGAGCATGACAAAGTGTGTATAACAAGTAAGGTGACATGGGTACTCCGGCAGGTAATGACCTCGGATCAAGACATAGGCTTCGGCAAGTAAGGTCTCAATGATCTCGGCTGAAAAGGATAACACTTGGCCTAGCTGTGCCACACCTCGGCCTAGATGTGCCACCCCTCGGTCTAGGTCATCCAGTCCAGGAACAAGATCACCAGGTGCAAGGATAACATCTCGGCCTAAATAATACACATCTCGGCCTTGGTGATGAACACCTCGGCCTAGATAATGACATCTTGGCCAACATCCAGGAGGAAGGTGGAGGTCAACCAAAGTGGTTCCAAGGTGGTCCTAGGTGTAAGAGGTTCAAAGGTGAAACCTAGGCTTAAGATGACCTCGGCTAAACACACACCAAACAAGGAACAAAGCATGTAACAACACTTAGATAAAACAAAACAGGATCTTATGAATGCAACTTAACAAGACAAAATCATACGAATGCATGTGAGCATGACTATGTCAAAGTGAGGGTTGTTACAGGGGTAGCTCCCCTCTACCACGTTCGAGGGGAGAAACTAGTACAGCACTGCGCCCATTAAGTTTTGCGGTTTTTGTGTTGAACAAACCGATGACGGAAGCGGACTCGGTTGTGTGCGATCCAAACGTGGTAGTCGAGTTTGCTCGACAAATTTTTTCACCAGAAGTCCGGCAGTCGATGGTCGGTCGACCTAATTTTGAAGTATTCTGGGAGGGCATCCATGGGGCGATGAAGGGGCTGTATATCGCCTATGAAATCGGCATGCGTCTTCGTGCCGCGCGACGGGACATAAAGCAGAGAGATGAACGCATTCAAAGCTTAGAAGCTCGCGCAGAGAAGGCTGAGTGCGAACTAAGAAACGTCAAGACTGCCGAGGTACAATCGGCCAGCCCGGTTAACCCAATTGTGAAAGAGAGGGTGACCCAACGGCTCATAAGTCATGCGATTGCCGATCGAGATACGGCAAGCATGTTTGCAATAGAGGCCGCAACAAAAAAGGCTTCTATGAGGGCCGAAAAGTTGGGATACAAAAGACTAAGGAAAAACTCGCCGAGGAGGTATGCCGATGCGAGAATCGTGGATTCAAGCACGGGTGGATCAAGGCACTCCAGGCCGCAGAGGCTCTCCGGGCTGCAGGCATTGATTCGGCGTCGCTGCTGTATCAGAGTCATCATTTTCCCTTTGCGGCCTTCGAAGCGAAGAAGAGTGATAATAAGGGAGATGCCAAATTAAACTAGACATTGTAACGCTCCAACGCAGATTGGGAGCGAATTATGTATTTATCGATTAATTTTAATGAAACGTTTTATTTTAAATGTTTGCATGTTGTTGCAACTTATGTTTATACATTCTGTGATGATCATCTTCCATTTTTCGCCAACTATGTTTGTGTTTTCTAATCGTAATATTCACGAAAAACGCACCGAATTCGAGGCTTTTTTTCTGGGCCAGTCGTGAGATCCACGAAGGCCGCTCCGAATCCGGAGATTTATTCGGCCCAAAAGTGTCATTCACTGATGGGGCTCCAAATTTGGAGACTTTTTATCTTGGCCAATCGTGATATCCACGAAGGGCGCTTCGAATCCGGAGGCTTATTCGGCCCAAAAGTGTCATTTACTGATGAGGCTCCGAATTCAGAGGCTTTTTATCTTGGCCAATCGTGATATCCACGAGGGGCGCTCCGAATCTGGAGACTTATTCGGCCCAAAAGTTAACTAATGGGGCTCTAAATTTGGAGGCTTTTTCTCTTGGCCAATCGTGATATCCACGAGGGGCGCTCTGAATCTGGAGACTTATTTGGCCCAAAAGTTAACTAATGGGGCTCTAAATTTGGAGGCTTTTTCTCTTGGCCAATCGTGATATCCACGAAGGGTGCTCTGAATCTGGAGACTTATTCGGCCCAAAAGTTTAACTAATGGGGCTCCGAATTCGGAGGCTTTTTATCTTGGCCAATCGTGACATCCACGAAGGGCGCTCCGAATCCGGAGGCTTATTCAGCCCAAAAGTGTTATTCACTTATGGGGCTCCGAATTCGGAGGCTTTTTATCTTGGCCAATCGTGATATCCACGAAGGGCGCTCCGAATCCGGAGGCTTATTTGGCCCAAAAGTGTAACTAATGGGGCACCGAATTCGAAGGCTTTTTATCTTGGCCAATCGTGATATCCACGCAGGGCGCTCCGAATTCGGCCCAAAAGTGTCATTCACTGGTGGGGCTCCGAATTCGGAGGCTTTTTATCTTGGCCAATCGTGACATCCACGAAGGGCGCTCTGAATCCGAAGGCTTATTCGGCCCAAAAGTGTCATTCACTGATGGGGCTCCGAATTCAGAGGCTTTTTATCTTGGCCAATCGTGATATCCACGAAGGGCGCTCCGAATCCGGAGGCTTATTCGGCCCAAAAGTATCATTCACTGATGAGGCTCCGAATTCGAAGGATTTTAACTTGATAAACTGAATTTCGTAGTGAGAAAATATGAAACTTTGCATTGTAAAAATGAAATCTGTACACGGTGAACATTCAAAACAAGTTATCATGCCCCCACAAGTCGGGTTAATGATAGAATTTACGCAAATGCGTGGAATTCCAAGGACGTAGCAAGCTTCTTCCAAACATGTCTTTGAGCCGATATGCTCCTGTTCCGGCGATTAAATCGATCTGATAGGAGCCGTCCCAGTTAGGACCCAATTTTCTATCAGTCGGATTCCTGACAGCTGGAAGTACTTTCTTCAGGACCAATTCGCCTGGTGCATAGCGGCGTAACTGAACACGTTGATTATACAACTTAGCAAGCTGCTGCTGGTACCGTGCCATGGATGCGAGGGCACGGTCTCTTCGTTCTTCGATCAGAGTCAAATCCAAGGCCAGCATCATGTCATTTCGGCCCATATCAAAAACTTTTGATTTCAAGGTTGGGAGGCCGATCTCGAGGGGGATGATTGCCTGGGTACCGAAGCACAAAGCGAACGGCGTTTCCCCAGTGGACCGCCTCGGAGTAGTGAGATGAGCCCACAACACACTCGACAATTCTTCAACCCATCTGCTTTTAGCTTTCTCCAGCCTCTTCTTGATGCCGTCCAAAATGGCTTTGTTGGAGGCTTCAGCTTGACCATTACTCTGTGGATAAGCGGGGTGGAGAAGTAGGGCCGAATACCATACTTGCTCCATAGTTCTCGGTAGACACCGCAATCAAACTGGGTGCCATTATCTGAAATAAGTGCTCTTGGAATGCCGAATCGTGTTATGATATTTCTCCATACAAAGCGCTTCACATCAGTATCTCGAATGTGCGTTAGTGCCTTCGCTTCAACCCATTTCGTGAAATAATCTATCGCAACAATCAAAAATCGCTTGTTGCCCAGAGCGCGAGGCAATGGTCCGACGATGTCAAGTCCCCATTGGGCGAACGGTTATGGACTGGTTATAGAGCTTAACTCTTCAACAGGCAAATGGGTTAAGAAGGAGAACTTCTGGCACTGTTCACATTTATTGACGTAACACTCGGCATCAGCTCTCATTGTCGGCCAATAATACCCTTGTGTCACAGCCCGATGAGCCAAAGAGCGGCCGCCAGAATGGGCACCACAACTACTTTCATGTATTTCAGTCAAGAGTGCCTCGACTTTGTCCGGATGAACGCATTCTAGATATGGACCAGAAAGGGATTTCTTGTAGAGCTTTCCTTGCTGATCCAAGTAATATCGCAGGGCCTTGTTTCGCAATTTGTGCGCTTCTTTTTTGTTCGTCGGGAGTAGTTCGGAAGATAGAAATGAAGTGATAGGGTCTATCCAACTCGGACTTGATTCTATGATATTGATTTGACTTGACTTTGCGGGGGCAATGCTCGGCTCAGAGATGAATCCTACTTCAATTGTCCGTTTAATTTCTGAATTGATGGCAGAGGCTAGGCAAGCCATGGCATCGGCGTGGGTGTTCTGATCCTGGGTTATTTGATTTAGTTCATGATGGTCGAATTTTGCCAGCAAAGAATTCGTCGTTTTCATGTAAGCTGCCATACAGTCATTTTTGGCTGCGTATTCCCCTTTCAATTGGTTGATGACTAGCTTTGAATCGCACAAGATAAGCAGTCGCCGAGCAAAGGAGAAGTGCATTCCGTAAGCCGGTTAACAGTGCTTCGTATTCGGCTTCGTTGTTTGATGCTTCGAAGCCCAGTTCGACAGCCTGCTCGATTATTGCCCGTTGGGGGTCATGATCACTACGCCTGCCCCCTGCCACGTTGATTGGACGATCTATCACAGTACAACTGCCAAATGTCCCCGACATAAATTCTCTAGTTCGGCTTTGGTTGAATTTGCTCAGACTTAAAGTCGGCAAGGCCTCTTTTTTGGTACGGCTAAGCTTTTTTGCTTTTGTTTATCATATTGATAACTATCTAGTTTTTGCATGGGGTTTAATGAAACGATTAAATGACAATGGCACAAAGGGGTTTAATGATACGATTAAAGAACAATGGCACAATGGGGTTGTGCTAACAACAGCTTGATTATTGTTAAGGTGGAGATAATGGCAAATTAATTAAAATTTCAGTTCTCATTTCACACATTCCTAAACATTTTACATGTTTTTGTTTGCTTTTATCTCCCTCCTCACCTAACCCTATCTCTCTTACCGAGATAAGTTGATCTCCATACTTCATCTCTCCATACCCATTCATACTCCTATTGTGGACCTCAATTCGGACTCACTTTGATGATCCAAATTGTCTACTTCATAGACTTCATAGTAAAGGTTATGCATACAAAAAATTAGATTTATCGGACAACTATAAACATATAAACAAATCACGTTTTGTTTTACAAAATGAATGGTTTAAGTTTACAATTCTATGTATTATTCATTTTATAAAATAAACTGTGATTTGTTCTTATGTTTATAGATGTCTGATGAAATTGATTTTTTGCATGGATGACCTTTATTACGGAACTTACAAATTAGACAATTCGAATCATCGATGTGAGTTCGAATTTGAGCCTATACACTAGACTAGATAGTAAGGAGGGAGAGAAGAGGGTATACAAACTTGCTAAGATACAAGAGAGGAAAATAAGAGATTTTGATCAAGTTAAGTGCATCAAGAGTGAGGATTCTAAGGTATTGGTGAAGAATGAAGAGATTAAGGAGAGATGGAAGAACTATTTTGAGAAACTATTAAATGAGGAACATGGAGATACGTCAATAGGGGAAGAAATAGCTACTAATACGATAAACCAAGACTATAGGTTCTATCGCAGGATTATGAACTTTGAAGTGGAGATTGCACTTAAGAATATGAAATCCAATAAGGCTTTAGGACCCGATGATATCCCTACTGAAGTTTGGAAGTGTTTGGGTAAAAAGGGGGTAGCTTGGTTGACTAGGTTGTTTAGGAAAATTTTGTTGACTAGGAACATGCCAGATGAGTGGAGAAAGAATATTTTAGTGCCAATCTATAATAATAAAGGAGATGTCCAGAATTGCAACAACTATAGAGGAATCAAGCTATTGTGTCATATAATGAAAGTGTGAGAGAGGGTGATGGAACGTCGATTGCGAGATATAATAGAGGCGTCAGAGAATCAATTTGGGTTTATGCCTGGCCGGTCAACAATGGAAGCGATCTATTTTTGAGGAGAGTAATAGAAAAGTATAGAGAAAAGAAAAAAGACATTCATATGGTGTTTATCGACCTTGAGAAAGTATATGATAGAGTGTCTCGAGATATAATGTGGTGGGTGTTAGAAAATAAAGGGGTGACAAAAGGTTACGTTGATGTGATTAGGGATATGTATGAAATGATGGTGACCACTATTAGATCGTCTACTGGATAGACAAATGAATTTCCTATCATTGTAAGGTTACACAAAGGATCTACCTTAAGTCCTTATCTTTTTGCTTTAGTTATGGATGAGTTGACGAGAAATATTCAGGATGACGTGCTATGGTGTATGCTTTTTGCAAATGATATCGTGTTAGTGGATGAGACTAGAGAAGGAGTTAACACAAAGTTGGGGATTTAGAGAAAAACACTTGAATCTAAAGAATTCCAAATAAGCAAAACTAAGATAGAGTACATGGAGTGTAAATTTAGTAACAGTAACAATGAAAATAGAGGAAAAGTGAAAATTGAGAACCAAGAACTGCCTAAGAGTGAACATTTTCGTTATTTAGGATCGATTATCACAACGGCGAGAGAGATTGATGTGGATGTGGCTCATAGGATTAAGGCAGGATGGCTTAAGTGGAGAAGTGCATCTGGGGTACTGTGCGATAAACGAATACCCACTAGACTAAAAGGTAAGTTCTATAGAACGGTTATTAGACCAGCGATGTTGTATGGGACGGAGTGTTGGGCAACCAAGAAACAACATGTAGATAAGAGTGTTGTTGAGATGAGAATGTTAAGATGGATGTGTGGCAAGATTAGACAAGACAAAATTAGGAATGAGTGCATTCGGGAATGGGTATGAGTAGCACTGATAGAAGATAAGTTGAAAGAGAATCGATTGAAATGGTTTGGTCATATTCAATGGAGAGCAACAGAGGCAATAGTGAAGAGATGCGATGTAGTGACGGTAGATGGAAGTGTTAGGGGATCGGATAGGCCTAGATTAACGTTGGTTACCGTCAGTGGCGGAGTCAGAAAATCAAATTAGATAGGGCACTTATTAATTACAATGTCGAAAATTTTTACAAAAATATTTCATGCAAGTTTTTACGATTAATTTCGAGAAATATCAAAAAAATAATGGTATTTATAACTAGTGTATCATAGACAATATAAAAAAATATAGATATAAGTCTTAAAATAAATTATATAATAATAAATTATTTTTTTTATATAAAATTTGATTAAAAATTCAATATAATGGTAATACCACGTCATCATTAATATGTGATATCACCAACTAATAGTAAATAAATACATAGAGAGTGAACCTCACATGTCAAATGTAACTAATAATCTAATAAATTTCATATCTTTATAGTGGGATTACTTATACTTGCATGTCAATAATAATGACATTACCGTTACATTCAAAAAATTTCATAGATAATATGGTTTATAATAGTCTCTTCATTTTCAATCAAAATAATCATTATTGTTCTCATAATTTTTAAAATGTCATTGACATTTCACTCTAATAATATTTTTGTAATTTTTTTTATTTAAAATATTTTCTTTATATTTGCAAAAAAAAAAACCCAAAATTCAGGGGGGGCACGTAACCCCTAGGTCCTCACTTCCCTCCGCCACTGGCTACCGTTGTAAATAGAGATATGGATCTACTTAACTTGACTACCGAGATGCCTTTTGATAGAGCCGCGCAAAGAAGAAGGATTCATGTAGCCAACCCTATTTGGTGGGATTTGAGGTTTGATTTAGTTAAGAAGAGTATAAATGAGTATAGAAATACAAGTATGGAGCGGAGCTTATGCCCTCCAATCCCGATTGGTAGCTCGAGAGAGAGTGGCTCGAGTGTGGCTCGACAGAAAAACGACACCGTTTTGGTTTTTTTTTTTTTTTTTCTCTTCTTCTTCACGTTTTTTTGAGTAACAAACTTCCAGATCAAGGCCATCTCTGTTACAATCAAGGCCATCTCTGTTAAAATTGAATCCAGTAAAGGGTGGCTTTCAGTTGGTGAAAACATAAACTTCCAGATCAAGGCCATCTCTGTTACAGAGAAAGAAAGAAAAAAAAATTTCTTATTTCTAGAAAGCCATCTCTCCATCAAGATCAAGATCAACAATTTTTTTTTTTGTTCATCAACATCATCAGATCTGGGTCTGACAAATTTTCTTTTTTTTTTTCCTTCATCCTCAGATTTTGAAATCAGCAACAACATCATCATCATCTTCATCAAAAAAAAAAAAAAATTTTTACCATTAATCCTCAAATCCAGATCATCATCATCTTCATCATCTTCAACGTCATCATCATCTTCATCAACAAAAAAAAAAAAATTACCTTTAATCCTCAAATCCAGATCTGGTTCGGTTCCTCTTCTCCGTGAAAAAGGAACTGGGTCTGATGATGATGATGGGTCTGATGATCCGGAACCGAACCAAGGAGCTGGGTCTGGTGAAGAATTAAGAAGAAGAAGAAGGAGCTTCTCCTCTTCTCCTCTTCCCCTCTTCCTCTTCTCTCTTCTCTCTCCCCTCGTCTCTTCTCTCCCTCTCTTACAGAGAAAGAAAGAAAAGAAAAAAAAAAAAAAAAAACCCCAAAACGACGTCGTTTTGGGTATTCGAGCCAACAAATTCGAGTTACGGATCATTTTTGTTATGCCCTCTCTTACCACCCCATCTCTCTCTCCTCCTTTTTACCATTACTTTTCTCTCTCTCTCCTCACTGACCCTATCTCTGTCTCTCGTAAGGGAAATTCTACTATACACCCCACTTAAAAATGATATACTATATGTACATTTGGTTATGTCATTTTAATATTTAGTTATAATTAATTTTCTTCTTTAGTTATAACAATATTTCATGAGATTTTTAGTTATGTCTCATTTGGTATTTGGTTATAATTTTTTTTTTTTAGTTTTGATTCAAAAAGTATAAACCTATGTCATTTTCTTTTTTAATTATAAAGTACATATGGTATACACCTTTTAATCTTTCCCTTCTCTTAAACATGAATCACTTTATTTAATTTTTTTTATAGGTAATTTTAATTTAACCAAAACTTAAATAAGATTGACAATCCCTCATAATGGATGAAAAATAATCAATCTTTTTCTATAACAAAAGAAAAATTGACTCTTGATTTTCCACATTAGAAATGCACAAAAGTGATTATTGAACTAATTCACTTAATTTTTTTTATTTATGTCACTTAAACAGAGGGTAACGTGAAAGTTAAAAATGATTCGTTAAAATAAAACTTATGAATGCAAACAGCCAAACACATCCTAATCCTTCAGAAAAATAATTGAGTAATAGATTGAAACATAAAGATTCTTGATCAGCTATGAAACATAAAGATTGAAACATAAACATAAAGATCCTAAACATCCTAATTTGGATTTTTTTTTCCGTCATTATGCAAAGATTCTTGGTCAGTTATGAAACATAAATATTTTGATTTTGGATAATTTACAAATACACCCCTAAGGTCCCCCCCCCCTATTTTGCCATTTTATTTTGTATAATTTACTAATGGTAACCTATAATTTGACTTTCCCATTTTACCCTTTTCTTTAGTAATATTTACCAATATTGGTGGTACTAATTTGAGTGAAGGGTTTCTTGTAATGATGCACAGAGTCTTTGTCAGTTATGGCACATAAATATTTTGATTTTGGATAAATTACAAATACACCTCTGAAATTTGTTTAAAATATGAAATATCCCTACAATACAAGAAATTTCAATTATTCCTTATTAGAATTTTTAATTTAATAGAATAAATAGGAAAAAAAAATTGTAAGAAAAATAATTTGAATAAAATATAAAAAACAATTTATTAAACCCAATGAAAATTTGTCTAAAATAATTTTTAAAAAATCAAATCAAACCAAACAAAATAATTTGTTACAAGATTTGCATTTTGGAAATATAAATATATCAAAAGAATAGCCCGTGCCTTGCACGGGTCTAAAAATAATTGTTTACAAATGAAACCAAATCAAAGTTTAATGGTGATACCATATGATCATTGGTGTGTAATATCACTATTCAATTATTCCATCCTAATAAAAAATTAAATAAAAAAAAATCCACTCATTTGAACCAAAATTTTATCTCATCTATTTATTCCATAATTGTACTTTATAATAGAAATTAAAATTTCTATTATATATTTAATCATTGATTCTATTCAATTTTGTAAGAAATTAATCTTATTTTTTGAGAAAAAGTTCAGGTAGTAGAATGGAATGAAGTGCAATGGAATGAAATGATTTATTTATTTATTTTCTTATGAAATAATTATTATTTATTTTATAATGCATTTTTCTATGATTTTTTTGAATGAATCAAATATAAAATAAATATATTTTTAAAAAAATATCATATTATTTCATTTCATTTAGTAAATTTAAGAAAATATTAGAGTCAAAGCCATACTAATTTGCGCCATGCAGAGACCCTTTTCACTAATATATATATATATACTCTTTTGAACTTGAGAACGTGAGTTGGACCAACACTTTTCAAAAACTAATGACACAAATTCTGAAGAGCATGTGATTTTGGAACCAATCAAACACAACTCTCTCAAGAGGCTATAGCAGAATGAAAGTGATTCCTCATTGAGATTTAAATTGAGAAACGAACAAACAAACATAAACAAAATTAATGTAACCACCCTTCAAAGTCTTTAACAGTCATTCTAACAAATATTGGGTTTTGGCTCTTAGCTAACAGGAAAAAAATATATAAGTATCAATGCTCTCTCTCTTTCTTTTTCTTTCTCTATCATGTGGTGTCACATTAAAATCTTAGCACATGTTACACAAGTTCAAACCATGGTCATTATTCTATTTTGTTCATTTATTTATGGTCAAGTAGTTTTGCGGCCAACCACTATTCATGGTGCATTAGGTATTAGGCTGAGATTTTGCATAAGAAAACTACTAAATTTATGTAAAAAAAAGACATACAGAAAGAAAAGCTACACAAATTAACAACAACAAAATAATTTGTATTAGGGTTAATTACATTTAGCAGCATTATATTTTTATCAAAATTTTGCTTTAATCCTTTTACTTTTAATTGTGACTATCAACACTATATACTTCAAGTTTCATCTACTGTTAATGAAACTAAAATGAATTTAGAGGTACCAAAGTGAGCTTTTGCAAAAAGTAAGAATTAAAGTGGCATTTTCATAGAAGTGTAAGAGTGCTAACTGGGAAAACATTACACATATGACTATGATGACAAGTTTTGTCAGCCTTTTTAACAAACTAAGCTAATTCAGTTGATCACTCCTATAAACTTTTATTTAGGAGATTATTGGATAATTCTTGCCATTTTTTTTTAAAATTGAATATTTATCTCTTATTATGATTATTAGGGATTTTTGTTGTCGTCAGTTGTTTATTTTTTTCATTATAAATTATTTATTGTGATAATTGTTAGGCTTGCTTTATGTTGTTTGACTATAATTATCTAGTTTAGCATAATTCTCGTCATGTTTTGTAATTAATTTTCTTTCAATTGACAATAAAATAAAATAAAAAAATAAAATTATTCAACAAAATTGTTCAATGAGCTATAACTTAGAATTATGATTCAATGTGTTAAATTACAATTTCGAGTACATTTCCATCTTAATTTTGCATATGTACACATAAGGTGCTGCATATGTACACATAAGGTGCTCCTTTTAATAGGTGCACCACTCTGTTGTACCAACCTATCCCTCAAAATGGAGAGATTATTTATTGGAAAATATTTGTTGGTCTAAGGCCATATCCCTGGTCATTTCATATTCTCCTATCATTCAATATAAAATCGTAGATCTTATCCCCTCTACAAAGCTTTGTCTAAAATTTATCCAAAAATATTAATTCTAGATTGATTTACCTACCACCCAACACCAATTCAATCTCTACCCTCACAATCACCATCCTGAAAACTTCTGGTATAGTTTTTTTGGGTAAAAAATCAACGTAAAAGTAGCAAGTCTCCAGCAGTAGTAGAAATAAAGATTTATAATTCTCATAAACTATTTTTAAAAAGATTTTTGTTAGGTTGTTTGAGATGTACTATATAAGTACGCTTTTTGACTTTTTAGCTAAAAAAGTAGAGAAAAAAAAAGATGTATGTTTGGGATATTTTTTACTTTTTACAAAAAAATGTGTAATAAAATATTGTAGTAAAATTAAAATGATCATTCTACCCTTGTTGACTTTTGGGTTGTTGAATTCAAATGCCAAATAATAATTTTGTCCTCTAGGCTTCCCCACAAGCTTCTCCCAAACAGTATGAACTTTTTGACTTTTGTAGGTTATATCAAGCAAATTTAGTCAAAAAAAAATTTATTTTGTAGATTCATCAAGATTATATACATTTAGAAAGTAAAAAAAGTTTAACTAAAATATTAAAAACAAGCAAAAAATCTGAACAAAAATGCACATAGATTTTTGTTCGAATTTTCGGCTATTTTTAGTATTTTTTAAAATATTTTAGCTTCTTTTTTTTTTTTAGATGCATCTTGATTAGGTATATCTAAAAAGTACAAAAAAAAAAAAAGTTAAAATATATATATAAAAAAAGATTATTAAAAATAAATAAAAATTTATCTAAAAATAAATTTTAAAAATCAAACCAAATAGACATATTTTAAATATGTGCAATTCGACTTATATCGTCCTTCTCATGCAGTGCGAGTAGTACTAAGGATCAAATTATCACGTGAGCACACAAGTTCAAGTTGCACCCAAAGCCAAGGAAAGAAATTGTGTGTGAATGGTCCACAGTGTTCCCAATCTCTGAAAAAGAATTTGTTAATAATATGATTGGTACCTTGCTACTACTACTTGTGCCTAGTCTCATTTACCATATTCTTTCTATTATTTTTAAATTTTCAAATTTCCAAAAAGTTGATAGAAATTGTAATAACAATATTTAAAAAAATTACTAAATTAAGTCATTTTTTTTGTATTCACATTGCATCTTGATGGTAGCGTGAAATTTGATAGTGAGTGGGTAGTGTGAAATTTGATGGTCTTTCCATTGTGGAATTTCGTTTTTGATATTTTTATAATTGAAAAAGGCCTAACATATGTTGCATGCTAAAATTGATATATAAAGGTTAAATATGTTTGTTTATATATCAAAATCTTGCACACTTTTTTTTCTATTTTTAATATTTTTTTTACTGTGAGTTATTTTTTATGTCAATCTAGATTAAACAATCCTAAAATAAATGAATAAATGAATAAATGAATCACTCAATGATGAAAATAAGTCAAATATTGTGACCCAGAAAAAAAAAAAACCCTTAAAAAGTATATGTTGGAAAATAGTACAAATGAATTGATATGAAACATCATTAAAATAAGGTAACATTATGTTTGGATCATAAATTTGGAAATATAAAGGAAAATAGACACACACACACACAACACAAAAAACTTATGTTTTATTTACATCTCTCTTAACTTTTTTCTTTCCATTTTAAATCACTACCCAAATTTATAGTTCAAACAAAATTTAAAAATAAATAAAACTTATTAGAACAAGAACCTAAGGTGCACAAAAAATAATTGGGACAGTACTGTAGCAAATTAATCAATCACACATTAAAATTTTCTTGTAAAGTCTTTATTTTAAAATTTTAATTATAGATAAATCAAAAATATGGGCATAAATGTCCTTTCACCCACTGTGGGCCACCACAGATTGTGAGGATATGACTCGTTGGTTTGGGCCACTCTCACTAAACCTTTTACCCTAATTATCCGTAAGGCCCATTTAGACCAACAATTCGGGAGATTTTATTTGAACCCAAAATATGTCTCAATATGTGTAACGCCCTGAAATTTTCCCACAAGAATATGCCCAAACAAATACAACATTATACCCAAAAAGTCCACCTTCTCATTGAACTAAGAGATAAGAGGTTACAATTCACCATATACATTCCCATACTGTTCAAAAGTCGTATTCCAGTACAATGAACTAGGTGGTCTTATAAAATATAAGCCCCTAGGGCGTACAATTACAACAAAACAAATTAATAGTCTTGTTACAAAAATTTCAATTCAAACAAACAAAATACACATGGATCAACTTTTCCAAAGAGGAGCTAGTGCTTGAACAACCCTTTAGGGAGGTGGAACTCCGTCATTTCCTGAAAAAGATAAGATAGGGTTGAGCTATATGCCTAGCAAAAACACATTTAACCAAGTATTTAATCATTTGAATGAGATTATAGTATCCTTGCGACCAAACATTGCATGAAAATTTATCTTTACATGTAATCCTTAACAAACATACAGAGCCATGACAACCAGATAATAATAGTGACTGTTCATGTCATTAAGCACAATAATTAAACATTCACAACTATAGAACACAAACCATGAGGCCACCCGTAAGAGTCCAATTCAAAACACCCTTTACTTTTGTTTTTAAAACCAACCTACACATTTGCCGGCTATTATACGGCAGGAAGTGGGCACCCCAAAGAAAACCATCCGTTTTTCCACTTTTGCCGGCTATCATACGGCAGGACTGTGTGGACACCCAAAAATATTTTTCCACATTCGTCCAGCGATAAGCCTAGACAGGGCATTTGGGCACCTTTTTAAACTCCCCACGCGGGTACCAACACAACACCACACTTGGAAAACCGACTCATACCCAGACTCATGCATAATTAACAATTCATTCATATTTTATTCCATCAACAACCATCCAACATTACCCAAGAATCAAATACAACACAAGGTTTAAAGAAAACAAATAACATTCAAGCCACAATTCTTTTACTATATCAACATCCACATCCTCCATCTATTTTATTTCACAATATTTCTTTAATCAAGGAAATTTCCCATTCAATGTGGTGTTTTTAACTCAAGTGGAGAATCTAGGGTTTTTACCAAATTTGGGGATTTTTCTACTCTATTATAGATATGGCTTGTAATAACTTTTATATACATGTTTTGAAAAGAGAGAGTAAAGAAATCTCAAGCAAGAGTCAAGTAAAATGGGTTATTTATGTAAAACATGAGATTGATCTAACAATACTCTCTAATTAACTCATAAATCACAATCATACCATGAAATCCCTTCAAAACAAAGAAATACTAAGGTAAAAGTGTCCCTACCTCATGTAGTGAGAAAGGAAACTCAAAACACTCAAGGTTGACAAAGCCACGAATTTCTCGGACCAATAGAGAGCCCTTGACGAGATCTTCAAGTTATCTCAAAGGATCAAGGTGAGGAGACATCTCTAAGAGTGTAGATCTAAGGATTGAAGTGGAAAAAGTGAGTTTTAGAGAGGGAGAGAGAGAGACTCTCGGTTTTGAGAAGATAAAAGAGGAGAAAAATTATGAGAGAGGTGGGGTTTGGGTCTATTTATAGTATTAGATGATAGCCCTAAGGTAAATGAAAAAGCTAAGCCCAAAACCCCCCCAAAATAAGGCCAATTCGGAGCCCAAAATACTGAAATATACTCGCAGGGGTCGACCCTTTGGGCAAGGGGGTCGACCCTTTAGGTAGGAAGGCAATCTGGCAACAAGCAAGGGGGTCAACCCTTTGACAGGAGAGGGTCGACCCTATTTTCTAGCAACCAACACAGAAATTCTGCAACATAAAAGGGTCGACCCTCCCCAGACTGGTGTCTACCCTATTTTCCAGTAACACCTCCAAGAACTTCACCAACAGGTAAGGGTCGACCCTTAGGGAGGCTAGTGTCTACCCTATTTTCCAGCGGCACTCCTAGAAACATTACAACATGCAAGGGTCGACCCTTAGGAAGGCTAGTGTCGACCCCAAGGCCAAATTTCTAAGTTTCTAAGGCACTTTTGGCAAGAACAAACGCGAACGAACAAACCCAACGAGTTTAAATCGGATTGTACTCCTTCAAAACCAATAGACCACAACTCCAAAGACGCCCAAAACAAAAATAAAGATGTCAAACACGCTTCCAATATATTAAAACACCCAAGTGTTATAGTATGCCTAATTTAAATTCATAAATTTTAATTCCTATCCTAATATGAATTTACTAATAAGGACAACACATATTAAATCTTAATATATATATGTATATTTTTTCTCATGGTACACCCTAATCAGTTATTCTTATTCAAATCTCTGTATCTTCTTCCCTAATAGATCAAAGTTATTTCTTCTTCTTCTTCTTCTTCTTCTTCTTCCTCCCTTCAAAACTCCAATCCACCCTACCAAAACGCACCATCATTATCAACATCAACATCATTATTTTTTATTATTTTGAAATCCTAAACTGTGGAAGAAAGTTTGAACAAAATCAAATAATGGATGAGAGTAATAATCCAAATAATTTTTTGAAGCACATAAAAAAGGAGGTAAGTATTCATATAAAGGGGTTTCACAATTTTTGTAGAGCACTATCAATTATTTTATATATCTTTTTTTGACAAAAATTAAAGGGCTCAGTAATTAAATTAATAATAACATATTATTGGAGTTGTTCTTATTTTGTCATTTAAATAGTTAATTGTTTGAGAACTAGCCTTTCTTGTTAGTGCCTGATGCTTATGTACTTATAAGTTTGGTTTTTACTTTTCCACAAGCATTCTTGTGGATATGATATAATGTAAAAGTTTTTTTTTTTTTTTCCTATATTGAAAAGTTTTATAATGTTTATGTAAAAGTTTGGTTTTTTCTATATTTATAATGCTTACGTGCTTATAAGTTTGGTTTTTGTTTTTCTTTTCTGTATTTGAGAATTATTTTATGTATTGAAAAGATTTGAAATAATTTAGTCTGTTTATTATTTATTATTTGGGTTTACCTTGAGGGTAATTTGGGAAAAATAATAGGGTATAATGAGAGTAAAATAAAATTTTAAATAATTAAATAAGGTGTCCTTAAACATTGGGAGCACTTAATAATTTTTTGGATGTAAATAGAATCCCCCAATAATTCACATCCAACTAGCCTTTTATTTTTTGGGGATTTGGTGATAGCCCCCTCACTATCTAATTTGTCTTTCAAAATGATAAGAATTATATAAGTACTTTCAAAATCTCATAATATTTTAAAACTTGTTTCTTTTACTATATTACCCTCATATCTATCAGTTCTCCTCTTAAGCCATCTTTACTGTGTATTTCAGAGTAAAATTTTACTCTGTATAAAAGTAAAATTTTACTCTGAATAAGAGTAAAATGTTACACTATGAAACTAAAAGTAAAATTTTACACTGAAAAACGAGTAAACTGTGAGACTCTGAAGCTAAAAGTAAAATTTTACTCTGTATAAAAGTAAAATTTTACTCTGAAAAACTAGTAAAATGTTAGACTCTACACAAAAGTAAAATTTTGCTCTGTATAAAAGTAAAATTTTACTGTGAAAAATGAGTAAACTGTGAGACTCTGAAGCTAAAATTAAAATGTTACTATGCACAAAAGTAAAAAAGCGAAGGCAGTGTTTGTGGCGGCTGAAGTGTTTGGCAATGACCACCTCTTGATAGTAAAATTTTACTGTCATTCTAACACCAGAGTAAAATTTTACTCTAATTCTTTCAAACAAAAAACAGAGCAATAGAACAAGAGTAAAATTTTACTCTCATTATCTGAAACAAAAAATAGAGCAATAGAACCAGAGTAAAATTTTACTCTGGTTCTGTCAAATGAAATTAGATCAAAAACAACAAAAATAAATCAAAAAAAAAAAAAAAAACAAACAAACAAACAAACAAACAAAAACAAAACAAATTAATCAACAAATTAACATATCTAATTGAGAAGAAAAACTTCTAAAACTCGATCAACAATCACAAATCTCAATGAAAAGAATACATATGTTCAACAACACTCATACACACAAATATATATATATATATATATATACATATATTCAAAACTCAAATCTGTGTTTAAAAAAATATGTATAACCAAACAACTCCACCAGCACTCTTCTCCACGTGGTCGTCATTGTTGATCGCGCGTCGTTGCTGAACGATGTTGGAGAAATCAACGGAAAGATCGGAGTAGGGAGATATGACTTTGGATATATTATTGTTGATCTCTCGAATTAAGGCAACGTTCTTGACGAGATTGTCAGGCATCTTCGACTGGTGATTCTCGTTAACCTGTTGAATCAAAGCTCGATTCCAGAGGGAGCGGCGGAAGAGGATCAGACGCCGGCGGCGTTGGCGAGGTCTGAAGCTTCCAGATCTGAAAGGTGAGGAGAGAGTGGATGGAGAAGGTGGGAAAATTTAGTTGCGGATATAATAGTCTAATAAAATATTTAAATAATAAATTTTATCCTTTATGCAAGATTTTATAATTATGAGAGGGTTTAGAAAGTATAATTTTTTTCTTAGTCCTTTTAACAATGAAAGGAAGGTAAAGGGGGTTTATAGCCAAATTTCCCTTTATTTTTAAAGCCCTTGTTAGATCCAAAACTATTGGTCATGGACCACAGGGCCAATCATTTAACAATCACCTAAGGTTTAGACTCTAAGCATGTGTTTAGTTAGATGGTTTGATGAAAGAAATGTAATTCCACTTTTTCATTAGTTATAATGGAAAATACATGGAAAACAAAATGTGAGGGAAATGCAATCCTATTTTTGTCTTGAAGGCTTTTGTTTTGTTTTTTTCATTTTCTAACTCAATTAAATATAACTTAAAATTCGAATTTTATCAATTCTTTCTCATTTTGTTTCTATTTTCTTTTTCTTTTTCTTTTTCTTTTTTTTTTAATTTTTAATTTTTATTTTTCTCGTCAAATCCTTTCATCAAACACAGGCTAAGAAAATTTCTTGATGGCCTACTTGATTGGGCCAGACCTATCATTAAATTCAACCAAGTTGAGCTAGGCCCAAGGCTTACATAAAATTTACTTTCTTCATTCGTTGTTCAATCTTTCAGCTCGATGATTTTTTTTTTTAATATCACTAAATAAATAAATAACCGTATTGAATATTTTTTAGTGATTTTTTTTCACTTTTTTCATAAATTTTTAGATATAAATTTAAAAAGGAAAATATTTATGAATAAATCTGGGGAATTTACTTAGAAAGGGTAAATTATAAATATACCCCTGAGGTTTACTTAAAATACGAATTGCCCTTATAGTTTGAAAAATTACAAATACCTCCCCATTAGAATTTTTTATTTAACAGAATTAATTGAAAAAGTGAAATTTCTAACTGTTCACCTATAGAATAATAAATTATCTGAATTATTAATTAAAATAAAATTTAACATTATTAAAAACTATTAATTAACTTGATGATTTATTAATAAAAGGATCCATTTATTATGGAATTAGAAACTTTAGAAGATATAATGTAATTTTTAAAATTATAGAAGATAATTTATAATTTAAGTAAATTTCAGTATGTGTTTGTAATTTGCCAAATCAAAAAAATCTTAAAAAAACAAAACCAAAGAAGAAGTCAAGTAGGGCTCATTCATTCTCTCTCTTTCTCTGGTGTGTGGCTGTGCCCAGGTTCGATCTCTAGCTACCCTTCCTGGGTCAGTCTTCTCATTTTCCTCATTTTCTGTATCTCTCTCTGCTCTCTTCTCTTGTAACCTGACCTTTTTTTTTTCTTTTTTTTTTAATTTTAAATTCTACATCTGGGTTTGTTTTGCACTTGTGCTGTGTTAATTGCTTTGATCTGTTGCTGAATTTCTATGTTACAATAGTGATTTTTTTGCTGCAATTATGCTGATTATGATAGGTTTATGTTTCTTTAGCAATGAATTGTTGATTATCCTGAGTTTTGGTGCGCGCATTAATACTGAATTTCTTGTAAGATAGCTGATAGGTATACAATTACAATTAAATTTGATGGGGTCTATGGCAAATGATAATCTGAATGGATTTTTGACATGATGGTATAAAAGGGTCGTTTGGGATGTGGCCTTTTTTAGTGGTTTTTTGGAGTTTTTTTTTTTTTTTTTTTTTTTTTTATGAGGTGAAAAAATGTTAATTGTGGTTTGGAATGACTTTTTTTTGATGGCTTTTTTTAGTCAAAAAACCCAAAATGTAATAGTGAAAATCAACTACACCGGAGATAGGTAAATGCGGTCTTGTATATATATATATATGGTAGTAGATTCCAGTAAACTATAGCAAAATACCCAATAAACCTTTTGTTTATTCTTTTACAAATATTATGACAATTACTTTATGGGTGTGTTTATCCCTCTTTGTTTTTTACACATTTAAGTGATTTGTAAAGTTTAGGTGTAACGCCCTCAAAATAATACAATAAAGATAACTCATATGCGGAATAAATATGAGAAACGACATACTTTCATATATTAGAGTTCACTGTTTAAAAACCAGTTAAATGCCATGTAGGCTTACATGTTTCCAAGTCATTGCTTGGTTACACAAATTGAGTCTCGCTCATTACATCTTAAACCCTTGGTTTTACAAACATACACACATAAGGCATAATTAAGAAGCTCTTGCTTCCCAAAACTCCATCCACGCTATTGCCTTGGAGGAAGCATCTCACCTGTACCTGAAAATGGTATTCTCATATACGGTGAGCCAACAGCCCAGTAGAAATAATCTAACACAATTTATGAGGTTTACCAAAGGTATAAATACTACTTACATAAACAATACCGATCCTGAAATATCCACAAGACCTGCATATCCATATGCTACTACGACCAACCTTATTCCATTTTCCTTTAATTTCATTTCCAGTTCATATATGCTACTCAATTCATGAGTTAAATTCGTTATTTTTCAACAATCAAAATGAGACTACAACTCAATGATTTTCCAATTATGCAAAACTCAAATAAACACTTCAAACCTACCATTTTACAGATATTTCGTCCGAAGGAATCGACACCCATTTATGTATAAAATTTCGAGTCTTTCACCCAGGACACTCTGGCCAACTTGCTTTAAATGGAGTCCATCCCCTTTCTCCTCCCAAACAAATATACATATGCAATGTATTTATAAACATAATCACGTATGGAGTACATCCCATTTCTCCTCCCAATAAACATACATATACAATGTATCTATAACATGATCATATTCAATGACACCAACAATGGATTAGCATTAAATCGCCTAATCCTCATGTAATTTCTACAATAATCATAGCTATCCTTCACTGATAGCCCAATGCAATTATTTCTAAAGAGATGTTCAATATCAAAATAAATAGTTTATTCAAAACTTCCATAGGTGAGATAATACATATCCAATATCACCATTTATAATCACAACCTTCCAATTTCACGTTTTCAATGTTAATCTCAATTATTTATGCAAAATAATAATTTAATCAAAATTAGGGCAAAATCCCCCTTTCACCAAATATCAACCCAAACACCAAAATCAACTATTTTGGCACAACATGATCTTATATTCAAACCTCATACTCGTTTACCTCATATTCATCAAAACCCTTCTTTTCATTTCACACCCAAATCCTACATTTGTCCAAACCACAACCAAATCTCATCATCTATACACAATAGCAAATAACTAAGCTAAAAATCATATTAGAGTGTAGAAAATCCCTACCTCAAGTTTGACGAGGAAACACGCAAAAATCCAAATTTTCGATTTTGTCGGATTTTGATCTCCACCGATCAAAATGTTGCTCTCACCAAGCTCTTCATTTTGGCCTCAAGAAATGAAGTAACATTCACCGTAACCTTCCACCATGCGTCGGAGCAATGGAGGCTTTCCATCATCATCATCTCCACTTTGCTATAAGGAAGATGTCATCTCTACTTCCATTTAGATGTCTTCCAATCTTTTAGGATATTACAGGCAGGTCACTGACATGGAATGTAACTGAATGCAAAACAAGTCTAGAGGTCTTTGTATATTGACCCGCAAGGACCTTTGTAGCTTCTGCAGAAGGTATGACCAAAAATGAGCAAGGCTCCTTCACATCCTGTGATCGAAAAACATCTGCTAATGGAGACCTGTATGTCAATTTGGAAGATCCCATAGACGCTGAAGTAGTGCAAGAAACAGGTGCAGATAACAGAGATGACGAGGTAACAGAAGCTCTTAAATAATTTTCCTGTTGAAACTGTTCAATCCCAAGAATAGATTGATCACTGGGTGTTGGACCAAAAATGAGTTGTTGATATTTTCTCTTCTTGGAAGCTGGAGGGGTACCAAGACATGAAGTCCCAATAGCCCCATTAATTGCTAAATTGGTTGCCTTGCTGTCCATTTTGCAACAGCATTTCCAGCTCGACAAAATTCAGCAAGTTCATCAGTGCCTTCATCTAGGCAAACTGTGCTATCTACATCAAAGCATACCGTATCTGCCTTTTGCCACACCTCAAGAATCTCTTTTGATGGTAAAGTGTTGTCAAGGCGGCTGGCTGCTGAGCTTTCCAAGGGTTGAACTGAAGCAGCTACAGAATTTAATGATTTGGGATGTTTCATCATCCCAATTGGAGTTAGAAGAACTGTTTTCACTAACTGCGGTGTATAAGTTGGAATAAAAAGAGACTGATGCCTTCTACAATAAGCACGAACTGGGTTGATTCGTGCAATGATCAACCCTTCCATCTAATTATCTGGCTATGGCAGCGCAAAGATGACAAGATGGGTAGTTGGTTGTATTAGTGCACTGGTTTCTTATACACACCACTCACTCACCCACTCTCTCTCTCTCTTAAAATAACATATTCTTTACACTCTGTGACATCAGCCATCTTGCATGAGTAAGAAAATATTTTAATAGTCACTTTGCCCATGAGATGATGAATTTGGACATATTCAATCAAACCCCTAATTCCCACTCATTCTCTCTCTTAAAATAATAGACACCACTTGAAAACAACTCCAGCACGCCCCATTATTATTATTCTCTCATTCTACTATTGTGGGGATATATTTTCTGAGTACCAACACGTGGCAAGGTGACGCCAACGTGTCAGCCGAGGTGCCACGTGTCCTGGTCGTGACGCCGAGGTGATCTCGGCAAGACCGAGGTTATCTCCGAAGATATCGGAATCCGAGATAAGTGGATAAGGGACAAGAGTCCTAGAATGAAAAGGGAACTCAACCTGGATAAGGGACAAGAGTCCTAGAATGAGAGAAGACTTCAGTTTGTATTAAGATAAGACTCTTAGAGAGTTTATCCTAATCTTACTGGGAGTCCAAGATTAGCAATAATCCTGAGTCCATAGAAGTTAGGCTTCTATTGGGACTAGGTTTATGTTGGCTATAAAAGAGAGGCACCCCCATGGGTCTAAGGTATGCTTTTTAGGCTCAAGCTTGTGAGTTGAATAATTGATTATCTTTGAGAGATATACTGACTTGATCGTCGGAGTGCCCCCGGGTGGACGAACCACTGCGGGATTTTTATATTTCTGTTGCAGGTCAGTCAGGTGCCATCTATTTTGCCAGTGCTTTCCAGCTGAATTACTGAGTTGGCAGTGTGGTCGGAAAATTTCCCACACAATTTGGCGCCGTCTGTGGAAAAGAAAGGAGAATAGATGGCTATCACCGTACAAGATCAACGTGTTGAAAACGACGAGTTTAGCGAAGATGAAGAGTCTGTCGACATAAACGGAATGAAGACCCTTCCAGAAGGGATGCAAAGACAGGGGGCATGAGCGCTCCCAAGGAGATAACATTCAAGTATAGAAGAACTCATCCTGAGTGAGCAGATCTCGGATTCCAGATCCTGGATCCCGGATCCGAGAAGACATGATCTCAGCCTAGACAAGTAGGCCCGAGAAGACGAGAGCTCAGCCTAAGTGAGCAGATCCAGGATTCCAGATCCCGGATCCTAGAAGACATGATCTCGGCCTAGATGAATAGGTCCGAGAAGAGAAGAGCTCAACCTGAGTGAGCAAATCAAAGATTCTAGCAGACAAGATCTCGGCACTTAAGTCCGAAAAGAGAAGAGCTCAGTGAGCAAATCTCAGATCCCAGAAGATAAAAAAGAAAACACACAAGGTTGGACTGCAGTTAGCCAGGTTGAAGACCTTTTATAAAGTTCGCAAAGGAGTATGTGGAAGCCATGCAGGGGGCAGAGAGAAGAAGAATATGTTTACCACTTGTTGAAATTTATAGCAATTTACAAGTTGGTTAAACCGATATGATGTTTACCACTTGTTGAAATTTGTAGCAATTTACAAGTTGGTTAAACCAAGATGATGTTTACCACTTGTTGAAATTTGTAGCAATTTACAAGTTGGTTAAACCGATATGATGTTTAAACACTTGTTGAAATTCTGTGTGAATTTACAAGTTGAAGTTAAACCGAGATAATGTTTAACACTTGTTGAAATTCTGTGTGAATTTACAAGTTGAAGTTAAACCGATGTGATATTTAACACTTGTTGAAATTCTGTGTGAATTTACAAGTTGAAGTTAAACCGATGTGATATTTAACACTTGTTGAAATTCTGTGTGAATTTACAAGTTGAAGTTAAACCGATGTGATATTTAACACTTGTTGAAATTCTGTGTGAATTTACAAGTTAAAGTTAAACCGAGGTCGTATCGAAAGAAGATTGGTTTAAACACTTGTTGAAATTCTGTGTGAATTTACAAGTTATAGTTAAACCGAGGTTATGATAAACACTTGTTGACATTTTGAGAAAAATTTACAAGCTGAAGTTAAAGCCGAGGTTATGATAAAAGATGATGGTTAAACACTTGTTGAAATTTTTGAGAAAAATTTACAAGTTAAAGTCAAGCTCAAGCAATATCTGCGTACTTGCCGAGACTACCAGGTTGTCAAAACTTGAAATATGGAAAACTGAAGTCTTGATAGAAGACATTGAGAAAGTAACAAGTCCTAAGCAACACTTGTGAAAATATTTGTTACAATATTTTCAAGTGTTAGGACAAGGCCGAGATGAGCAAGATTAGAAGTTGTGACAGAGGTATTTTACTCGAAGAGATTGCACAGTCAAGGTGTACTTTGAAGACATGCAAATTATTCTAAGTATAGAATCATACAAGAGCAGAAAAAAGAAGACATACATTCAAAGAAGAAATCAGAGAAATGCATTTAAAGAAGAAAGAAGGCATTTCGGCCTGAATATTGAAAAATAAATTATTCAGACTACAAAAATGGCACGTCGGCCGGATTAAAAGCATACAAAGATGGACAAAGTACAAGGTACAAGGTACAAGGAGTAAAAGAAGGAAACAAAACTACTCAGCATCAATGGCATGATATAGAAGACAGTTGGGAAGACTTCTCAGTAGACTTCTCGGCCTCGAGCTCAGCATCGATCTCCCGAAGAGTTTGATCAAGGCTCTTCTCGGTGATTGGCACCTTGGAGTTTGAAGGCAAGGATTGAAAGCAAGAATCTGGAAAAAGACACAGAAAACAGAAACAAGAATATAATTCAGAATGGTGATGAAGCTATCAGGAAATCAAGACAAAAAGATTGCACAGGTGTGTCAAGCCAAGAACAGTGGCAGAAATCAACAGATGTGTGAACAGTGTGTATTCAAGAAGATGATTTGGAAACAACAGGTAAAACAGCAATGGTGATTAACAATGAAGCAGAGCTTCTTGGAAAGCAACAAGAAATAAAACCAGGAGGAACAGTGGCTTACCAGAAAAAGAGGAAGCCGGAATGAGAATTGCCGAAGTCTGACGACAATGACAGAATGACGTAAGCTTCACCGGAGGAGAGGAACGAAGACAGACAGGCAGAGCTTGAAAGCTTGGAACAATGACGGTTTAAGCAAAAGAGCTAGAAAGAGAAAAAGCCAGAGGATTGAATGAAAAAAAGAGAAAAATAGTCAAGAAGACGACAAAGTTCAAGAATAAAGCCAAGTGCACAGGCACTAAGTAAGTATGTGAAGAACAAGAAAGTAATGACCCAAACACGATGCTAGCAACAGAAAGCGGATATGACAAGAACAGTGCCAGGCATTCAAACAAATTCAAAACTTGAAGACAGACGAAAATAAAAGGCAACAGATGGCAAGTAAACAGATTAAGGAGAGTTATGAAAGATTGAGCTTAATAGCAAGTAAAGAGTTTATGAACCTACCAAGTGAAATGAACGCCGATATGAAAATCGCCGGAGTCAAATAGATGACTGGAAATCGGGAACTCACCAGAAAGTGTGAGTGGAGCAGTTGCAAAGCTCTTAGAGTTTACAAATTAATGGAACCAGAACCTCGGCTAGGAGGTGCGATTTCAAACAGCATGGAAAGCATGAAACTTGATTCTTGACACCAGTGGACAGTAAAGTCTAGGGAACTTTGAGGTCGGCGAGTTTGATCTCGAACAGAGGGGCACAGATGAACGAACAGTGTAGGTTTCATCACCTCAGAATGCTGAGGTAATAGAACCTAGGGGGCAGTTGTGGGGATATATTTTCTGAGTACCAACACGTGGCAAGGTGACGCCGACGTGTCAGCCGAGGTGCCACGTGTCTTGGTCGTGACGCCGAGGTGATCTCGGCAAGGCCGAGGTTATCTCCGAAGATATCGGAATCCGAGATAAGTGGATAAGGGACAAGAGTTCTAGAATGAAAAAGGAACTCAACCTGGATGAGGGACAAGAGTCCTAGAATGAAAGAAGACTTCAGTTTGTATTAAGATAAGACTCTTAGAGAGTTTATCCTAATCTTACTGGGAGTCCAAGATTAGCAGTAATCCTGAGTCCATAGAAGTTAGGCTTCTATTGATACTAGGTTTATGTTGGCTATAAAAGAGAGGCACCCCCATGGGTCTAAGGTATGCTTTTTAGGCTCAAGCTTGTGAGTTGAATAATTGATTATCTTTGAGAGATATACTGACTTAATCGTCGGAGTGCCCCCGGGTGGACGAACCACCGCGGGATTTTTATATTTCTGTTGCAGGTCAGTTAGGTGCCATCTATTCTGCCAGTGCTCTCCAGCTGAATTACTGAGTAGGCAGTGTGGTCGGAAAATTTCCCACACAACTATATTATAATATGACATACCACCCATTCAACACTGCAGTTTGCATCTCTTTATTTTTTTTATTTTGATTCCAAAATGCTCCACCCCTAAGAGAGATAAGTATTATTTTTTTTATAGCCCCACACCAGCACTCACTTCTCTCCTTTTTTTCTTTTTTTTTTAAACACTTTCCCACCGAAAGTGAGCATGACCCCCTTTCAAATAATTTTCCACCACATTTTTATTTTATTTTATTTTATTTTATTTGGGTATTTACATTAGGCAATAAGGATCCTCTATCTCCAAATAACCCTGTCCCTTGTGCCCTTTCCCAAATCACTCACAACCATTGGATCATATGAGAATCTCAAGATGTGAAAATCCCAAGACATATCCAATGATTGTGAGTGATTTAGGATAGGGTTATTTGGAGATAGAGGATCCTTGGGCAAGTTTAGGATACTAACAATGTATGATTTGGTATGCCAAATGTTAATTATAACTAAACATTAAATGGATGAGATCAAATCATAATGGTTAATTACAGATACTCTTCAACTATTATTGGGATCACTTTACTTCCCTCAACTTCAAAACTGTACATTTCAACCCTCTTAACTGGAAATTTGTCACTTTTCCCCATCTGGAAGGAGCATTTTTATGGTTTTTATTTATTTATTTATTTTATTATTATTATTTTAATTTTTATAGTTGAGGGGTCTAATCTATGTTTTTGAAGTTTAGAGGGTAAAATGATATTCAACAGTAGTTAAGGGGTTGTTCGTGTAGTTAACCCAAAAATGCTCCTTCTAGATGGTGAAAAGTGACAAATTTCTAGTTAAGAGGGTTGGAATGTACAGTTTTGAAGTTGAGGGCAGTAAAGTGATCCCAATAATAGTTGAAGAGTGTCTGTAATTAACTATTATGATTTGATCTCATTCATTCAATGTTCAGTTATAATTCACATTTGGCACACCAAATCATACATTGTTAGTATCCTAAACTTGCCCAAGGATCCTCTGTCCCCAAATAACCCTGTCCCAAATCACTCACAATTGTTGGATATGTCTTGAAATTTTCATATCTTGGGATTGTCCTATGATCCAATGGTTGTGAGTGATTTGGCAAAGGGACAAAGGACAGGGTTATTTGGAGACAAAGGATCCTTGTTGCCTAAACTTTAAAAATCACTTAAATGTGTACAAAACAAAGAGGGATAAGCACAATTCCCATAAAGTAATTGTCATAATATTTGTAAAAGAATAAACAAAAGGTTTATTGGGTAATTTGCTCCAGTTTACTGGAATCTACTACCATATATATATATATATACAAGACCGCATTTACCTATCTCCAGTGCAGTTGATTTTCACTATTACATTTGGGTTTTCAGACTAAAAAAATCCACTAAAAAAAAGTCATTCCAAACCACAATTAACATTTTTTCACCTCATAAAAAGCCAAAAAAAAAAAAAAATCCCCAAAAAACCACTAAAAAAGGCCACATCCCAAACGACCCTTTTATACCATCATGTCAAAAATCCATTCAGATTATCATTTGCCATAGACCCCATCAAATTTAATTGTAATTGTATACCTATAAGCTATCTTACAAGAAATTCAGTATTAATGCAAACACCAGAGAGAGAGAGAGAGAGAGAGAGTGAGCCCTACTTGACTTCTTCTTTGATTTTGTTTTTTTAAGATTTTTTTGATTTGGTAAATTACAAACACACATTGAAATTCACTTAAATTATAAGTTATCTTCTATAATTTTAAAAATTACATTATATCTTCTAAAGTTTCTAATTCCATAATAAATGGATCCTTTTATTAACAAATCATCAAGGTATTCAAACTCAGATTGCTCTGATACCAAGTTGTCACACCCCGTATTTTGTCACGCCCCGAGAACAAAATTTTAAAAGGAGGGAAGATTGTAACAACCCAGATTTTTAATTATTCTGGAAAATTTATACTAATATTATTTAGTTACAGTTGAAAAAAAAATGATTTATTTTGTATTATTATGTGTAATTTTGAAAAATAATATAATTATTATGAATTTAGGGGTCAAAGTATAAATAATAATAATAATAATAATAATAATAATAATAATGGGCATGGTAGTAAAATAAATAATTTATTTCTATTGGTATACGATAGAGTATAATTTAATTAGGAATTAATTAATTTATATAATTATATTAAAAAACTGTGCCAAAATTTAATTATCTTAAATATTTATAAAAGATAAATATGAATCTATATATTAATGGCCGAATTGGAGAGAGGGATACACGGGCCACGTGTTGGCCGGATGACGCGTTCACCGGATAATCTATATATTAATGGCCGAATCCGGATAATCTGGTAAGGTTATCCGAGTAATAAAACACGGGACGTGACAACTTGGTATCAGAGCAAACCGGGTTTGAATACCTTGATGATTTACTAATAAAAGGATCCATTTATTATGGAATTAGAAACTTTAGAAGATATAATGTAATTTTTAAAATTATAGGAGATAATTTATAATTTAAGTGAATTTCAGTGTGTGTTTGTAATTTACCAAATCAAAAAAATCTTAAAAAAATAAAACCAAAGAAGAAGTCAAGTAGGGCACATTTCTTCTCTCTCTCTCTCTCTCTGGTGTGTGGCTGTGCCCAGGTTCGATCTCCAGCTACCCTTCCCAGGTCAGTCTTTTCCTTTTCCTCATTTTCTGTATCTCTCTCTGCTCCCTTCTCTTGTAACCAGACCTTTTTTATTTTTCTTTTATTTTAAATTCTACATCTGGGTTTATTTTGCACTTGTGCTGTGTTAATTGCTTTGATCTGTTGCTGAATTTCTGTGTTAATATAGTGATTTTTTTGCTGCAATTACGCTGATTATAATAGTTTTATGTTTCTTTAGCAATGAATTGTTGATTATCCAGAGTTTTGGTGTGTGCATTAATACTGAATTTCTTGTAAGATAATTGATAAGTATACAATTACAATTAAATTTGATGGCGTCTGTGGCAAATGATAATCTGAATGGATTTTTGACATGATGGTATAAAAGGGTCGTTTGGGATGTGGCATTTTTAAGTGGTTTTTTGGGGATTTTTTTTTTTTTTTGGCTTTTTATGAGGTGAAAAAATGTTAATTGTGGTTTGGAATGACTTTTTTTAGTGGCTTTTTTTAGTCTAAAAACCCAAAATGTAATAGTAAAAATCAACTGTACCAGAGATAGGTAAATGCGGTCTTGTATATATATATAAATGGTAGTAGATTCCAGTAAACTGGAGCAAAATACCCAATAAACCTTTTGTTTATTTTTTTACAAATATTACGACAATTACTTTATGGGAATTGTGTTTATCCCTCTTTGTTTTTTACACATTGAAGTGATTTGTAAAGTTTAGGCAACAAGGATCCTCTGTCTCCAAATAACCCTGTCCCTTGTCCCCTTTCCCAAATCACTCACAACCATTGGATCATATGAGAATCCCAAGATGTGAAAATCCCAAGACATATCCAATGATTGTGAGTGATTTGGGACAGGGTTATTTGGGGACAGAGGATCCTTGGGCAAGTTTAGGATACTAACAATGTATGATTTGGTGTGCCAAATGTTAATTATAACTAAACATTGAATGGATGAGATCAAATCATAATGGTTAATTACAGACACTCTTCAACTATTACTGGGATCACTTTACTCCCATCAACTTCAAAACTGTACATTCTAACCCTCATAACTGGAAATTTGTCACTTTTCCCCATCTGGAAGGAGCATTTTTATGGTTTTTATTTATTTATTATTATTATTATTATTATTTTTATAGTTGAGGGGTCTAATCTATGTTTTTGAAGTTGAGAGGGTAAAATGATATTCAATAGTAGTTGAGGGGTTGTTCGTGTAGTTAACGCAAAAAAACAACCACAGTCTCTAGAGTGTCTCATGCTTAAGCTAGGAGTGAGTGCCTCCACCTCCCCTCGCCATGTTGCCTCGCCTCAATCCTTTTGAGGCATTGTCTTGCCTAGCTTCTCACCAAAGCGAGTGCTTAGGCATTCTTTTCACCCCCAATTGATCGGTATGTCACTTAAGCCTTAATTGCCTAGGCTTGAGTTTAAGGCACGCATGCTATATCCTCATCCAGCATAGCTTGATCACAGACATGTAGGGTGCATGATTGGTCCATGTGCACCTCACTAAACTAAAACGTGGCACCATGTCCATAGGAGATGACGACATGGTGATAACATGGTGATTCCATTTGGTGGAGCCTAATGTTACGAATTGGACACTTGTCATCCTCCGAGAAGCCGGCTCCACGAGTGGTACTGCCTACCCCGTGAATTATGCCCAATGGCCAACCCATGAGATGCGATAGGGGATCTACCCTACCTACCTTGCCGCTCACAAACTAATGCGCTTGCAAGGTGCTTGGTGTAGAACTCACATCCCTAATGAGTCGGTACGTGACACTAAGGTGTGTACCTACAGTAACTTTCATGACTAATAAATTGTTTCGTGCCCAATGGAAACAATAAAACATTGTAACATTGCTTTGTTTTATATAATTTTGATGATGCAGAAGGTGATTCTGGTGACTAGGCTTGAAAGTTACAGCGATTGGGAGTTGTTACTCATGTTATTCAGACCTTGTGATCTGAATTTCACATCATTATGTGAGTTTGTAAATAGTGGTGTCTGGTCTGAGTATTTAAATTAGACAGTGACTTTTCTGTCTTATTAATTTGTGACATGTCCGTTCGCGTAAGCTATGTTGTTGTCCAGAAAACAGTAGTATAATTTCCATGAAAGCTGAATAGTCGTAGTACAATACTTGTATTGTTGTTTACATAGGAAACTTTACTTTTAAATCCTTCCATTATTTCAATCACATATAAAATGGTAACCATTGTCAGGAACTCATAACTGCTTTTTCTCAGTACCTTTGGACAGTGACTAAAGGTATAGTCACTCCATATTGGTTACTTAACCTTTATGTGGTCCTTCGATATTTAGTTAGGACTGAACTAAAAAGATCCAACTGACTTGCAACTAAATTATACTTTTGGCCCTTTATTTTCTAGAAACCTTAGGGTTGTTGGTGTGATGTACTTAATTAACCATGAGGGCAAAATAGTAAAATCAGAACGCCTGTTGATGACCATCAGTAGACCATCCTGCCATGGGGTGTTATTATAAGTTGGGGGTATCCTTATATTTGTCGGAATTCTCAAGGGGTGCCAATGTAATTTACGATAAATAAAATAATGTAGAGTTCCTTAGATACAAAGAACATTCAGTTATGATTCATTTGTATCTTCTACAACCACCACATGTTGAAGTACTGACAGCTCTCAAAGCATTTTAAAATGAATGTTCTTCCCTTCCTTCGTTTCTGCTCAATTGCTACAAAATTCCGTGTATCTATAATTCAATATCATTTACATTATTTTTCTCTTAACTGATCTATCAAAATTTCCCTCAATTTTAGATGTCTCGAAGGTATGACAGTCGTACAACAATTTTCTCTCCAGAAGGTTGTCTTTACCAGGTCGAATACGCGATAGAAGCGATCGGAAACGCCGGGACTACAATTGGGATACTATCAAAAGACGAGGTTGTCCTAGTTGGGGAAAAGAAAGTCACTTCCAAACTCCTACAAACCTCAACATCCACTGAGAAAATGTACAAGATCGATGACCGTGTTGCATGTGCCGTGGCTGGAATCATGTTTGATGCCAACATTCTTATCAACATAGGTCGAGTCCAAGCACAACGCTACACGTATGCTTACCAGGAGCCAATGCCAGTTGAACAGCTAGTTCAGTCTCGTGATACCAAACAAGGGTACACACAATTTGGTGGGCTTTGACCATTTGGTGTGTCATTTTTGTTTGTAGGTTGGGATAAAAACTACGCGTTCTAACTTTACATGAGCGACCTTAGTGGAAACTATGGTGGTTGGAAGGCTGCAGCAGTTGGTGCGAACAATCAGGCCGTGCAGTCAATGCTTAAGCAGGATTACGGGGTGATATTTCAAGAGAAGAGGCAGTACAGCTTGCGCTGAAGGTGCTTAGTAAGACTATGGATAGCACGAGTCGTACATCCGATAAGCTTGAACTTGCTGAGGTGTTCTTGTCTTCTGGGAAAGTGAAGTACCAGGTGAGCTCTCCTAAATCACTGAGTAAGTTGCTGGTGAGCTTTGGGCAGACCCAACCCGCTGCTGAGGCCACTTGAATTATTGTTATGGTATTCAGATGCAAGTTTCTGTTCTATTTTAACTTTTTGCTATGATTTGGCTAAAACAGATGACGGATATTTCTGCGCTACAATTTTTATTTTTTTATTCATTTTCTTTTTTCAACAGTAAACTTTCTTGTTCATGTTTCCAAGCTCAGTTTTATGAACTTTTTGGAATTTGATTAATAGCATCAAAATTAGACACGCTGTAGGCAAATTTTTTGGTATAGCTAAGCTTTTTTGCTTTTGTTTATCATATTGATAACTAACTAGTTTTTGCATGGGGTTTAATGATACGATTAAATGATAATGGCACAATGGGGTTTAATGATACGATTAAATGACAAGGGCACAATAGGGTTGTGCTAACAACAGCTTGATTATTGTTAAGGTGGAGATAATGGCAAATTAATTAAAATTTCAGTTCTCATTTCACACATTCTTAAACATTTTACATGTTTTTGTTTGCTTTTACCTCCTTCCTCACCTAACCCTATCTCTCTTACCGAGATAAGTTGATCTCCAAACTTCATTTCTCCGTACCCATTCATACTCCTATTGTGGACCTCAATTCGGACTCACTTTGATGATCCAAATTGTCTACTTCATAGACTTCATAGTAAAGGTTATGCATACCAAAAATTAGATTTATCGGACAACTATAAACATATAAACAAATCACGTTTTTTTTTACAAAATGAATGGTTTAAGTTTACAATTCTATGTATTATTCATTTTATAAAATAAACTGTGATTTGTTCTTATGTTTATAGATGTCCGATGAAATTGATTTTTTGCATGAATGACCTTTATTACGGAACTTACAAATTAGACAATTCGAATCATCGATGTGAGTTCGAATTTGAGCCTATACACTAGACTAGATAGTAAGGAGGGAGAGAAGAGGGTATACAAACTTGCTAAGATACAAGAGAGAAAATAAGAGATTTTGATCAAGTTAAGTGTATCAAGAGTGAGGATTCTAAGGTATTGGTGAAGAATGAAGAGATTAAGAAGAGATGGAAGAACTATTTTGAAAAACTATTAAATAAGGAACATGGAGGTACGTCAATAGGGGAAGAAATAACTACTAATACGATAAACCAAGACTATAGGTTCTATCGCAGGATTAGGAACTTTGAAGTAGAGATTGCACTTAAGAATATGAAATCCAATAAGGCTTTAGGACTCGATGATATCCCTATTGAAGCTTGGAAGTGTTTGGGTAAAAAGGGGTTGCTTGGTTGACTAGGTTGTTTAGCAAAATTTTGTTGACTAGGAACATGCCAGATGAGTGGAGAAAGAATATTTTAGTGCCAATCTATAATAATAAAGGAGATGTCCAGAATTGCAACAACTATAGAGGAATCAAGCTAATGTGTCATATAAAGAAAGTGTGAGAGAGGGTGATGGAACGTCGATTGCGAGATATAATAGAGGCGTCAGAGAATCAATTTGGGTTTATACCTGGCCGGTCAATAATGGAAGCGATCTACTTTTGAGGAGAGTAATAGAAAAGTATAGAGAAAAGAAAAAAGATATTCATGTGGTGTTTATCGACCTTGAGAAAGTATATGATAGAGTGTCTCGTGATATAATATGGTGGGTATTAGAGAATAAAGGGGTGACAAAAGGTTACATTGATGTGATTAGGGATATGTACGAAAGGATGGTGACCACTATTAGATCGTCTACTGGATAGACAAATGAATTTCCTATCATTGTAAGGTTACACCAAGAATCTACCTTAAGTCCTTATCTTTTTGCTTTAGTTATGGATGAGTTGATGAGAAATATTCAGGATGACGTGCCATGGTGTTTGCTTTTTGCAGATGATATCGTGTTAGTGGATGAGACTAGAAAAAGAGTTAACACAAAGTTGGGATTTGGAGAAAAACACTTGAATCTAAAGAATTCCAAATAAGCAGAACTAAGACAGAGTACATGGAGTGTAAATTTAGTAACAGTAACAATGAAAGTAGAGGAAAAGTGAAAATTGAGAACTAAGAACTGCCTAAGAGTGAACATTTTCGTTATTTAGGATCGATTATCACAACGGCGAAAGAGATTGATGTGGATATGGCCCATAGGATTAAGGCGGGATGGCTTAAGTGGAGAAGTGGATCTGGGATACTGTACGATAAACGAATACCCACTAGACTAAAAGGTAAGTTCTATGGAACGGTTATTAGACCAGCGATGTTGTATGGGATGGAGTGTTGGGCAACCAAGAAACAACATGTAGATAAGAGTGTTGTTGAGATGAGAATGCTAAGATGGATGTGTGGTAAGACTAGACAAGACAAAATTAGGAATGAGTGTATTCGGGAATGGGTAGGAGTAGCATTGATAGAAGATAAGTTGAGAGAGAATCGTGTGATGACTGGGTCCTTGTTTTCTTTATTTTCCTTCTTCCTCCCTCTTCCTTTTATCTTCGTTGGGCTTGAAACATCTAGAATTGCTTCTCTAGATTAGAGTTCTTGTTTGTTCGGTGTCGATTTTCACTTATTCCGGAGAGCGAGAAGTCAGGTCCGGAGTGCCCGAGAGTTGAACCAAGAACTTTTCTAGGCTGGTTGGCTAGCCGCACATGCGGGGGTCTTCGGCCGCACGTACGGGAGGCAAGGCCGCACGTGCAGAATTCAGGGTCTGTTTGGCATGGCACACTACTTAAATTGCAGGTACGGAGAGAGGTGCGGGAGAGGAGCCCCGCACGTGCGGGGATGAGGGCCGCACGTGCGAGAAGGGCACTCTGCACTTGCGGGGAAGGGCGCCGCACGTGCGGCAAACGGACAGTCCAAATCTCTGTTTTTATTCTTTTTTTGGCCGAGTTGTACCTCATATTTGGGTCTTTCTCTCACACTCTAAACCCTATTTCCTCTTTCTTCTCTCTAGAAATTCTCACCAAAGCCCTAAAACACCTTGATTCTTGTAAATCTTGGGTCCAGATCATCGACAAATCTCACCAATCTTGAAGATCCAAGTTGGGGTTTCCTCTTGGGGTTGTGGAACATTAAAGAGTCTTCCAATCAAAGCTAGGGTTTCCATCTCTTTTAGCATCAAGCATTGGGGTAGGGATTTCTTGAGTCATATATACATGTTTTGCTATATAAGTGTTGATTTTAAAGTTTCCATGGGGTTATTGTGTTGATTTTAATGTTGCACTAAATGAAGAGAGAGAGAGAGAGAGTGGGAGTTTTGAATGATGGGTTTAAATTTCAACTTTTCTTAATCCAAGAGGATGTTCTTTCTATTTAAACTCAAGACGGGTGATTTTAGTAGGATTTATTATGAAAACAAGAAAAGATTTTGTCTTGGGTGAAGAACCCGAGAATTTGGGGGTTTTGGGATAAACATGAAAATACACATGAACTTCTTTCATTTCTTGCATCAAGAGAATAAATAAGAGTAGATTTCATCAAATGTTTGGCAAAAATGGCAATATACTTGATATATGAGAAGTGAGGTGTTATTTTACCTTATTGTTAAAACCCTTGAAAATGTATTGTTGTGAATTGGCACATGCTTGTGCATCTTGGATAGTGAAAATTGTAAACTTTGAAGTCAATGTATGAAAAACATCATATGTAGCCTTGAAGAGGCTAGCTTATTATGATTTGGGCATGATGAGAGTTGTTAAAGCTATATGTTGATGGCATGGTTATTATGTGTAACAACATTGAGAAGAAGAAATGAGAAACATGGTAACTTGATTTTGTTGTAGAGACGTTTGAAATGGAGAATTGTTATGAACTATTATGGATTACATCATATTCTCATTTGATTTATTATCATTATTGCACATCTTGAAATGAATTGGAAGAACATTTACTTTGAGAAAGATCATATTATAATGAGAATTATGATAGTGTGTATGGGGTAAATACGTGGTAAGTCTGGATAGGGGGTGTAGTTGAACTTGTTAAGTTGACCTGAGGGTCCATGGTGAAAGACCAGAAAACCGCGCGAATAGGTGTCGAGCCTTGCGGTTAATACCGGTAAAAATGACAATTTGATAATACTTGTAGAGTCTACTTGCAGACACTAGCCTAGGGATTATCAGTGTCGTATTTACTGCCCCGATTGATTTAAAATTGGGAGTTTTGAAATAAGTTGAGATTGCAAAATTTATTGAAAGATGGTAATCTTTAAAGGAACATGAAATGGAATTGCCTTAAAAAGGATGCATGGCATGGCATAGACATTTGTATTTTTAATTGGAATTGCATAACTGTATATACTTTATGAGAATTCTCTACTGGGCTTTATGCTCACCCCTATGGGATTTGGTGCAGGTAAAGATGTTGTGATCCCGCCGAGCTAAGGGTGTGGATATGTTTTGGTGAAGAGTAGATTACTCTTTCTTTTGTTGTAATTTCTGTAAAGCCTAGGGCTAATTTGGTATGGGTCTGAGAGACCATTTTGTGTAACTGGCTATTGCCTTGGAAGATGTAAGCCCGTAAGGGCATTTCTTTTATTTTATTTTTATGTTGAAAACTATATGTTTCACATGCTATAGATTCAGGTGTTTTCTTGTCATTGAATGTAGATTTGCATGTGGAACCCTTGTGCAAACCATGGATATTTTGATATAGAGAATGGAGAATGGTTGTAATTGATGAATGTACGTAGTTAATGTATTATTCATGTTGGAATTATTTCGAGGCGTGACAAATCGATTGAAATGGTTTGGTCATATTCAATGGAGACCAACAAAGACAGTAGTGAAGAGATGCGACGTAGTGACGGTAGATGGAAGTATTAGGGGATTGGGTAGGCCTAGATTAACGTTGGCTACTGTCAGTGGCGGAGTTAGAAAATCAAATTAGATGGGGCACTTATTAATTACAATATCGAAAATTTTTACAAAAATATTTTACGCAAGTTTTTACGATTGATTTCGAGAAACATCAAAAAAATAATGGTATTTATAACTAGTGTATCATAGACAATATAAAAAAATATAGATATAAGTCTTAAAATAAATTATAAGAATAAATTATTTTTTTTTTATAAAATTTGATTAAAAATTTAATATAATGATAATACCACATCATCATTAATATGTGATGGCATCAACTAATAATAAATAAACACATAGAGAGTGAACCTCACATAGAGAAGATTGTTGTACGGCTGTCATACCTTTGAGACATCTAAAATTGAGGGAAATCTTAATAGATCAGTTAAGAGAAAAATAATGTAAATGATATTGAATTATAGATACACAGAATTTTGTAGCAATTGAACAGAAACGAAGGGAGGGAAGAACATTCATTTTAAAATGCTTTGAGAGCTGTTAGTACTTCAACATGTGGTGGTTGTAGAAGATACAACTGAATCATAACTGAATGTTCTTTGTATCTAAGGAACTCTACATTATTTTATTTATCGTAAATTACATTGGCACCCCTTGAGAATTCCGACAAATATAAGGATACCCCCAACTTATAATAACACGCCATGGCAGGATGGTCTACTGATGGTCATCAACAGGCGTTCTAATTTTACTACTTTGCCCTCATGGTTAATTAAGTACATCACACCAACAACCCTAAGGTTTCTAGAAAATACAGGGGCCAAAAGTATAGTTTAGTTGCAAGTCAGTTGGATCTTTTTAGTTCAGTCCTAACTAAATATCGGAGGACCACAGAAAGGTTAAGTAACCAGTATGGAGTGACTATACCTTTAGTCACTGTCCAAAGGTACTGAGATAAAGCAATATGAGTTCCTGGCAATGGTTACCATTTTATATGTGATTGAAATAATGGAAGGATTTAAAAGTAAAGTTTCCTATGTAAACAACAATACAAGTACTGTACTACGACTATTCAGCTTTCATGGAAATTATACTACCATTGTCTGGACAGCAACATAGCTTACGTGAACGAACATGTCACAAATTAATAAGACAGAAAAGTCATTGTCTAATTTAAATACTCAGACCAGACACCACTATTTACAAACTCACAGAATGATGTGAAATTCAAATCACAAGGTCTTAATAACATGAGTAACAACTCCCAATCACTGTAAATTTCAAGCCTAGTCACCAGAATCACCTCCTGCATCATCAAAATTATATAAAACAAAGCAATTTTACAATGTTTTATTGCTTCCATTGGGCATGAAACAATTTATTAGTCATAAAAGTTACTGTAGGTACACACATTAGTGTCACGTACCGACTCATTAGAAATGCGAGTTCTACACTAAGCACCTTGCAAGCGCATTAGTTTTGAGCGGCAAGGTAGATCCCTATCGCATCTCATGAGTTAGCCATTGGGCATAATTCACGGGGGATGCAGTACCACTCGTGGAGCCGCTTCTCAGGAGGATGACAAGTGTCCAATTCGTGACATTAGGCTCCACCAAGTGGAATCACCATGTCGTCATCTCCTATGGACATGGTGCCACGTTTTAGTTTAGTGAGGTGCACATGGACCAATCATGCACCCCTACATGTTCCCTTTTGTGATCAAGCTATGCTGGATGAGGATATAGCATGCGTTGCCTTAAACACAAGCCTAGGCAATTAAGGCTTAAGTGTGACACACCGATCAATTGGGTTAGCGTTTTGAAAAGAATACCTAAGCACTCGCTTTGGTGAGAAGCTAGGCAAGACAATGACTCAAAAGGATTGAGGCAAGGCAACATGGCGAGGGGAGGTGGAGGCACTCGCTCCTGGCTTAAGCGTGAGACACCCTAGAGACTGTGGTTGTTTTTTTGGGTTAACTACACGAACAACCCCTCAACTACTATTGAATATCATTTTACCCTCTCAACTTCAAAAACATAGATTAGACCCCTCAATTATAAAAATTAAAATAATAATAAAATAAATAAATAAATAAAAACCATAAAAATGCTCCTTCCAGATAGGGAAAAGTGACAAATTTCCAGTTAAGACGGTTGTAATGTATAGTTTTGAAGTTGAGGGCAGTAAAGTGATCCCAGTAATAGTTGAAGAGTGTTTGTAATTAACCATTATGATTTGATCTCATCCATTCAATGTTTAGTTATAATTAACATTTGGCACACCAAATCATACATTGTTAGTATCCTAAACTTGCCCAAGGATCCTCTGTCCCCAAATAACCCTGTTCGAAATCACTCACAATCATTAGATATGTCTTGAGATTTTCATATCTTGGGATTCTCATATGATCCAATGGTTGTGAGTGATTTGGGAAAGGGGACAGGGTTATTTGGAGACAGAGGATCCTTGTTGCCTAAACTTTACAAATCACTTAAATGTGTAAAAAACAAAGAGGGATAAACACAATTCCCATAAAGTAATTGTCATAATATTTGTAAAAGAATAAAAGAAGGCTTTATTGGGTAATTTGCTCCAGTTTACTGGAATCTACTACCATATATATATATATATACAAGACCGCATTTACCGATCTCCGGTGCAGTTGATTTTCACTATTACATTTTGGGTTTTTAGACTAAAAAAAGCCACTAAAAAAAAGTCATTCCAAACCACAATTAACATTTTTTCACCTCATAAAAAGCCACAAAAAAAAAAAAAAAAAAAAATCCCAAAAAAACCACTAAAAAAGGCTACATCCCAAACGACCCTTTTATACCATCATGTCAAAAATCAATTCAGATTATCATTTGCCACAAACCCCATCAAATTTAATTGTAATTGTATACCTATTAGCTATCTTACAAGAAATTCAGTATTAATGCACACACCAAAACTCAGGATAATCAACAATTCATTGCTAAAAAAACATAAAACTATCATAATCAGCATAATTGTAACAAAAAAATCACTATTGTAACACCGAAATTCAGCAACAGATCAAAGCAATTAACACAGCACAAGTGCAAAATAAACCCAAATGTAGAATTTAAAATAAAAAAAATAAAAAAAAGGTCTGGTTACAAGAGAAGAGAGCAAGAGAGATACAAAAAATGAGAAAAAGGAGAAGACCGACTTGGGAAGGGTAGCTGGAGATCAAACCTGGGCACAGCCACCCACCAGAGAGAAAAAGAGAGAGAATGAATGAGCCCTACTTGACTTCTTCTTTGGTTTTTTTTTTTTTAAAGTTTTTTTGATTTGGTAAATTACAAACACACGCTGAAATTCACTTAAATTATAAGTTATCTTCTATAATTTTGAAAATTACATTATATCTTCTAAAGTTTCTAATTCCATAATAAATGGATCCCTTTATTAACAAATCATCAAGGTATTCAAACTCGGATTGCTCTGATACCAAGTTGTCACACCTCGTATTTTGTCATGCCCCGAGGACGAAATTTTAAAAGGAGGGAAGATTGTAACAACCCAGATTTTTAATTATTATGGAAAATTTATACTAATATTATTTAATTACAGTTGGAAAAAAATATATGATTTATTTTGTATTACTATGTGTAATTTTGTAAAATAATATAATTATTATGAATTTAAGGGTCAAAGTATAAATAAATAATAATAATAATAATGGGCATGGTAGTAAAATAAATAATTTATTTTCTGTTGGTATACGATAGAGTGTAATTTAATTAGGAATTAATTTATTTATATAATTATATTAAAAAACTGGGCCAAAATTTAATTATCCTAAATATTTATAAAAGATAAATATGAATCTATTTATTAATGGCCAATCTGCAGAGAGGGATACGCGGGCCACGTGTTGGCCGGATGACGCCTTCACCGGATAATCTATATATTAATGGCCGAATCCGAATAATCTGGTAAGGTTATCCGAGTAATAAAATACGGGGTGTGACAACTTGGCATCAGAGCAAAACGAGTTTGAATACCTTGATGATTTATTAATAAAATGATCCATTTAATATGGAATTAGAAACTTTAGAAGATATAATGTAATTTTTAAAATTATAGAAGATAATTTATAATTTAAGTGAATTTTAGTGTGTGTTTGTAATTTACCAAATCAAAAAAATCTTAAAAAAACAAAACTAAAGAAGAAGTCAAGTAGGGCTCATTCCTTCTCTCTCTCTCTCTCTCTCTCTCTCTCTCTCTCTCTCTCTCTCTCTGGTGTGTGGTTGTGCCCAGGTTCGATCTCCAGCTACCCTTCCCAAGTCAGTCTTCTCCTTTTCCTCATTTTCTGTAACTCTCTCTGCCCTCTTCTCTTGTAACCAGACCTTTTTTTTTTATTTTTTTATTTTAAATTCTACATCTGAGTTTATTTTACACTTGTGCTGTGTTAATTGCTTTGATCTGTTGCTGAATTTCTGTGTTACAAAAGTGATTTTTTTGCTGCAATTATGCTGATTATGATAATTTTATGTTTCTTTAGCAATGAATTGTTGATTATCCTGAGTTTTGGTGTGTGCATTAATACTGAATTTCTTGTAAGATAGCAGATAAGTATACAATTACAATTAAATTTGATGGGGTCTGTGGCAAATGATAATCTGAATGGATTTTTAATGATGGTATAAAAGGGTCGTTTGGGATATGGCCTTTTTAAGTGGTTTTTTGGGGATTTTTTTTTTTTTTTTAGCTTTTTATGAGGTGAAAAAATGTTAATTGTGATTTGGAATGACTTTTTTTTAGTGGCTTTTTTAAGTCTCAAAACCCAAAATGTAATAGTGAAAATCAACTGCACCGGAGATCGGTAAATGCGGTCTTGTATATATATATATATATGGTAGTAGATTCCAGTAAATTGGAGCAAATTACCCAATGAAGCCTTCTTTTATTCTTTTACAAATATTATGACAATTACTTTATGGGAATTGTGTTTATCCCTCTTTGTTTTTTACACATTTAAGTGATTTGTAAAGTTTAGGTAACAAGGATTGTAGACGTCCTCGAACGTCCCGGGAAAAAATCCCGTTTTGTTCATTTGGCTTACTACAGTTCGGACTCAAACATCACGGTTCTTAATCTGATCTCGCAAAGTGCAATGCAAGATTGATAAATCACCAAAGAGTCCAAATCCGGCAAATCGTTTTGTAAAACTAATTTTTAAGAAAGAAGTGCCAAACATGGACTGCTTTGCCAGAGACAGAGTCGCCACCTAAATATTTTATTTTTGGGGAAATTTAGGAAACCCTGACTCGCTGCCTAAGGCCACGTGTCCGTCATCACCAAAGTTGCCTCGGCTCAGGAACTTGGGTACGATTGGGAAAGGTCAGCTATGAACACCCCCGCTCGCCCGATCAAAGATCGGCCACTACTAAACATGATATTTTGTTTTTGAAAACACATGCATTCTTATTCCGGTTAATTGGCTAATCCTGACTACGTGATGCGCATAGCAAAACAAGTATAGACTAGATCGCCTAACTTGGAACAAAGCATCGCATATCCGTTTGTTTGGAAATGGTTTTGAATTTTGCTACTCGTAAGTAGGCTAAAACACGGATTTCGATGAATTATTCCAATTCAAGCAATCCGACCTTCACCCACAGGCATTCAGGCAGTTATATTACATAAGCAATTAGCCTCATGCAAGCATGCTGTCATGTTAACACTTACATACATGCAAGATGTTAAAGCGTAAACACTCACAGTGTACTTTGAGCCAAAACAAAGAACATGTTAGTAATCAAATGTATGATCCAAGTCCATGTTAAGATGGCTAATGCATCGCAGGCAAAATGCAACTAGAAATAGGCTCGGCTATTCTAAGATGGCATATGAGATGCGACAATTCGATACATGTATTCAAGTAGGGATTGAAATACAATGCAATTAATATGATGTGCCGAGCCCGGTGCATGCAATACAGATGAATGGATGCAAACATGCGAGCATAAGGATGCTAAATGAAATATGCCCTAAAACTAACCATCGTAAGCGGTTAAGTAAAAAGGAGAAAGAAGTGAGGGTTGGAAGACATGCATCACACACATGCACGCTTATTACACAATTGCGCCCTCTCGACGGAGGGACCGAAAGAATAATACAAATTACATAATTAACTAACTAACAAGCTAATTAATTATTACACAACACTTAACTAATTAAACAAATTAATTAAGCTATTAAAGCGGTAAAACAACCTCGGGAAGAGAGATGCATGCATGCTCGGTCGGCTTCGCTCGAAAATCCATTGCCATGTCATGTTGCCTCTGTTTACACTGCTCTGCACCTCTGAAAACTGTGCAAGTCTCAAGGATGCTTTTGAATCACCTTTTGAGCACTGTGGGGTGTCATCGGCCAAAATTCAAGGCCACCGGCCAAGAGGAACTGGTCATCGACCACTTTTGGGGATCTCGGCCATCAATACATAGCCGGCCGGCACTGAAGATGGCCGACCGGCCATCTCTTTCTGCAGAATGCTGTTTTGCTGCAGCAGAGAACAAACAGAACATGGCAATGTATTTTTAAAGCAATGTGTGCACAACCACCCTTCCTATCATGTCATGAACTCAAGGAAGTATGGTTCTCGACCCTCGGGCTATCAATCACGCATTTCAATGCATGATGGCCAAAGGAGCCAAGTGTGCATCTTAATGTCAAATGAAATGCACACAAAACACATGAAGGACCCCAACCTCTATCATTGTTTATCGAGAGGCAAATGATGTGAACATGCAAGCAAAACTAGTGCAACATGAGCATGTTAATGACAATGCCATACAAGGCTAAGCATGCCAAATGCAACGCAACTTAGGCAAGCATGCAAAATGCGACATGGACATTCAAGCATGCAAGGCAAACATGTGACAACATGTAAAGGGACAAGATATGCAAACATGCAAAGCTACTTAACAAAAGCATGCCAAATGCAATACCACTTAAACATGCAACAACATGTTATGGACTAAGTATGCAATAAGGCACAATTGAACTAGCATGTTACAACATGCAATTTACCAAATATGCAACAAGCATGTGACAACATACAAGGCAAGCATGCAACAACATGCGGGGATGGACTTAAACCAAAATAGACAACTCTCAAATAGGTCCAAATCAGTGGCCAAAATGATGCGACAAAGGCATGAAATACACATACAAACATGCATGCTAATGGTCCATTACTTTAAGCATTGTAGAGCAACTTTTAAGAACACTTAAAGGGAGACAAACATGGATATTAGGCAAACATGTTAAGCCCTGAAATCATGCAAGGGATGATGCCAAATCGACCAAACCATGCAATTAAGGCATGCAATAAAGCCTAAAACTTGAAACTAGCCAAGGGACTCAAACCAAGGCTACATGAAGTAAGCCCCAAAGGGCCGAAGGGACCTAAAACAGTCCCAAGGCAGGTCTAAACGAGACCAAAAGTGAGCTCAACATTAGCCAACACAAGCCAGAACAAAGGGGCAAAACATGAGGCATACAAGGCCACAAAAAAGGTGTTTACACTACACCTAATACAACCAAACATGGTATGATTTAAACAACCAAAATCGGATTTATGGCATGGTAAAACAAACTCAAAAACCCACTTAGATGGCATCTAAATGACCTAAGCATAGGGGCATGCACAACGACCCGATCATGGAGCATAAGACACTAACTCTTCAAGACATTGAAAGGATGACAAATGCAAGCATACAAGCATGAAATATGGATTGAAATGACATGACAAATGATTCCAAATCACTGAAATGGCCCAAGTAAAGCATGCTAGTGACTTAAGCACCCAAAGCTAACAAGCTAGATTGTATGGTAGCTATACAAAACAATGCAAGCATGACCAAAACAATGTAAAACAGAGCTCAAGCATGTTAAAACAAGGCTAGAAGCTTCATGAAGTTGAGCCAAAATCATGCTAAAAGGACATGTTACAACATGGTGCATGTTAAGGCAAATCATGCGATTACAAGACAAGTATACAAAGCATGCATGGTATGTCTAAACCAAGTCAAAACAGTGCTATATCATGGCAAATCAAAGCCTAATATATACTGAAATGAAGCTAAAACAAGCTAAGCACAGATGCTACAAACATAAGCCATTTATGCAAACATTCAAGACAACAAGAAGAGGGGATGACCCTCTCCTATTTAAGACACCAAAACCACCTCTCCACCACTGAAAATCCCCTGGATTTCAGTGGTAGAGAGGTCATGCAAAGCTAAGAACAATGGCCAAAAGGAATGGCCTAAAACAAGGCCTAACAAGGCCTAAGAGGGGGGAAACAACCCCAAACCTCAAAGAGACCTTAAACAAAGTTCTAAAGCAAGAAAGATTAGAACTTTTATCAGTTATAAACTAAGCTCAAAACAATAAGCAAGAAGGGTTAAAAGCTTAGGCAAGAATGGGGTATCTAAAGCAAGGAACTCACCCTTGTAGAACCTCTTCAAGAACAAAGCTCCAGTAAGTTTTCTGAGTTCAAACCAACCCAAGAACACTAAAATCAACCTTCTAGCACCTCAGCAACCAAGGATGGTGTTCTAGTGTATGTTTGTGTACAATAGTAAGACAATACTACTCTTTTAGACACAAAACAAAGCTAAACCAAGAAGAATAGATACAACACTATATCTATCCTCTCAAGAACAATTTTTCAGAACCTTGAAGGAGGGAGGAGGGGCTCCCTCTTTATAGAGGTTCAAATTCTAAGGCTTCCAAGAAAAGCCAAGCAAAGGGCAAATCCCTCCATACACGTGTATGGAAGGGGTGAATTATGGATGCCAGCTGCACTAGCTGGTACAAAATATTTGCAAAAAGCAGATGAACAGGGTTTGGCCACCAAAAATGGCCGATCGACCAACATAAGTGTCGACCGACCAAATATAGTGCCGACCGGCCAATACTCTTGGCTGATGGCAATAAAAAGGAGCTGATGGCATCATGCCCTGGCCGGTGGATTGAGGGGATGGCAAACAAGCCACCCTCTTCCCTTAGAAGCAAAAACACAAGTGTTTGGTCCACAACCAAGCACAAAACAGACAAGTTGAGAGGTCTTGAGCAAGGCGTGTAGCCGAGACCTCTGAGAACTCAAAACGAACACAAACATGGATGATCATCGAGTGTTCAAACGATGACGTCCAAGTCTTGAGGATGGTCAAAAATGGGGTGTCTACAGTTGCCCCTCTTTGACACAACTCAAAAGTCACGAAGTGACGGGAGTGAATGTCAAAGCCCAGAGACGACCCATTTTTGACAAGGCCGAAGACTTAGACAAGCATGCAAGATAGCAAGATATGTGCCCAAAGGCAGGGGCAAGATGCAAGTGACGTGCGCGATGTCGTTCATAACTTATGATCATGCAAAGAAAGCTGTAATGAAGCACTCATGCAAAACAAATGCAACAATTTAAGCAAGCGAATAAAAGATAACGGTCCTACACATTCCAACAGAAAGGGCGTAAGAAAAGTATGCAATTCTCACTGCGCCTTACGTGGAGAAGATTAAAGGCGACTACCGAGGACACTCGGAGTCTCAAACACTACATCTCTCAACGTATCATACGCAAGAGAGGCAAAGGAGTATCTCTCAGCGTGGCACACGCATGAGAGGAAAGGAAGCATCTCTCAGCGTGGTACACGCATGAGAGGAAGGAGGCATCTCTCAGCGTGGCACACGCATGAGAGAAAGGAGAGCATCCCTCGGCGTGGCACACGCGTGAGAGAAAAGGGAGCAATAAAGCACGATGCACATAACAGTGTGAATGCGTCCAAACGCGGCACGCGAGTAGAGAAAGGTTGTGCAAGAAAGTGCGACGCACATAACAGTGCGGGTACATCCAAACGCGGCACGCAAGTGGAGAAGGGTTTAACGTCCACACGCGGCACGCAAGTGGAGAAGGGGTTTACGTCCACACGCGGCACGCGAGTGGAGAAGGGTTACGTCCAAACGCGGCACGCGAGTGGAGAAGGGTTTAACGTCCACACGCGGCACGCGAGTGGAGAAGGGGTTTACGTCCACACGCGGCACGCGAGTGGATAAGGGTTACGTCCACACGCGGCATGCGAGTGGAGAAGGGTTTACGTCCACACGCGGCACGCGAGTGGAGAAGGGTTACGTCCACAGGCGGCACGCGAGTGGAGAAGGATTTAACGTCCATACGTGGCACACGAGTGGAGAAGGGGTTTACGTTCACACGCGACACGCAAGTGGAGAAGGGTTACGTCCACACGCGGCACGCGAGTGGAGAAGGGGTTTACGTCCACATGCGGCATGCGAGTGGAGAAGGGTTACGTCCACACGCGGTACGCGAGTGGAGAAGGGGTTTACGTCCACACGCGGCACGCGAGTGGAGAAGGGTTACATCCACACGCGGCACGCGAGTGGAGAAGGGGTTTAACAGTTAAACTGAATCGGGACTTCCTTTGAATGAACCGAACATACAATATCGTGCCTGCAAAAGAAAGAAACTTAACAGGTACAATTTTGTTAGAAACATGCATAACAATGCAATTTAAAACTGCGTGACAACGCGAGTAAAATGTGCATAACAATGCAGGTAGAACATGCGAAACAACGCGAGTTAAGGACGTACATGACAATGTAAATAACGAACGTAACAACGCAAGTTAAGGGTATGCGAAACAATGCGATTTAGAAAAGTTTGCAAAACAATGCAAGTTAGATGAGTTTGCAAAACAATGCAGGTTAGAGGGGCGCAAGACAACGCGAATGAAATATGCAACAATGCGAGAGATTGAAATGCATGACAATGCAGATGAAAGATGCATGACAATGTGAGTCATTGAAATGCATGACAATGAAAATGAAAGATGCATGACAATGCAAGTTACTGAAATGCATGATAATGCAATTTATTAAAATGCACGACAATGCAAATTATTGAAATGCACGATAATGCAAACGAAAGATGCATGACAACGTGAGAGATTGAAATGCATGACAATGCAAATGAAAGATGCATGACGATGTGAGTTGTTGAGATGCATGACAATGCAAACGAAAGATGCATGACAATGCACGTTGTTGAAATGCATGACAATGCAAATTATTGAAATGCACGAAAAATGCGAATGAGACACGCATGACAATGCATGAACTGAAATACATGACACTGCATGAACTGAAATGCATGACAATGCAAATTATTGGAATGCACGACAATGCAAATTATTGGAATGCATGACAATGCAAATGAGACATGCATGACGATGCTTAGATTGAAATGCATGACAATGCATGATTATTGAAATGCATGACAATGCAAATTATTGGAATGCACGACAATGCAAATGAGACACGCATGACAATGCAAGTTGTTGATAAGGTGCATGATGATGCGAATGAAACACGTGAAATAACGCGGATGGAGGGGGTGCAAGACAATGCGACCCAAGGAAGGTGCATGACAATGCAAGCATGGCGTGCGCTACAACGCATATAGACGTGCATAACGATGCAAGTGAACAGTGCATAACAATGCAAGTTGTGCGCGCTACAACGCGTGTAGACGTGCATAACGATACAACCTATGTATGTTTATCATAAGCAAGACAAAACATTGTAATGCAACGCATTTAAAGCAGTTATTGAATCTCGCAAGATATCAAAGGATACGAAAAGGATACACCTTGCGCGCACTGGGCATCGCATACGGAAGACATGGTTCGAGGTCAACACGGAGGTCGGTTGAGCTTCGAAGATACACTTTCTTGCACTGCCTTGAGTAATGAAGGTCCCAAATCACATAACTGACCCAACCAAGGGTGTGGGAGGTTCACCGACCACAAGGGGAGGCCACCGGCCATCCATCGGCCACGAAATAAGCTCATTGGCCAACTATTTAGCCAATCGGCTAACAATTTGGCCGACCGGCCAAAAATGGCAATGTCGGGGCAGTTTTGACATTTAGCCACGGGTCTTTAAATATAGGGCCTCAAACCCTATATTTTCACTTCCTCCTAGATCGAAAAACCCTCCATTCTCTCTCTAGGTGATTTTCCAACCTTCGATCCTCGTTTTTCTCTTATTTTCGGCGCTTTTCCGTCGTTCGATTCGCGAAACCCTCACCGTTTCGCACACTTTGAACCGAACAAATCTTGGTTTCGGTGCCCTTTTCTTGGTTTCCACCGTTTGGGGTTTGTTTTCCCTGAGTCATACCTCGATCTTCGTGCATTTTCCATACCCCCACATTTCCTCCTATTTTTCACCCTCTCGGGGTTGACTTTTGGCATTCTCGCCTATTTTCCACATTCTCAGCCATTTTTGCACTCTTTTTGAGATGGCGAACGACATTCCATGTGGTGGGACTCCCCCGGAGATGGACGTGGATCCCGAGGTCGAGCTCCTACCTCTTCACATCCGGCCGTTCGATCCGGCGACTTACAGGCCGACGATACATGTGTTGCCTCCCGATGGCATCCGCCAGTTCAGGAGCTATGCGCGGGGCGCGCCACTGGAGCTTTTGTTGCGTGAGCCAGAGTCACATCTGTCTTACGGCACTTTTGAGGTATATTCTTCCTCTGTTTTATTTTCTGCAATGTAGAACACATAACTGCAATAGTCGATTATATTCTTTAACTGCTTAACTCAGACACACTGATACATCACATGCTGTAGTTCACTGTGAGCACACCCACACCTGATATCTGTGTAGACTCTGACACATGCACACACACTGCATTCATAATTGAACAATTCAAACACACACTGATACATCATATGCTGTAGTTCACTGTGAGGACAGCCACACCCAATATCTGTGTAGACTTTGACACATGCACACACGCTGCATTCTCAACTGAACAATTCAAACCCACTGATACAAAAGGATGGAAACAAGAATAAGACAACAACATACAACCACTAGACCCGAGTTCGAAATACAAGACATGATGGGGAAAACCAGGATCGCTATAATAGTTGAGGGTCTAATCTATGTTTTTGAAGTTAAGAGGGTAAAATGATATTCAATATTAGTTGAGGGGTTGTTCATGTAGTTAACCCAAAAAAACAACCACAGTCTCTAGGGTGTCTCACGCTTAAGCCAGGAGCGAGTGCCTCCACCTCCCCTCGCCATGTTGCCTCGCCTCAATCCTTTTGAGGCATTGTCTTGCCTAGCTTCTCACCAAAGCGAGTGCTTAGGCATTCTTTTCAAAACACTAACCCAATTGATCGGTGTGTCACACTTAAGCCTCAATTGCTTAGGCTTGAGTTTAAGGCAACGCATGCTATATCCTCATCCAGCACAAGTTGATCACAAAAGGGAACATGTAGGGGTGCATGATTGGTCCATGTGCACCTCACTAAACTAAAACGTGGCACCATGTCCATAGGAGATGATGGCATGGTGATAACATGGTGATTCCACTTGGTGGAGCCTAATGTCACGAATTGGACACTTGTCATCCTCCCGAGAAGCCGGCTCCACGAGTGGTACTGCATACCCCGTGAATTATGCCCAATGGCCAACCCATGAGATGCGATAAGGATCTACCCTACCTACTTTGCCGCTCACAGACTAATGCGCTTGCAAGGTGCTTGGTGTAGAACTCGCATTCCTAATGAGTCGGTACGTGACACTAAGGTGTGTACCTACAGTAACTTTCATGACTAATAAATTGTTTCGTGCCCAATGGAAACAATAAAACATTGTAAAATTGCTTTGTTTTATATAATTTTGATGATGCAGGGGGTGATTCTAGTGACTAGGCTTGAAAGTTACAGTCATTGGAAGTTGTTACTCATGTTATTCAGACCTTGTGATTTGAATTTCACATCATTCTGTGAGTTTGTAAATAGTGGTGTCTGGTCTGAGTATTTAAATTAGACAGTGACTTTTTTGTCTTATTAATTTGTGACATGTCCGTTCGCGTAAGCTATGTTGCTGTCCAGACAATGGTAGTATAATTTCCATGAAAGCTAAATAGTCGTAGTACAGTACTTGTATTGTTGTTTACATAGGAAACTTTACTTTTAAATCCTTCCATTATTTCAATCACATATAAAATGGTAACCATTGCCAGGAACTCATAACTGCTTTTTCTCAGTACCTTTGGACAGTGACTAAAGGTATAGTCACTCCATATTGGTTACTTAACCTCTTTCTGTCAGAAGCTTTGGTCCTCCAATATTTAGTTAGGACTAAACTAAAAAGATCCAACTGACTTGCAACTAAACTATACTTTTGGCCCATGTATTTTCTAGAAACCTTAGGGGTGTTGGTGTGATGTACTTAATTAACCATGAGGGCAAAATAGTAAAATCAGAACGCCTGTTGATGACCATCAGTAGACCATCCTTCCATGGGGTGTTATTATAAGTTGGGGGTATCCTTATATTTGTCGGAATTCTCAAGGGGTGCCAATGTAATTTACGATATATAAAATAATGTAGAGTTCCTTAGATACAAAGAACATTCAGTTATGATTCAGTTGTATCTTCTACAACCGTACAACAATCATTTACATTCCGTGTATCTATAATTCAATTTCATTTACATTATTTTTCTCTTAACTGATCTATCAAGATTTCCCTCAATTTTAGATGTCTCGAAGGTATGACAACCGTACAACAATCTTTTCTCCAGAAAGTCGTCTTTACCAGGTCAAATACGCGATGGAAGCGATCGGAAACGAGACTGCAATTGGGATACTATCAAAAGACGAGATTGTCCTAGTTGGGGAAAAGAAAGTCACTTCCAAACTCCTACAAACCTCAACATCCACTGGGAAAATGTACAAGATCGATGACCGTGTTGCATGTGCCGTGGCTGGAATCATGTCTGATGCCAACATTCTTATCAACACAGCTCGAGTCCAAGCACAACGCTACACGTATGCTTACCAGGAGCCAATGCCAGTTGAACAGCTAGTTCAGTCTCTATGCGATACCAAACAAGGGTACACGTAATTTGGTGGGCTTCGACCATTTGGTGTGTCATTTTTGTTTGCAGGTTGGGATAAAAACTACGGGTTCCAACTTTACATGAGCGACCCCGGTGGAAACTATGGTAGTTGGAAGGCTGCAGCGGTTGGTACGAACAATCAGGCCTTGCAGCCGATGCTTAAGCAGGATTACAAGGATGATATTTCAAGAGAAGAGGCAGTACAGCTTGCGCTGAAGGTGCTTAGTAAGACTATGGACAGCACGAGTCTTACATCCGATAAGCTTGAACTTGCTTAGGTGTTCTCGTCTACTGGGAAAGTGAAGTACCAAGTGAGCTCTCCTGAGTCGCTGAGTAAGTTGCTGGTGAGCTTTGGGCTGACCCAACCCGCTGCTGAGGCCACTTGAATTATTGTTATGGTATTCAGATGTAAGTTTTTGTTTTATTTTAACTTTTTGCCTATGATTTGGCTAAAACAAATGATGGATATTTTATGCGCTACAATTTTTATTTTTATTTTAATTTATTTATTTATTTTTTCCAGCAGTAAACTTTCTTGTTCATGTTTCCAAGCTCAGTTTTATGAACTTTTTGGAATTTGATTAATAGCATCAAAATTTGACACGCTGTAGGCAAATTTGTTGGTACAGCTAAGCTTTTTTGCTTTTGTTTATCATATTGATAACTGACTAGTTTTTGCATGGGGCTTAAGGATACGATTAAATGACAATGGCACAATGGGGTTTAATGATACGATTAAATGACGAGGGCACAATGGGGTTGTGCTAACAACAACTTGATTATTGTTAAAGTGGAGATAATGGCAAATTAATTAAAATTTCAGTTCTCATTTCACACATTCTTAAACATTTTACATGTTTTTGTTTGCTTTTACCTCCTTCCTCACCTAACCCTATCTCTCTTACCGAGATAAGTTGATCTCCATACTTCATCTCTCCATACCCATTCATACTTCTAATGTGAACCTCAATTTGGACTCACTTTGATGATCCAAATTGTCTACTTCATAAACTTCATAGTAAAGGTTATGCATACAAAAAATTAGATTTATCGGACAACTATAAACATATAAACAAATCACGTTTTGTTTTACAAAATGAATGGTTTAAGTTTACAATTCTATGTATTATTCATTTTATAAAATAAACTGTGATTTGTTCTTATGTTTATAGATGTCCGATGAAATTGATTTTTTGCATGGATGACCTTTATTACGGAACTTACAAATTAGATAATTCGAATCATCGATGTGAGTTCGAATTTGAGCCTATACACTAGACTAGATAGTAAGGATGAAGAGAAGAGGGTATACAAACTTGCTAAGATACAAGAAAGAAAAATAAGAGATTTTGATCAAGTTAAGTGCATCAAGAGTGAGGATTCTAAGGTGTGGGAGCCGAATAAGTAGAAGAGTCGGAAGACGTGTACCCTAGAAATTAGATACTATTCGGCTTCATATTGCGTAATAAGGACACCGAATGCGTTAGTAAAGCCGAATAGACGGAGGTCAGTAACTCCGAATGAATCAAAGGTGAATGGGATAAAAGTAGGCTCAGGCCCCGAGGCCCAAAAAAGCAAGTATAAATACAAGAGCCACAAATTTAGAAAGGTATGTAAGAATCACTTCACTAAACTTAGTAAACAAGCCTTCTTGAGGACCTGAACTAACTTGTCCGTCGGAGTGCTAATTCCGGCACCCCCGACCGGAGTGTTTGTATCTTTTCAGGTGACTAGCTGAGGATCATCAGCGTCTCCCAGGATCTGAAGAGTATTTCCAAATCACTTCTCCACAATTGGAGCCATCTGTGGGAATACTCAAATACATCCATGGCAGGCGTGACTGAAGATCCTCCGATAGCCACCGACAAGACCGCACAGAGAGGTGACCTCATTCCAGCAAACTCGCTTGGCCCAAAAACCATCGCAGCAAGACTTGCCTCGGACCTCCTCTCATCTTCAAACCCAACGCCAAAGACAATACAAGCGACCATGGCACAAGCTTGGCAAACAAAATAGAGATTGGACGACATCATCGCTGAGAACGAACGCCTTCGTCGCGATCTGGCCTCGAAAATAGCAAAATCCAAACAAACGGTGCGCCAGGCTTTTGAGCGACCCCCGAGGGCAGATGATCGACGATCTCGGGACCGACAGCAAGAAACTGACGGCCACTATGCCTCAACAGATCATCTTGAGGAGTTGGCAAAAGACGAACGTCTCCACCAATGCGTCCGGAAAGCGTGGTCGAAACACCTGCCCCTCCGCAGGATGCATTTCCGCTTGACACCGTCCACATGATATACAGCCTACCAGCAGCCCCGGCCGTGCATGCGATCCAATCACATCCAGGCCCCCAACAGCAACTCACACCAGCAAAGCAGCCCCGAGAAACGCCAAGTATCACCTTTGACGATTCTGATTTGATCGGTGTAACACTCCCTCACATCGATCCGTTGGTTGTTGAGCTGCGCATAAACCGTTTCACCGTCGAACGCATTCTTATCGACCAGGGCAGTACCTCACAGGTTATGTATTATAAAACCTTCACCAAACTCGGATTCAACGAGTCAGACCTGACTCTGGCCCCTTATCCACTATTCGGCTTCAATGCCACTCCAGAGTACCCCTTGGGAAAGATCAGCTTACCCGTTCGAGCAGGCTCCAGAACGGTGGATGTGGAATTCTTGGTCGTGAGGCTGCCTTCACCGTACAATCTCATCATGGGCCGATCGTGGTTACATACATTGCAGGCCGTCCCAAGCACCTATCATCAACTGCTACGTTTCCCAACAGAACACGGCATTGAGCAAATCCGCGGATCCCAGCAATCGGCACAAGCATGTTATCTCCTTGCCGCCAGAACGCCAAAGCAACTACAAGTAAACTCCATTGAGGTGCCGAATCGGGAGATCCTGGATGACGTTGGGCAGTATCCAAATGAGAAGGCCACGGAAGATTTAGACCGAGTTGACATTGATGGAAGCCCAGAAAAGTTCTTCATGATCGGCGCCTCTCTGAATCAGGCCGACAGGCAGCAGCTGATCTCTTTCTTGCTCAGCAACCTTGACGTCTTTGCGTGGACTCCGTACGAAATGCCGGGAATAGACCCGTCAGTTTCACGGCACCATCTGAATGTCGATCCAACATGTAAGCCGATCATTCAGAAAGGCCGGCGATCAGCCGCGAAGCACACTGCCGCCGTTGTTGAGGAGGTAGACAAACTGCTTGACGCCGGGGCAATTAGAGAAGTCACTTACCCTACGTGGCTCTCCAATACAGTGGTGGTGAAGAAGAAAAATGGGACTTGGCGAGTTTGCGTCGACTTCACGGATCTGAACAAAGCTTGCCCCAAAGACTGTTTTCCTCTACCTAGAATCAACCAGCTCGTCGATGCGACGACACGACATCAACGCATGAGCTTCCTCGATGCTTACAGAGGCTACCATCAAATCGCCATGCACCCAGATGACCAGGACAAAACTGTCTTCCTCACCCCAAGAGGAACCTATTTCTACAAAGTTATGCCCTTTGGGCTGAAAAATGCAGGGGCAACCTACCAAAGATTAGTCACCGCCATGTTCAAAGAGTAACTCGGCCACACTATGGAAGTATACATCGACGATATGGTGGTCAAGTCCAAAGAAGAACAAAATCATATAGCGGATCTAGAAAAGACATTCAGCATCTTACGCAAATACAGAATGAAACTGAACGCTTCCAAGTGTGTGTTCGGAATCGGCTCTGGCAAATTTCTAGGTTACATCGTCAATCACCGAGGAATTGAAGCCAACCCGAGGCAAGTCACAGCAATCTTGGAACTCGCCTCCCCCCGTTCAGTAAAAGAAGTCCAAAAGTTGATGGGGATGGCCGCTGCACTTAACAGGTTCATCAACCGGTCTACAGATCGCTGCCGACAATTCTTTCAGACACTACGGCAGGGTAAGGCTTTTGAATGGTCCACCGAATGCGAATCAGCCTTCAACGGACTCAAGACCTACCTCCGCTCAGTACCTCTCTTGACAACACCCGCCGCTGGTGACCCGCTCATCCTATATCTGGCAGTTTCCGATAGGGCCGTCAGCGCCGTACTGTTAAAAGAGGAGGAGGGGGAGCAACGGTCAGTATATTATGTGAGCAAGGCAATGGTTGACGCTGAAACACGCTACCTTCCGCTGGAAAAACTCATCTTAGCCTTAGTCATGGCGGCAAGAAAACTGATGCATTACTTCCAGGGACATAGCATTGGAGTGCTAACAGATTATCCCCTCCGATCAGTACTGCGGAGTGCAGAAGCATCGGGACATGTTTCAAAATGGGCTCTTGAACTCGGCCAATACGACATTCGATTTTTACCTAAAACTGCAATCAAGGGGCAGGTGTTGGCCGACTTTGTTGCCGAATTCACCGGCGAGCTTGCCAACCTCAAACCTGATGACGTTCGACCAAAGGCTGAAGTTCTACCAAAGCCGAACTGGAGAATTTATGTCGAGGATATCTGGTAATTATACTGTGATGGATCATCTAACCAAAGGGGCAGTAGCGCCGGAGTTGCAATCATGTCTCCAGACGGCGCAGTAATTGAGCAGGCCGTCAAGCTTGGCTTCGAAGCATCAAATAACGAAGCCGAGTACGAAGCCCTTCTAGTCGGTTTGCGGAATGCGCACCTTCTCGGCGCGCGGCGTCTGCTTGTGTTTTGTGATTCAAAGTTGGTAATCAATCACCTAAAGGGGGAGTAAGCGGCAAGAAACGACCGCATGGCGGCCTACATGAAAACGGCCAATTCTTTGCTGGCAAAATTTGACCATCACGAACTGAACCAAATAACACGCGACCAGAACACACACGCGGATGCCTTGGCGTGCCTAGCCTCCGCCATCAACTCTGAGATCAAACGGACCATCGAAGTAGGTTTCGTCCCGGAGCCGAGTATTGGCCCTTCGGAGGAAATCCATGTCAATGTTATAGAATCCGTACCAAGCTGGATGGACCCCATCGCTGCATTCCTCTCTTCTGAACAACTCCCAGAGGACAAAAAAGAAGCACACAAGCTGCGAAATAAAGCCCTGCGATACTATCTGGATCCGCAAGGAGGGCTTTACAAAAAGTCCCTCTCTGGTCCATATTTGGAATGCGTGCACCCCGACAAAGTGGAGGAGCTTCTGACAGAGATACATGAGGGCAGTTGCGGTGCCCATTCTGGCGGACGCTCCCTGGCCCATCGAGCTATAACGCAGGGATATTATTGGCCGACAATGAGAGCTGACGCGGAGAGTTATGTAAAAAAATGTGAACAGTGCCAAAAGTTCTCCCCATTAACCCATCTCCCTGCCGAAGAGTTGAACTCTATCACCAGCCCCTGGCCGTTTGCTCAGTGGGGACTTGATATCGTAGGACCATTGCCCAGGGCCCCAGGGAACAAGCGATTCTTAATCGTCGCGACAGACTACTTCACAAAATGGGTCGAAGCGGAGGCTCTAACACATATACGAGATGCCGACATTAAACGCTTTGTATGGAGAAACATCATAACACGATTCGGTATTCCGAGAGCTCTCATCTCAGACAATGGCACCCAATTCTATTGTGGCGTATATCGAGAGTTATGCAGCAAATACAGCATTAGGCCTTACTTCTCGACACCGGCCTACCCCCAAAGTAACGGCCAAGCCGAAGCCTCTAACAAATCCATCTTGGACGGCATCAAAAAGAGGCTGGAAAAAGCTAAAGGCAAATGGGTCGAAGAATTACTGAGTGTATTGTGGGCTCATTGTACTACGCCGAGGAGATCCACTGGAGAAACGTCGTTTGCTCTATGCTTTGGAACCCAGGCAATCTTATCCCTGGAAATCGGCATCCCAACTCTGAAATCGCAAGTTTTTGACATGGGCCGAAACGACATGATGTGTAATGACCCCGAAATGTACGTCATAATTATCGGTAATTAATTATGTGTTTATATGAATTGATTGAAGAATATCTGTTGGAATTACGACTTCGGGACTGAAATTGAAGACCGTAATGAGTTCAGAAAATGAAATTGAGCACGTCTATGTGATACTGGGAATGTTTAGAACTATTTGGAACAATAAATTGAAGACTGAATTTCGTCTGATCCGCTAAGTTCTGTTAGGTTCAGGTGTATTGGCACAATTGCTTACTTATCATGTATGGGGAAATGTAAGGGCCTTGTTTGGCTAAAGATTTTGGCTTAAATGTTTATTATTATATATATATATGGCTTATAAGATAAGGATTGGGTGCCTTTTTACTCATTTGACTCAACTAAAGAGAGAAAGGAAAAATCTAGAAAAGAGAGAGAGAGGAGAGAATCGTGAGAAAGGGAGAAAGAAAGGAAAGTAAAGAGAGGAAAAGAAAGAAAAGGGGAAATCAAGTCTAAGCTTCTCCATCCAAGTGTTTAAGGTAAGAATCTCTTCTAAGTTCTTGAAATAGAGTTGAATCATCCATAATTTCATGGAAAGGAAGTGAAAGAAAAGGGAATTTATGTTTAAATTGAGCATCATGACATGATTTATGATTATTTGGCATGTTTGAAGAAGAATCTCCATGAGTATAGAGATATGAAGTTTTTATATATATGTTTATGGGTTTCCATCTTAAATCAAGGATTGATCTTCTACATGATGTTTTGAGTTTTGATTAAAGTTATAATGTTTAGTTCAAGTTGTTAATCAAGAGTTTTGGGACTTGGGTTTCATCAATTGGAAGTGGTTTTGACAAGAGAGAGAGATTGAAGCTTGGAAGAGGAACCCAGAATTTTTACAGTCCGCTCGAGCGGGGGTTTGGCCGCTCGAGCGGGGATTTCGCACATCCAACATTTTGGCTCAGTTTTCAGTCCGCTCGAGCGGGGGTTTGGCCGCTCGAGCGGGGACCTGGTTTTTCAGAAATTTTGAAAATGTTTCAAGGCATGATTTGGCATCCTCATCGCATTTCTAGCATGTTTAAGCCTTAATTAAGTTAAGATAATGAGATTATGAGACGAAATGAACATGAAAGAATGTAATGAAGAAATGGAATGACATGAATTATATGATTTGATGATGATGAATGTTAAGAAATGTGTTATACTGTTGATGTTTGCAGGTCAAGATTGAAGACCGTGCTACCGGTTTTGGAAACCCACTGTAAGTAACATTTCTGTAAAGATATGTTATTATGAAAGTATGTTTTAAAGTGATATATGATATGATATGCTTTGAAATGTAATAATGTTTTCTGTGAACGAATATCCTGATTGCGAATCTAGTATGGCATCCATAGATAGTTAGGTCAAGGGAGCGACATGAACATGCAGGACCATGATGTGAAACATGGTAGAGCATGAAGATGAAGGCCCATGGCCAGTCACGAGATCTCGTTAGATTGTAGACTGTTATGAAAGTTATGAAAGGTTCTGTGGAGTATGCCATTACGTATGTTCTTATATGTTGACTGTTGACTGATTATGGTTATGAATGTCATGTTTACGGTTTTATAAAGAATGTTGGAGTCCGTTCACTAACCCCTTTACGTTAATGTTACTTGCTGAGCTTTAGCTCATTGTTTGTGAAAAATCTAGAAACCTCCTAGATGTTGATTTGTGATTATGTATCAATTTTAAGCAGAATAAAATAATCCCAATCAAACAATCAAGAGAAAGAGACACAAAGATTTTACGTGGAAAAACCACAATTGGACACCTTCCAATTGTGATAAAAAACCACGGGTAACAGCCACAAGAACAATCCACTAAGAAGATTTAAAGGAATTACACAGGTATACTCTCAATTATCTAGCGAATTCACAACGCCTAATTGAACCAACCTCTATGTGCCTCTTCCAACCCCATCTTCAGCACGGAATTGTCTTTCTGATGAGCCACTCCGGATTCCACCAAAGCTTCAGGCTCGAATTCTTCAGAATTCACAACTGAAGAACAACTCTCTCTTTTGTGTTTAACAAACAAATCTTTGATGTACTCTCTTTAAACCATGAGTTGAATACTCAATAAAACATCAAAGAAAAAATCAAAATATCCCCAGATATAAACCTTTAAGAACCAAAAGAAGATCTGGAGGACTTCAATCAATTACTTAGTTTTGGGAGAAAACCAAGTATTTATAGAGAACCAAAAGTAATCCAAGATTGGAAAGAAAACAAACTCCTTGAGAAATCCGGATTCTGAGGCTCGCTCGAGCGAAGCTTTCCTGGCTCGAGCGAGGAGAGTAATTTTCATGATTTCTACTAGTGCCTTGGCTCGAGCGACGGATCCTTGGCTCGAGCGAGGAATACACTTCTTCAGGTTTTTGTATGGACGCAATCCTTGGCTCGAGCGAGCATTCCTTGGCTCGAGCGAGAAAGTCTTAGCTCGAGCGAGCACTCCTTGGCTCGAGCGAGCAACGGCTGATATGCAATTTTGAATGCAATTTTGAATTTTGCTTCGGCCGCGAGCTGACCGGGCAGCTCGACCCCGTAATAATCAGCGAAGTGGCAATCTTGAAAGCATTAACATCACAAACTTCTCCACAAAGCTCGATTCGGGTTGGATTCGCATCTAATAAACTCATAGCCTCACTGAAATAAAAATGCGAATAAAATTACAACTCAAAAGAGTTTTGTCAAACGGGATTGCCAAGAATAAAAACCTAACAGTTTGTATTTATGTATTTATAGGTGAGCCTTCAGGGTGTCAAGCCTACGCCGAGATATGCATCGAGCCACCGTTTTGAAGCCTAACCAGATGTTTTGAGTGCCTCCGAGTTGGGGCTAGGCCTGGAAGGCCGTACGAGTTTTGTTTTGTTATGTATATGTGGCATGTGTTGTATATGTTCTTTTGGTATATGTTATGTAAAGATAGTGGGTAAATTAACATCATTTTTGGCATGTAATGTATGTTCATATTTATGAACAGCTCTTGGACTCTTTATATTTTGTATGTGCTTCCGCGAGCCCCGTTTTATTTATGTTTTGTCCAGTAAGGCCTGTGGTAATCTAGGATTACTGGCCGGTTACGATGCCAAACTTTTAGGGGCGGGTTTGGGTCGTGACATGATGCTTGCCCTAGATCTGATTCTAATCGAAGAACGAAGAGACCGCGCCCTGGCATCCATGGCACGGTATCAGCAGCAGCTCACCAAGTCGTATAATCAGCGAGTTCAGTTGCGCCGATACACGCCAGGAGAGCTTGTCCTAAAGAAGGTACTTCCAGCCGACCGGAGACCGGTCGACGGAAAATTGGGTCCAAACTGAGACGGCCCCTATCAAATTGAATCCATCGCAGGAACAGGGGCATATCGGCTCTCAGACATGTCAGGAAGAAGCCTGCCACGGCCTTGGAATTCAACACATTTACGTAAATTCTATCATTGACCCGACTTGTGGGCTTGATACTTGTACATGTTCCACCTTTGCAATACAAAGTTTCTCGTTTTCTCAAGCTCGCTCCCAAGCCTTGATTAATAAGGGCCGATTAAGCCTTCCACCGGACTAAGACCGATTAAGACTCCGAATTCGGAGCGCCCTTCGTGGATATCACGATTGGCCAAAATAAAGCCTCCGGATTCGGAGCTCCTTTTGGTGCATGACGCCTTAAGGCTGATTAAGACTTCGGATTCGGAGCGCCCTTCGTGGATATCACGATTGGCCGAAATAAAGCCTCTGGATTCGGAGCCCCTTTTTGGTGCATGACGCCTTAAGGCTGATTAAGACTCCGGATTCGGAGCGCCCTTCGTGGATATCACGATTGGCCAAAATAAAGCCTCCGGATTTGGAGCTCCTTTTGGTGCATGACGCCTTAAGGCCGATTAAGACTCCGGATTCGGAGCGCCCTTCGTGGATATCACGATTGACCGAAATAAAGCCTCTGGATTCGGAGCCCCTTTTGGTGCATGACGCCTTAAGGCCGATTAAGACTCCGAATTCGGAGCGCCCTTCGTGGATATCACGATTGGCCAAAATAAAGCCTCCGGATTCGGAGCCCTTTTTGGTGCATGACGCCTTAAGGACGATTAAGACTCCGGATTCGGAGCACCCTTCGTGGATATCACGATTGGCCAAAATAAAGCCTCCGGATTCGGAGCCCCTTTTGTGCATGACGTCTTAAGGCCGATTAAGACTCCGGATTCGGAGCGCCGTTCGTGGATATCACGATTGGTCTTTCTGAGAGATGTATTCGGACCACTGGATTGGCCGAATAAATATTCACTTAGGATCGTTCTTAATTCAAGCCGGTCAATACATGTCTAAACATTTGCGCCACGCAACATAAAACTTGCCAGTATATTGAAATAATACGATTAATTAAGCACATAACATTTCAAGACCAAATACAAACGTTGAAAATAAAAGAAATTCTATTTATTCGGCGCGAAGTCTATTCATTCGGCATCCTCATCGTCGCTCTTCTCAATTTCGAAATCGGGATAAGGAAAGTAGTGGCGATGATACAAGGGCGAGGCTGAATCAATGCCCACGGCTTCAAGAGATTCCTCGGTTTGAAGGGCCTTGATCCAGCCGTGCTTGAATCCACGATTTTCACATCGACAGACCTCCTCGGCAAGGTCCTGTTTGGTCTTCTCAATCCCGACCTTCAGGCCGTCCTGAAACCCCTTTTCATAACCCGAGGTCCGTCGAGTCACTCTCTCCGCAACAATCAATTTAGATTGACCGGCCGCAACCGACGCGCTCGCTTGAACATTCTTCAACTCCCGAAGCTCACGCTCAGCCTTTTCCGCGCGAATCTCCAGACTACGATTCTTTTCGTCCTTTTTCTCGCTCTCACGCCGCGCTTCCCGCAGACGCATGCCGACTTCGTAAGCAGTATATAGTCCTTTCACGGCCCCATGAATGTCGTCTCGAAATACTTCGAAATCTCGATGTCCGACCATCGATTGTTGGACTTCCGACGAGAATATCTGTCGAGCGAACTCGACTGCCACATCTGGGTCTTTAATGATAGAATCTGCCTCCGTCATTGGTCTATTCCTCACAGAAACTGCAAAACTCAACGATCGTGGCGTCACATCAGGCTCGATTCCCGGTCGTGGGCGCGGAGAATTTCCCCGTTGTTGCCTGTCCTTTCGGGGCGATCTGCTTCGTTGACTAAGGGGCTGCTGTGTTTCCCGATCCTTGGATGTTCTTCTTCCCGTACGCATAGGCTCACAACTACGACTCATTGCGGCGTCTGATTCAGTCAATCTTCGTCCTTCCCAAGTTGCCAGAATAGGAATAAATAGGGCCTCTGGTGTACACCCGCTCCATTTATCCTTCAATATTTGCAGCTCTCCCGAGGCAACGTCAGTAATCTCAAATGTAAGCGCCCGATTCAGGCCCATTCGGCTTCCAAAGTTCGCGCCCTGGCAAAGGCAAGGGCAGATTTATTAATCTGATCAGCTGAGTTTTCAAGCGCAAGCACCGATCAATATGTGCCTCAGCCAGCCCGCGAGCTAGGCCCAGTCGGCTTCCAAAGCTCGCGACCTGGCGAAGGCAAGGGCAGATTTATTAATCTGGTCGGCCGAGTTTTCAAGCGCGAGTGCCGATCAATATGTGCCTTAGCCATCCCGCGAGCTAGGACCATTCGGCTTCCAAAGCTCGCGCCCTGGCAAAGGCAAGGGCAATTTATTAATCTGATCGGCCAAGTTTTCAAGTGCAAGCGCCGATCAATATGTGCCTCAGCCAGCCCGCGAGCTAGGCCCAGTCGGCTTCCAAAGCTCGCGACCTGGCGAAGGCAAGGGCAGATTTATTAATCTGGTCGGTCGAGTTTTCAAGCACGAGCGCCGATCAATATGTGCCTTAGCCAGCCCGCGAGCTAGGACCATTCGGCTTCCCAAGCTCGCGCCCTGGCGAAGGCAAGGGTAGATTTATTAATTTGATCGGCCGAGTTTTATTAATCTGGTCGGCCGAGTTTTCAAACGCAAGCGCCGATCAATATGTGCCTTAGCCAGCCCACGAGCTAGGACCATTCGGCTTCCCAAGCTCGCGCCCTTGCGAAGGCAAGGGCAGATTTATTAATCTAATCGGCCGAGTTTTATTAATCTGGTCGGCCGAGTTTTCAAGCGCCAGCGCCGATCAATCTGTGCCTCAGCCGGCCCGCGAGCTAGGCCCATTCGGCTTCCAAAGCTCGCGACCTGGCGAAGGCAAGGGTAGATTTATTAATCTGGTCGGCCGAGTTTCCAAGCGCGAGCGCCGATCAATATGTGCCTTAGCCAACCCGCGAGCTAGGATCATTTGGCTTCCCAAGCTCGAGCCCTGGCGAAGGCAAGGGCAGATTTATTAATCTGATCGGCCGAGTTTTATTAATTTGGTCGGCCGAGTTTTCAAACACAAGCGCCGATCAATATGTGCCTTAGCCAGCCCACGAGCTAGGCTCATTCGGCTTCCCGAGCTCGCGCCCTGTCTAAGGCAAGGGCAGATCTACTTTATTAATCCGATCTAACCATAACCGAAAGCAATATCATTCATCAACATTTTTCGTAGCCAGTTGAACGCAACTCATGACATTGTGTATATATACTCAAGTTACGAAACAAAAAGCTACAAGCCCGATTTTATATATACTCATGAAATTTTTCATATATACTCAAGTTACTAAACAAAAAGATTTACTCATGACTGTAACAACAGATGAAAAATACCAAATAAAAAACTGTAAAAATACATTCGACATCCTAAAAACTGTCAGTCGGCCGGCTCAGCCATCGGAATCAGACTCCAATGGCTCAACATCCACTTGCTCATATGGTATTGGCATAATCAACGAAGCGTTAGCAGCAGCAAGGGCTTTGTGCCAGCCATGTTTGAATCCCGATTTTCAAACTTAGGGACTTGGTCAACGTACTCGACGAGTCCAGCATTTTTCCCGGCATCGAATACTTTGGAAGACTCCGAGTCGGCTGTTTCCTTCGCCGCCTTCATTTCAGCCAACTCAGCCTCCAGTTTGGAGATCGCCTTCTGGGCCAACTTGAGCGCATCTTCGCTCGCATCTGCCTTCTTCTCGGTATCCGATCTCAATTGATCCGCGCTACGAGCCCTCTCCATCTCGGCGTCGGCCCTTGAGGCTTCCTTGTTCGCCCTCAGAGCCTCGACCTCGGCCCTTTTCCTCTGGCCTTCAACTTCCTCACGTAAATGACCAATCTCTTTGACGGCGTCGCGATGGCGACGGCCCATATCAGCTATCCATCCGACGGTCTACAAAACAAGAATTTAAAACCATAACTTCAACAGTATTTGAATTAAGTGAAGCTAAGTTCGAATGTACCAAAAGCGCCGATTGGGTGGCTAGTGCTGTCGCATTCAGATCCGTTTCCACCCGGAAAGCCTCCTTGTCAGACGGCAACGACACGGACGTAGCCAAGCTGAATGCGACTTCTGGATCTTTAAGCACCGAAGCATCAGAAGAAACCGGCATGTTTCTTATCATCGGCTGAATGACAAAAGGAACGATCACGTCCGATCCCTCTAATCGAGGACGTTTGCCGCCATGTTCTTCTGAGCCGGCCTCAAACTCGGCAGGGCGTTTCTCTGCCTCAACCTCTTGGCCGGCCTGCACCTCCAAAGCAGATTCGGCATTCTGATTTGCTGCCGTTTCCACGTCAACAATGCGCACGGACTCTGATTCGCTAACAGGCAGGGAGAGTTGAGATTCGGTGGCGGGTGGTACTTTAGACGGAAGGGCCTCCACTCTTCGCCGCGCGGCCAACCTTTCCGCATTCGCCTTCCTGGCAAGTTTTGTCAGGCTTAACCCAGCCATGTCTTCGGGCTCTGCGTCGGAAATACCCTCCAAGCCGTGAACAACGCCGTCAAGTGAAAGATCCCCTCGGCCCGATGTGGATGGGGGATCGGCCGAATTCAATACCTCGTCGGACTCGGTTTCGGACTGATCTGATTCGATAACATTAGCTACATCCCGCTCCGAATCGGACCCTCCAAAACCAACCTGCCTCAAGTTTTTGAAGTCGAACAAAATAAGGGCGATAAGAGAATCTTCACCCTCAGGAACAGGGATATTTTCTGCTGCTGAGAAGGTCGTGTATGTCGGCTCGTAACGAAGCAGAATATGCACCGACCTCCCTTGTTTCTGAAGACTTCGACGGCCAAAATATTTGAGCGCGACTTCGATATTCGAAAGAATGGCGCCGTCAGTTGAAGACAGAACTTTCTTCAAATTGCTCCCTGCACAAGCCAAGCCGTCACATTTCAAAGGAGGCTTTACAACAAAAATGAACAAATAATAAAAGCGAGAAGGCAATCAGCCACCTGGCTCGCCCCTCCGTCTAGGAATAGGGTCGACGTGATCCTTCCCTTCGCCAAATTCCCAGTTACCCTGGACAACGACCATAACATCATCAACTCGTTTTCCAGAACTAGAAAGCATAGTAATTAGCTGATGGTCGATATCCATGGCCCTAAGGAAGAAACGCCCGTGCCGACCAGAAGACTTAGCCAAGGCATAACAATGCCGGATGGCTGGAATGCCAAGGTTAATTCTTAGGCGACGGTTGAGCGCTATAACCCCCATTATGATTCTAAAGAAATTCACATTAGGTTGAGAAGGGATTAAACCCAGTAGCGAAGCGCAGCCCTAAGAAACGAGTGAAGGGGGAAAACGGACTCCACCCTCTGCAATTGACAAAAGAGGAAAGACAATCGTGGTTTTGTCCTCCCTCTCCATATCAAGAGTGCCGTCTACCACAAGCGACAGACGGACATCATCAGGAATGGAGAAATGGCGTTTAAAGCCAGCGATTCAATCTGATGAGAGGAGGTCTTTTAAATGTTTCGCCATACCCTATAGTTTATGAAAATATGCCAAGGAAGGAATAAACCAGAAAGAGTCTCCAAAGCAGGGGAGGAGAGAACTTACAAAGGACGAAGGGGATATCGGAAAACAGAGTTGCAGGAACTATCCAAAAGGCAATCCAGCGATGAGCGTCACGAAATACATACTTGAAAGGACGTCAAAATTTTAAATCGCAATAAATAGACACATGCGTGAAGGGGGAAAGTCGACACGACAACCGAAAGGGGTGCGCTTAGATATCCGCATGACGATGAGGGCAATCGCCGAATTTTCGCTCTGACTTTTCAAAATTCAAAACCAAGCACTCCAGCCAACTGTCGTCGGTGAAGTGCTTGGGGGGCAATTGTGGGAGCCGAATAAGTAGAAGAGTCAGAAGACGCGTACCCCAGAAATTAGATACTATTCGGCTTCATATTGCGTAATAAGGATGCCGAATGCGTTAGTAAAGCCGAATAGACGGAGGTCAGTAGCTCCGAATGAATCAAAGGTGAATGGGATAAAAGTAGGCTCAGGCCCCAAGGCCCAAAAAAGCAAGTATAAATACAAGAGCCACAAATTTAGAAAGGTATGTAAGAATCACTTCACTAAACTTAGTAAACAAGCCTTCCTGAGGACCTGAACTAACTTGTCCGTCGGAGTGCTAATTCCGGCACCCCCGACCGGAGTGTTTGTATCTTTTCAGGTGACTAGCTGAGGATCATCAGCGTCTCCCAGGATCTGAAGAGTATTTCCAAACCACTTCTCCACATAAGGTATTGGCGAAGAATGAAAAGATTAAGGAGAGATGGAAGAATTATTTTGATAAACTATTAAATGAGGAACATGGAGGTACGTCAATAGGGGAAGAAATAACTACTTATACGATAAACCAAGACTATAGGTTCTATTGCAGGATTAGGAACTTTGAAGTGGATATTGCACTCAAGAATATGAAATCCAATATGGCTTTAGGATTCGATGATATCCCTATTGAAGCTTGGAAGTGTTTGGGTGAAAAGGGGGTTGCTTGGTTGACTAGGTTGTTTAGCAAAATTTTGTTGACTAGGAACATGCCAGATGAGTGGAGAAAGAATATTTTAGTGCCAATCTATAATAATAAAGGAGATGTCTAGAATTGTAACAACTATAGATGAATCAAGCTAATGTATCATATAATGAAAGTGTGAGAGAGGGTGATGGAACGTCGATTGCGAGATATAATAGAGGCGTCAGAGAATCAATTTGGGTTTATGCCTTGCTGGTCAACAATGGAAGCGATCTATTTTTTAAGAGAATAATAGAAAAGTATAGAGAAAAGAAAAAAGACATTCATATGGTGTTTATCGACCTTGAAAAAGTATATGATAGAGTGTCTCGAGATATAATATGGTGGGTGTTAGAGAATAAAGGGGTGACAAAAGGTTACATTGATGTGATTAGGGATATGTATGAAAGGATGGTGACCACTATTAGATCGTCTACTGGATAGACAAATGAATTTCCTATCATTGTAACGTTACACCAAGGATCTACCTTAAGTCCTTATCTTTTTGCTTTAGTTATGGATGAGTTGACGAGAAATATTCAGGATGACGTGCCATGGTGTATGCTTTTTGCAGATGATATCGTGTTAGTGGATGAGACTAGAGAAGGAGTTAACACAAAGTTGGGGATTTGGAGAAAAACACTTGAATCTAAAGAATTCCGAATAAGCAGAACTAAGACAGAGTACATGAAGTGTAAATTTAGTAACAGTAACAATGAAAGTAGAGGAAAAGTGAAAATTGAGAACCAATAACTGCTTAAGAGTGAACATTTTCGTTATTTAGGATCGATTATCACAACGGCGAGGGAGATTGATGTGGATGTGGCCCATAGGATTAAAGCGGGATGGCTTAAGTAGAGAAGTGGATCTGGGGTACTGTGCGATAAACGAATACCCACTAGACTAAAAAGTAAGTTCTATGGAACGGTTATTAGACCAGCGATCTTGTATGGGACGGAGTGTTGGGCAACCAAGAAACAACATATAGATAAGAGTATTGTTGAGATGAGAATGCTAAGATGGATGTGTGGCAAGACTAGACAAGACAAAATTAGGAATGAGTGTATTCGGGAATGGGTAGGAGTAGCACTAATAGAAGATAAGTTGAGAGCGAATTTATTGAAATGGTTTGGTCATATTCAATGGAGACCAACAGAGACAGTAGTGAAGAGATGCGATGTAGTGACGGTAGATGAAGTGTTAGGGGATCGGGTAGGCCTAGATTAACGTTGGCTACCGTCAGTGGCGGAGTCAGAAAATCAAATTAGATGGGGCACTTATTAATTACAATATCGAAAAATTTTACAAAAATATTTCACGCAAGTTTTTACGATTGATTTCGAGAAACATCAAAAAATAATGGTATTTATAACTAGTGTATCATAGACAATATAAAAAAATATAGATATAAGTCTTAAAATAAATTATTTTTTTTTATATAAAATTTGATTAAAAATTCAATATAATTGTAATACCACGTCATCATTAATATGTGATATCACCAACTAATTTTGATTAAATTATTATTTTGCATAAATAATTGGATTAACATTGAAAACGTGAAATTGGAAGGTTGTGATTATAAATGGTGATATTGGATATGTATTATCTCACCTATGGAAGTTTTGAATAAACTATTTATTTTGATATTGAACATATCTTTAGAAATAATTGCATTGGGCTATCGGTGGAGGATAGCTATGATTGTTGTAGAAATTACATGAGGATTAGGCTGATTTAATGCTAATCTATTGTTGGTGTCATTGAATATGACCATGTTATAGATACATTGTATATGTATGTTTATTGGGAGGAAAAAGAGGATATACTCCATATGTGATTATGTTTATAAATACATTGTATATGTATATTTGTTTGGGAGGAAAAAGGGGATGGACTCCATTTAAAGCAAGTTGGCCAGAGTGTCCTGGGTGAAACACCCGAAATTTTATATAGAAATGGGTGCCGATTCCTTCGGACGAAATATCCGTAAAATGGCAGGTTTGAAGTGTTTATGTGAGTTTTGCATAATTGAAAAATCATTGAGTTGTAGTCTCATTGTGATTGTTGAAAGATAACGAATTTAACTCATGAATTGAGTAGCATATATGAACTGGAAATGAAATTAAAGGAAAATGGAATAAGGTTTGTAACGCCCTCAAAATAAACCCATAAATCATACATTCATGATACAAGAAAGATATATAATATTCCATACATCAGAGTATTCTTACAAAAACTACTACATATTGACAACAAAAGTAAATGCCCTATAGGCTTACAACTTTCCAAGTCAACACTTGGTTACAACAAAAGAAGAGTTCTAACTCTTTTTACATAATAAGCCCTTGGCTTGATTTACATGTAATACAAAATGATAACAACAAAAATGATCTTTCAGCCTCTAAGCCTCCCAAGCTACGTCCTTGGAGGCAGCATATCACCTGCACCTGAAAATGATATCCCATATAGGGTGAGCCAAAGCCCAGTAGAGATATACTAAACCAAATATGAGAAATAACTAAAACATTTGCATTTGATAAATGGTTAACACCTGTAAACCACCTTACAACATTTTCCAGTTCAACGACAAATACATCCGTGTTTCATTTCACTTTCCTTTATTTATCCAATTCAATTCGTTTCATTAACATAGTTCATCTATTCCAACATTTCAGATGAGACTACAACTCACAAGAAAACCACACTTCGATTTATCAACAATTCAACATGAGACTACAACTCATATTAATAATACTTCAATCATTAACATCATTCAGATACATATAAGGTTTCGGGACTTTCACCCTGGACACTCCGGCCAACTTAATTATTTATGGAGTCCATCCCCTATCTCCTCCCAAACACTGGAGTACATCCCCTATCCCCTCCCACACAATGGAGTACATCCCTTATCTCCTCCCAAATAACATACATATGTAATATATTTTAACACTTCATCATATACAATGATCAATCAGTACACATATTCGATGTATTATTCCAACCGTCATATTCAATGATATATTCCAGGTGATTAGTTTCAGTTTTCCCTAATCAACATACAGTGTCTACAACAATCAAGACTATCCTCCACCGATAGCCCAAAGCAGTTATTTCTAAACAGATAATAAAATTATCAAACAGATAAATTATCAACATTTTCATTGGTGAGTGAGTAATTTATCCAACTACACCATTCAATTTCATAATTGCCCAATTTCGATATTCTCAACTCAATCTCATACTTCCATCATTTTCCAAATTACTCATTTAAATTAATTAATTCAATACAACTAGGGCATAAACCCCATTTTCCTCAAATATTGCCCCCAAGGCCAATTTTCGCTCTTATTACCCAAACAAACCCCAAATATCAAGATCTCACAACATATGGAACCCAAAACATCAAAACTCCTCTTTTAGAAATTTAATTTCAAACCCTAACTTTCTCAAATTTGTCAAAACTCACCATTTATACAAAATGACTAAAATCCATGTCAAAACTCATAAGAAGGAGTAGGGTATCCCTACCTCAAGAGAAGAGACTCAAAGGAGATGAAGGTGAAAACCCAAGATACTCCAAACACCAGCTTTTTCAGATCAAAACGAAGACCACGCCAAGCTCCACACTTTTTACAAAGGAACTAGGGTAGAAGATCACTAGAACTAGATGTATTTGTAGAGAGAAGATGTATTAGAAAGAGAGAGACAGCCGATCTAGGGTTTGAGAAGAAAAGGAAATCAAAAAGTGAGAGAGAAGACTGTTGCTGGGATCTGATATATTTGAGCCTCGCTCAAGCGAAGAAGTGGTCGCTCGAGCGACCAGACACAAAAAGACCTCGCTCGAGCCCAAAAAGCCTCGCTTGAGCGAGCAACGCGAAGCTTCAGGTCTGCAACCCAGAAGCACGCTCAAGCGCAAGAATGCTCGCTCGAGCGAAGAAACTCAAAACATAGGGCTCGCTCGCTCGAGCCAAGGAAAGCTCGCTCGAGCCAAGAAACACAACCTTCAGGTCCAAAAGAGAAGCAGACGTACGCTCGAGCGCAAGACCTCTCGCTCGAGCGAAGAAACACACCAGACCAAGCTCGCTCGAGCGAAGAAAAGCTCGCTCGAGCCAAAGCTGCGTCTGAAAAGAAAACCTGAAGACCCACAATACTCGCTCGAGCGTACAAACCCTCACTCGAGCGAAGAAGCAAAAACACACGGCTCGCTCGAGCGACAACTTAGAATTAATTTAGACCCAAGCAAAAACACACGGCTCGCTCGTCATGTTTTGTAATTAATTTTCTTTCAATTGACAATAAAATAAAATAAAAAAATAAAATTATTCAACAAAATTGTTCAATGAGCTATAACTTAGAATTATGATTCAATGTGTTTAAATTACAATTTCGAGTACATTTCCATCTTAATTTTGCATATGTACACATAAGGTGCTCCTTTTAATAGGTGCACCACTCTGTTGTACCAACCTATCCCTCAAAATGGAGAGATTATTTATTGGAAAAATATTTGTTGGTCTAAGGGTCATATCCCTGGTCATTTCATATTCTTCTATCATTCAATATAAAATCGTAGATCTTATCCCCTCTACAAAGCTTTGTCTAAAATTTATCCAAAAATATTAATTAATAGTCTAGATTTATTTACCTACACAACACCAAGTCAATCTCTACCCTCACAATCACCATCCTGAAAACTTTCTGGTATAGTTTTTTTGGGTAAAAAATCAACGTAAAAGTAGCAAGTCTCCAGCAGTAGTAGGAATAAAGATTTACAATTCTCATAAACTATTTTTAAACAGATTTTCGTTAGGTTGTTTGAGATGTGCTATATAGGTACGATTTTTGACTTTTTAGCTAAAAAAGTAGAGAAAAAAAAAGATGTATGTTTGGGATATTTTTTGACTTTTTACAAAAAGATGTGTAATAAAATATTGTAGTAAAATTAAAATAATCATTCTACCCTTGTTGACTTTTGGGTTGTTGAATTCAAAGGCCAAAATAATAATTTTGTCCTCTAGGCTTCCCCACAAGCTTCTCTCAAAAAGTATGTGTCACGACCCAAACCCGCCCCTATGGGTTTAGCATCGCAACCGGCCAGTAATCCGTAATTACCGAAGGCCTGCTTAACAGTAATGACAGTAATACAGAGTAAAAGGGCTGGCGGAAGCCAAAACAGTAAATAAAAAATGTCCAATGAGCTGTGACAATCTGGATGCAAAAAGACTTTTTATAAATATGCCACATTGGTAACCAAAACATATGTACATAACAGATATACAAAACATCCAGGTTAGGGACCTGATCCCTTCATCATAACTGTACAATCAAACTAATTCAGTCAGTACAAAACAGAGACAAAAAGAGTGAATCTAGAACACCCTAAAACAGCCTTAGCTTGACGGGCTTGGAACCTTAAAGTGAGGCATAATGGTTGGCTTGACAAAACAAGAGCTTAACACGACGCTCCTAGCTCCGGTCCAGTGCCTGGACACCTACATATAAATATAAACCGTGAGCTAAAGTTCAGTGAATAACATATGCGTAAAGGGGTTAAGAATGAATGTCCTTTCAATAATTAAAACAGTCAATTGCATCAGTAAGTCAGTCATTTAGAACCATAATAGTCATATGTGGTACATCCATTAGCAAAACAGTACAATAGGTCTTAACAGACCGAACAGTCAGTTGATGGCCATCATAACAGTGAACAGTAGTGGTTCCAAACATGGGAACCGACAGAGATCTCTGTGACAGTAGCAGTAACAGTACAGTAACAGTAAATTGCTATGGATGCCACGAATACAGTTTACAAATAGGACAAACATTCATTCATTAAACAATAACATTTCAGTAAGCAAAACAGTTGATCATTCAGAAAATAATCATAATTGAACATATCTTTACAACATTGTTAGTCACAGAGCACTGGGCTATAGACAAGCTAACGAGCGTCCTCGGATGCCAACCCTACAGTTGCAGAACGAACACACACTCGGGATTAATAACTTAGCCCCTAACTATACTGGTGGGAATGCCTAGGATGAAATGAGGATGCAAAAATGTACTTCAAAACACTTTTCAAATTTTTGCTGAAACAGGAGTCTCGCTCAAGCGTGGCTTTCTACGCTTGAGCGAGCGTGCCAAAACAGAGGGGTCGCTCGAGCGTGGACTTCCTCGCTCAAGCAGTCTGTAAAAATGCAAAAAGTACTGGATGTTGAAAATCTCCGCTCGACGCTCGCTCGATGCTCGCTCAAGCGTGAGACACAGTCCTCGCTCGAGCGTAGGTTTCTTTGCTCGAGCGTGCGTCTGCACACGCAGAAAACCTGAGAGCTTGCAATCTACGCTGGAGCCAGCATTCCTTCGCTCGAGCGGAGCTCTGAACAAAATATGGTCGCTCGAGCGTGGAAGGCAAAATCTGGGTTTTCTAGATTTGCCTCCAAAGCTCAAACCAAGCATTCAACACATCAAAACTCAACCTTTTGGGCTTATTTTCTAGAAAACACTTGAAAGCTCATACTACAACATATTTTGAAGATCAATTTTGTAAAATCAAGCCCAAAGGTAAGCCAATTGAACACAATTTCAAAGAAACTTTCATGAATAATACAAGAACTTAACATGCAAGAGTTCACATGAATTCCAATGCTCTAAAACCTGACCAAATGTAAGATTGAGCTCAAAATCATGGTGAATTCATGGACTATAACAAAAACATGAACATGCATATAGAAATTTTCATAGAAAAGACCTCAAAACTCAATGACATGGACATGCATGCAACTATAGCTACTCAATACAACACTTTGAGCCAATTCAAGACTCTAATAACCAATTTTACCATGGACCATGCATGTAACAACTTAAATACATAATCCAAAGGATGAATATCCTACCTAGGTCTTAAATTTCAAGGTATGGAAGCCCAATTTTGCAAGTCCTCTTCAATTCCTCCTAGTTCTCCAAGTGAAATTCTTGATGAAACCAACTCTCCTCTTACCCTCTTCTCTCTCACAGTTTGGGTCTCTAAGTGGATGAAGAAAAGGTGTAACAAAAATGAATAAGCTCCAAACATGTATTAACAAAGTGGTCCACTAATATGGCAAAAGTGTAATTAAATCTGATTCAATAATTAATCATTATTTAATCTAATTTAATCATTCCAAATCAAGTTCAAATTAAATCCACCATAAAATCACATAAATCCTAATTAGCATATAACACTAATCAATTTCAGATTCGGTCGCCGATAAGGCTTTCAATTCGCAGTTCGAAACTTAAAACATGAACAGATCATTTAACGGCAAGCAGATAGAAATGCAACTAATGCAACACATTCATATAAACATATCAGGATTTCATTCTAATTAGTTACTTATCATGCTAAAACACAGATTAACACTAATCAGAGGTGAGGGTTGTCACAGTATGGACTTTTTGACTTTTCTAATAACTTTTTGACTTTTTTAGGTTATCCCAAACCAAGCAAATTTAGTCAAAAAAAATTTATTTTGTAGATTCATCAAGATTAGATACATTTAGAAAGTAAAAAAAGTTTAACTAAAATATTAAAAACAAACAAAAAATCTAAACAAAAATGCACATAGATTTTTGTTCGAATTTTCGGCTATTTTTACTATTTTTTAAAATATTTTATTTATTTTTTTCTTTTTAGATGCATCTTGATTAGGTATATCTAAAAAGTACAAAAAAAAAATTTGATTAAAATATATATATAAAAAAAGATTATTAAAAATAAATAAAAAAATTCATCTAAAAATTAATTTTAAAAAATCAAACCAAATAGACATATTTTAAATATGTGCAATTCGACTTATATTGTCCTTTTCATGCAGAGCGAGTACCAAGGATCAAATTATCACGTGAGTACACAAGTTCAAGTTGCACACCCAAAGCCGTGGAAAGAAATTGTGATGAATGGTCCACAGTGTTCTCAATTTCTCATATGTCCCAATCTCTGAAAAAAGAATTTGTTAATAATATGATTGGTACCTTGCTACTACTACTTGTGCCTAGTCTCATTTACCATATTCTTTCTATTATTTTTTAGTTTTCAATATTTTTTCTATTCACATATTTGTCACACACTCCATGTATTGTGTTTTTTATTTTTGTGATAATTTTTTTAATTATTTTTTATAGTTTGATCCATTCACATTGGAATTATTTATTGATTGTTTTTGATAGTTTGTCTTTAATTTTTCCAATATAATCGATTTAGAAATTGTAATAACAATATTTAAAAAAATTACTAAATTAAGTCATTTTTTTTTGTATTCACATTGTATCTTGATGGTAGTGTGAAATTTGATAGTGAGTGGGTAGTGTGAAATTTGATAGTCTTTCCATTGTGGAATTTCGTTTTTGATATTTTTATAATTGAAAAAGGCCTAACATATGTTGCACGCTAAAATTGATATATAAAGGTTAAATATGTTTGTTTATATATCAAAATCTTGCACACTTTGTTTTTTCTATTTTTAATATTTTTTTTACTGTGAGTAATTTTTTATGCCAATCTAGATTAAACAATCCTAAAATTAATAAATAAATGAATCACTCAATGATGAAAATAAGTCAAATATTGTGACCCCGAAAAAGAAAACCCTTAAAAAGTATATGTTGGAAAATAGTACAAATGAATTGATATGAAACATCATTAAAATAAGTGTGGGGGCATAATTTTTGAATGACAACACGTAGCCAAGGTGGCACCAAAGTGCCAGCCGAGGTGCCACGTGTTCTGGTCATGACGCCGAGATAATCTCGGATAGGCCGAGGTTATCTGCAAAGATACCGGAATCCGGGATAAGTGGATAAGGGACGAGAGTCCTAGAATAAGAGAAGACTTCAGTTTGGATAATGATAAGACTTTTAGAGAGTTTATCCCAATCTAACTGGGAGTCTAGGATTAGCATTGAGCCAGAGTCCATTGAAGCCAAGCTTCTATTGGGATTAGGTCAGTGTTAGCTATAAAAGAGAGGCACCCTCGTGGGTTTAAGGTACGCTTTCTGTATTCTGAATAGTAAGTTAAGCACGTTTGCTATCTTTGAGAGATAACTGACTTGATCGTCAGAGTGCCCCCGGGTGGACGAACCACCACCGGAATCTTATCTTTCTGTGACAGGTTGTTCAGGCTTAATCTATTCTACCGATATTCTCCAGCTGAGTACCTGTTTGGAAGTGTGGTCAGAAATTGACACACACAATTTGGCGCCGTCTGTGGGAAAGAAAGAAGAATAGATGGCCAACGAAGGATAGAAAGAAAAGGCTGGGAACGACATCCCTGCTGGGAGTGGTAAGCACATTGACCCTAACGCAAAGGAGGATGACTGTAACGAAGAATCTCGGGATCAGAATCCCGGAAAGAATGACGTCGGCTAGGAGGACGACGTACCAAAGAAGAGTAGCCGAGATGAGTACTACTGTGAAAGGGACCTCCAGGTATGGAAAGATAGATGCCTGCAGAGGAACGGAGAGATAACGAGAATGGCGGACAAATTGGCAGACCTGCAAACGGTCGTCAATTTCATGATGCAGAACAACGTCATGCAGCTACCGTTCCCGTTACAAGACACGTCGATTCCAGCGACCAAGAACAATGCCCAGAAGGGAGGACAGAAAATAGTCCTTTCAATCCCACAGCACGACAGGACCAAGGGACATTCTCACCGGCCTTCACGGGAGGACGAGCATGGAGAATCAACGATAAGAGAATCCCAGAAGACACGTCGAACCAAAGAAGCATGCACTAAAGAACATCGGGATGTTCAAGGGAAGGAACTCTGTTTCGACACGACCAATGGAGGGAGGTCCAAAAGGACTCATAAAGACACTGGAAGTAGCGTACCGAAGAGGCTAAAATCCGGTGATAGCCGAGCTCCTGGATGGACCAAGGAGGATCTAAGGGATTACCTCCAGAGGAAGCGACAAGATGCCGAGGTAACCTCCTCGGTTAAGCCAAGAACGCCGTTCTCGGTAGAGTTAGACAAATTTGAGGCCTGAAAAGGTTCAGTATACCGAGACTCCAGATATACGACGGTAAGTCAGACCTCAACTTTCACGTCGGCTTGTACCTGAACTCGATGGCACTATACACCAGGAACGAGGCATTGCTTTGCAAGGTGTTCCCTTCGTCCTTCGGGGAAATTGCATCGGACTGGTTTCACAAGTTGCCGAAAGGAACTATAAAAACTTGGGAAGGCCTGGCCGAGATGTTCGTGGCCAGGTTTGTGACAAACAAGCTATAGCCATTAAGGTGGACTCCCTGATGGCTCTGAGAATCAGTGAGGATGAAAGCCTTAGGGCCTATGCCAAGAGGTACTATGAGGTATTCAACAGGATACCAGGATACAACCAAGAGGTGGCGGTCGTGTCTTTTAAGAATGACATGAAAGATGATTGTTTGCTTCGAAAATCATTAGCAAAGACATTGCCAAAAAGTATGGAGGAACTAATGGCCAGAATTGGGAAGTATGCGAGGGCCGAGGAAGACACGCTGGGGACAAAGGCGTCGAAACAAGAGAAGGGAAACAGCTTGCCGAAGCGAGGCCGAGGTAATGGCGTATACAATAAGCCGGAAACAGGATTAAGGGCTGCACAGGCAGTTACAACCGTATTCCGAATCCTAGTTTACAAAGTCTTGGAAAAAATCCAAAATCAGCCCTATTACAGAACGCCAGTAAGGGTTCCAGGCGAATTTATGGAAAGAAGCCTTGGCAAGCACTGTGCTTACCATAATGAAGATGGGCATCTGACTCAGGGGTGCAGAGCGCTGAAGGCACATCTGGAAGACCTGGTAAGACAAGGTCATTTAAGGGACCTTGTAGATGAGGCCAGGACAAGGGAAAAGCAAGAAAGACTACCTCAGGCACCGACAGCACCACCTCCTCCAGCACCACAACCGCAGGTAGCCAGACCTCGAGTGATCAATGTGATTCACTCGAAGGTCAATGAGAACGAAATACGTGAGGAGACTCAGAAGGTAAAACACTTGCAACATGTGTACTAGGTCAGGCAGAAAAGACCTAGGGCAGACGAGTGCCAGGGACCAGTGGTGTCATTTACTGAAGACGACCTAGAGATGGTGTAGCATCCACACAACGATGCCTTGGTAATATCCCTCCAGATTGGAGAATGCCAAGTGAAACATATCTTAATTGACCAGGGCAGCTCTTGTGACATCATGTATGTCAGGTGTTACAAGGAGTTTTGCCTTCACCAAGATGATCTGGAACAATCCAATAGTCCAATGGTCAGGTTCAATGGAACGCCGACATGGCCCTGGGAGCAGTAAGTTTGGAGGTACAGGCTAGCACCAAGAAGGTAAAAGCTGAGTTCACAGTAATTGACACTCCCTCCCCTTTGCAATGCTATCCTGGGAAGGCCATGGCTGCATGCAATGGGGGTTGTTCCCTCAACATTGCACCAGCTGTTGCGGTTCCCAACAGAGCATGGAATCGAGGAGGTCAGAGGGGATCAAGTGCAGGCAAAGAATTACTCCATGGCAGCAATGAGAAGCAAAAGCAGCAGAGATCGAGGATGAGGACATGGAAGTCTTGGAGGACGTCGGCAAAGAGCCAGCTGAGAAGAGTGAGGAAGCCCTCAAGAAAATCCTTGTCCAGCAAGGAGATGAAAAGCGCTTCTTCCTTTTCGGCTCGTGCTTGGCCGAGGAAGAGAAAAAGAGCTAGAGGCTTTCTTGAGAGCAAACATTGAGGTGTTTGCCTAGACGCCATACAAGATGCCTGGCATTGACCCTGAGGTCACTTGCCATAGACTGAATGTGGACAAGTCGGTTAAACCTGTCATCCAGCAAGCAAGGAGGCCGACATTGATGCATGTTGAGGCAGTAGAAGAAGAAGTGGATAAACTTTTGGAGGCCAGAGCCATCCGAGAGGTAAACTACCCGACATGGCTATCAAACACGGTGGTTGTGAAGAAAAAGAATGGAAGTGGAGGGTCTGTGTGGACTTCACCAGCTTGAACAAGGCTTGTCCCAAAGACAGTTTCCCACTACCCAAGATTGACCAATTGGTGGATGCCACTTCAGGGCATGGAAGGATGAGCTTCTTGGATGCTTACAAGAGGTACCATCAGATAGCGATGCACCCCCCAGATGAGGAGAAGACTGCATTTATCACCCCAAAAGGGCTGTATTGCTACAGAGTGATGCCTTTCGGGTTAAAAATGTAGGAGCAACTTACCAGAGACTGGTAACTAAGATGTTCAAACATCTAATAGGCAAAACAGTGGAGGTATACATTGATGACATGGTCGTGAAGACCAAGGAATCTGAGGATCATTTGGAAGACTTAAAGGCAGTTTTTGACATCCTTACAACTCTGACTCAATGCATCGAAGCGCGCATTTGGAGTTTGGTCTGGTAAGTTCTTAGGATACTTGGTTACCAGAAGAGGCATAGTGGCTAGCTCCAATCAAATCAAGGCCATTCTGGAGTTGAAGAGCCCAACATCGGCAAAGCAAGTGCAGATGTTGACTAGAAGGGCTGCAGCCTTGAATGGATTCATAAGTAGAAGCTCTAACTAATGTAAACCTTTCTTCAGCCTAGTGAAGAGAGCCACAGACTTCTTATGGACAGAAGAGTGCGAAGTCGCCTTGGCCAACTTGAAGAAGTATTTGACCACAACTCCAGTTCTCTCAAATCCAGTACCTGAAGAGGAGTTGTTCTTATACTTGGCAGTTTCAGAGTATGCAGTGAGTGCAGTAGTAATCAGAGAAGAAAATGGAGAGTAAAGGGCAGTTTACTACGTGAGTAAAACCCTAGCTGATGTTGAGACTAGATACCTACCCTTGGAGAAGCTAACACTGGCTTTAGTAATGGCTTTCAAGAAGCTGAATCATTACTTTCAAGCCCACAAAATTGTGGTGTTAACTGAGCATCCTTTGAAGTCCCTATTACAGCAGGGAGATCTGACAGGCAGAATAGCCAGATGGGCAGTGGTGTTGGGCCAATATGACCTGGAATTCAGACCTAGAACAGCAATCAAATGCCAAGTTTTGGCCGACTTCGTGGCCGAGTTCACACCAGGCACCATCACACATCGGGCTCCATTGAGCCGAGGTCTAGGTGAACAAGGAGAAACCCAGTTGGGGATAGCCAAACAAAGGAAAGAAAAGAAACTCAGGCCATGCAGTATTTACATTGGCGACTCCTTCCGGCTGTTTATTGATGGGAGTTCAAACCGACAAGGAGTAGGGGCAGGAGTAGTGCTAGTATCACCAGATGGGCAAATACTGGAACAATCCATTTGTTTGGGGTTTAAAGCCTCAAACAATAAAGCAGAGTATGAAGCACTGATCGCAGGATTAAAGCTGGTAGTAGCAATGGAAGCTGACGAGGTAATAGTCTTTTGTGACTCCCAGCTTATCGTCAACCAAGCAACAGGCGAATACGCAGCCCGAGATGAAAGGATGTCGGCCTATGTAAAGGAGGTGGGCAAACTGGTAGCCTTATTCTAGAATTGCCGACTACAGCAGGTTAGCCGAGATGACAACAGCCATGCTGATGCTCTGGCCAACCTAGCTAGTGTAATGAAACCTGGAGAGGCAAGGACGATAATGGTGGACTACTTATCAGGTCCAAGCATAGAACCGCTGAACACAGAGCATGAAACAATATGTGTGGAGATGGGACCAAGCTGGATGGATGCAATAATAGTATTCCTTAAAGAGGGAAAACTGCCAGATGATCATAAAGAAGCACACAAGATCAGACTGAAGTCAGCAAGATTCAGTCTGACAGCATAAGGACATCTTTATAGAAGATCTTTTGCTAGACCTCTTTTGAGGTGTGTACATCCTTCACAAGTTGAAGACTTCCTGTATGAGATACACGAAGGAGTATGTGGAAGCCACGCCTGGGCAGGTCACTTACTCATAGGTCCATTACTCAGGGATACTGGTGGCCCTACATGCAAAAAGATGCTGAAGCTTATGTCAAGAAGTGTGAAAAGTGCCAGAGGTTTGCACCTTTGATACATCAACCAGCAGTGGACTTGAACCCAGTGTCCAACCCTTGGCCATTTGCCCAATGGGGCATGGATCTTGTTGGACAACTGCCTCAAGCAACCGGACAAAGGAAGTACCTGTTAATAGCAACAGATTACTTCACCAAGTGGGTGGAAGCTGAACCCCTCGCAAAGATTCGAGATGTTGATATGAAGAGCTTCATTTGGAAGAACATTATCACCAGATTTGGGATCCCAAGGGCAATAATAGCAGACAATGGTACACAGTTTGACAGGAAGCTAATCAAGAGTTTCTATGCAAAGTACAAGATCAAGAATTATTACTCTACTCCAAGCTTCCCTCAAAGCAATGGTCAAACAGAAGCATCCAATAAAGTCATCTTAGATGGGATCAAGAAGAGACTGGAAGCAACTAAAGGAAGGTGGGTGGATGAGTTACCCAGTGTACTCTGGGCATATCGGACTACGCCGAGAAGATCAACTGGGGAATCCCCATTTGCCATGGCTTTTGGCACAGAGGCAGTAATCCCATTAGAGGTCGGCATCCCAGGGATCAAAACCTAAGGGGTAGAAAACGGGACCAATGAGGCATTCTTAGCCCGAGATCTGGACCTACTGGAAGAAAGAAGGGAGAAGGCAACAATTCAGCTGGGGTCATACCAGCAGCAGCTTGCCAGGTCTTATAATAAGGAGGTTAACCCACGAGAGTTCCAAGTTGGGGACCTCATCCTAAGAAAGGTCGTTGGCAACAAGAAGGATCCCAGAGAGGGCAAGCTTGGCCCAAACTGGGAGGGACCTTATAGAATCATCTCGGTCCTAGGCAATAGAGCATATCGGCTTGAAGACAGTGAAGGCAAAGAGTTGCCAAGACCCTGGAATACTTGCAATCTGAAGTTTTTCTATCATTAGATTTTTTGTTTTTTAAGTTTCTTGTTATTAGCCGAAGTAATAATAAAGTCTTAGCTTGATTTTTAAACTTGTGTAGTATGGCTGATCAATCACTTGGCGATGTTTCTGATTGAAACAGAACAAATAACTTAGACTTATTATATGGCAGAGTTTCTACTTGCATATAATAGAGTTGAACTAAGTTGGCGATGTTTCTGATTGAAACATGACAAATAACTTAGACTTATTATATGACAGAGTTTCTACTTGCATATAATAGAGTTAAACTAAGTTAGCGATGTTTCTGATTAAAACATGACGAATAACTTAGACTTATTATATGGCAGAGTTTCTACTTGCATATAATAGTGTTGAACTAAGTTGGCGCTGTTTCTGATTAATACATGACGAATAACTTAGACTTATTATATGGCAGAGTTTCTACTTGCATATAATAGGGTTAAACTAAGTTGGCGATGTTTCTGATTGAAACATGATGAATAACTTAGACTTATTATATGGTAGAGTTTCTACTTGCATATAATAGAGTTGAACTAAGTTGGCGATGTTTCTGATTGAAACATGACGAATAACTTAGACTTATTATATGACAAAGTTTCTACTTGCATATAATAGAGTTGAACTAAGTTGGCGATGTCTCTGATTGAAACATGACGAATAACTTAGACTTATTATATGGCAGAGTTGAATTATACTTGCATATAATAAGAGTTAAACTAAGTTGAGTTAACTAGGACTTGCCATATCAGCAGAGTCAAACACAGATTGCAACTAAGGGCATTTTGATAAGATTAACAGAAGAACCAAGGTTGGTAAACCTCGGCCAGTCTTTGTTTGAATATTACCTCAGTGGCAAGGTCAAAGCCACATGCTTAATGAGAACCCAAGTGGAACTTAAGTTCACATTAGGGGGCAGAGGGCTGGAGAATGATGCTTGGGAGTTGGAATTTACAAGCTAAGATTTGGTTTAACACTTGTTGAAATTTTAGGAAACATTTATAAGTTGAAGTTAAGCCGAGGTTATGATTAACAGAAAATTGGTTTAACACTTGTTGAAATTTTGAGAAAATTTACAAGTTGAAGTTAAGCCAAGGTTATGTTAATTATCTACGTACTTGCCGAGATTACCATGTTGTTAAAACTTGAAAGACAATGGAAGACAGAAGTCTTGTTAACTGAAGCTAAAGTACCAAGACTTAAATAAGCACTTGTGAAAATATTTCTTAAAATATTTTCAAGTGTCAAAACAAAGCCAAGATAAACAAGTCAGTGGGTATGTCCGAGGTATTTTACCCCAAGAAATTACATAGTTAAGGAATACTTTGAAAACATGTAAAATGTTCTAAGTATAGAAGCAGTAAAGCATACAAGCATTCAAAAGGGAATAAGGGCACTTCGGCCTACAAAAAGACTACTCGTTCTGATTACAAAAGTGGCACGTCGACCAACTATGAAAATTGAAAACACTGTTCAAAAAATTACTAAGTACAAAGGAAAATGTTTATAGACAAGACTACTCGGCGTCAGCGACGGACTGTGTCTCGGCCCCAAAAGACAGCTGGGAAGACCTCTCGGCAACCTTCTCATCCTCGAGCTCAGCGTCGATCTCTTGTAGAGTTTGATCAAGGTTCTTCTCGGTGATTGGCACATCGGATGTTGTCTTCTTTGGGGAGGCATCTTTTAAGACCTCGTCCCCCTCTTCCTGAGTCAAGTCCAAGACTTGCTCATTCAGAGTTGAGGACTTGGCCCCAGCATCCACAGCCTTCTCAGACTTATCGGCCTCAGCTTCCTCCTCGGACTCAGCCTCAAATTGGCTTGGAGTTGGGGGGAACGGCAGGACGATGCGGCTATTTTCTCAAAGAGGCGAGTCCTCGGGGACAACTAACTCTTTTAAATTAGTCATCCAACCAAGGGTGAAACCCTTGTTGCATGCATGTTTTACTTGTTTTTTGTAGTCCTCACGGACGTCGGCTGCCCCCTCTTCGTATGCTTTCTCATCCGCCGCCTTGATTTCGACGTCCTTTGTGGCCAAGGCAGCGATAAGCTCGGCCTGGGCTTCGGCAGTCTTTGTCTCGGCCTCTTTCTTTTCGGCTTCGAGGACTTTGGCAATGGCTTCGGCGGCCCCAGCCCTCTCCTTGGCCTCATCCTGAGCTTTTTTGGCTTCCTTAGCCTGGTCTGTCAGAGTCTTCATCTTGGCCTCTGCCCTATTAATGGTCTTCTACAAGCCAGCAGCCTCCTTGGTCTTGTTGGCTAACTCCTTCCTAATGTTAAAGGCTTGCATCGGAAAGGAGTGGCCATGCTGGATCGCCTAGAAGAAATGAAAAAAATAAATGTTAGTAAAAACTCTCTAAGTATGAAAAAACAGAGGGTGGAGAGTACCAAGTAATGAGGGCTTACTTGTACGGAATGCTACAACATCAAAGCAAAATTTTCATACTCGCTCATCTCGGCATTGCGATCAAGATCTTTAGGAAGGAGCAAGGCGGTAGAGAGGGCAACGCGAACTTCAATGTCATCGGCGCTGTCGCCAGCTCTGACTGGCTTGTCCTCAATTGTAATTGGGGAAGCCCAGGGGGCATCCGATTTCATAGACCCCAAGGCTGTCACAGACTCTGACCTCGGCTTCTTTGACCGGGTTGATTCAGAGGGAGCAACCTCAGCGGGCCTCTTTTCGGCAACTGAGGCACTTTTTTCTGTCTCAGCAATTTTGGAGATCGGCAAGGTGTCCTTAAAGTCGATCTGAGTTACTGTTGCCTTAGGTTAGGCTTTTTTCAGTCTTTTCGGCTTTGGCTTTGGTTGAGACTGGGATGGTGAAGGTTGTGCGGTGACAGAGTTGGGGATGTCGACTAAAAGGTTGTCTGCTACAGCCTTCTTACGACCCATCTTGACGGCGGCTACAGATCGACGTCGGCATTTGCGTTGAGAAGGCAGGATTAGTTGTGGAGCCAAGGTTGATGGTTGTTCTGCAGGATCAGAGGTTGATCCCTGATCTGGCTGAGGTGATGAAGTTGCAGGGGGAGTTGTGGTGGAAGGAGGAGACTTGCTCTTCTTTGGGACGTCGAGCAAGACGGATTTGTAGGTCTGTGTAACAACCCTGACCCCTTATTAACGTTAATCTATGGTTAATTATGCTTAATTGGTAATTAAGGTGAAATTCTGGATTAAATTGCATGTGTGTGTTGCATAAATTATGCCTATATCTGTTTAACGTAGGAAAATATGTTCATATTTTTCTTTCGGTTTGCGAATTAAAGGCCTTATCGGCATCCGAATCAGAAATTGGCTTAATTTACGTGTTAATTAGGATTTTTAGAATTTTATGATAGGCTTAATTGAAATTTGATTTGGAACGATTAAATTAGATTAAACTAATGTCCACTAATTAACCTTAATTAAACACACTTTTGTTTAATGGCCTAATTAAGGCCTTAGTGGCCTCATTGATCACATACATTCTCCCACTCACTCCTTTCTTCATCTATATGCATCCTTGAGCTCTCAAGACCCAAAACGCGAGAGAGACTGAGAGGAGGGAGAATTGGTTCAAGACTTGAGAATTTGGGCTCAAATCAAGGGATTGCTAGGAATTGTTGCCATTTGAAGAAGATTTAAGAGTTTTAACTTCACCTCTTGGGAATTCAAGCCCCTAGGTAAGAAATTGAACTCTTCATTGAGTAATTGAGTTGGATTCTACAAGATTATTGGTGAATTAAGTGAATTCATGGTGGAATTGCATTAGAATTGAGAGGAATTAGGCCATCCCATACATGCATGTGCATTTCTTCACAAATTGAGCAAGAATTCTTTCATGCATGTGTTTATCTCATCTATGTTTTGAGAATTCATCATGTTTTCTATCAACTTGCCAAATTTGATCTTGTTTTGAAGTGTTTGAATTTAAGGAAGTTTATGCACGTTGTATTCATGAAATATTCATGAAGTTATGTTGAAATTTTGTACAATTGGCAAACTCTTGGGCCATAATTTTGTGAAATAATCCTCAATTCATCATGTTTTACAAGTTTACTATGTTATCTCAAGTTTTGGGGCCTAAGAGATGTGTTTTGAAGAGTTGAATTCATATCTTGAAGCTTTGGAGCAAATCTGGAAAACCCAAAATTTTGCTTCCACGCTCGAGTGAAGGATCCTACGCTCGAGCGACCGTCTTTATTTTCATGCTTTCGCTCGAGCGACAGAAGGCTGGCTCAAGCGTAAATTGCAAGCTCTCAGAATTTTTGTGTGTATAGAAGCACGCTCGAGCGACAAGACTTGCGCTCGAGCGAGGACCTGTGTCTCACACTCGAGCGAGCGTCGAGCGGAGATTTCATGCAACCAGAACTTTTTCACATTTTGCAAACCGCTCGAGCGAAGGAGTCTACGCTCAAGTGACCACTCACATTTGACATGTCTGCTCGAGCGAAGAAAGCCACGCTCGAGCGAGACCCCTGTTTTCAGCAAGTTTTGGAAAATGTTTTCAAGAGTATTTTTCCATCCTCATTCCATCGTAGGCATTCCTAGGCCATGATTAAGACCCCATAACAAGGTTAAAGGCTAGAAACACGCTAAGAACAAATAAAGTGAATTATGTATAATTCGAACATGTATTTCAAGTGTGTATTTGTATGTGTATTCGTGTAGGTCACGCGCCTCAGGATAAGTGAAGTGCCATTTTGCTATCTAATTGGAGCTACCAATTATTTGTGAGTAATAACTTTGTAAAGTTATGTTCAATGTTAAATAATTTTTGGACGCTATGACATGAAATGATTAGTTTTCTGAAATGCTATGCTATGTTTTGAATAAATGAATGATTGTCCAAGATTCTGAAAGTTATTCGTGGCATCCTTAGCATCATATGATATGCGTCCTTTATGGGTCATTAGGTCCCTTCATGGATCATCAGGTCCCTTTATGGGTAATCGGAAACGTCTCTGCGCACATGAGTCATCAGAAAGCCTTCATGGTAGTCCCTCGTGGGTCATCGGATTTGCTAATGCTAATGGATGTGTCACGTGCTATGACATGATACATGTACAAGTTCTGAATACGAATGTAACTATACCTATGAATCTGCTCTGTTATGACAACCGATTATGTACAAGACTTTGTTTCTATGTGGACATCATTCAGTAAAATCTTTACTCTGTTATTATTCACTGGGCTTTAACTCACTATTTATATTATGTATGTTGGTGAGCAAGCACGTGACCAGGCCCAGAGTTGATGGCCTATGTTTCAGTTTTGTCAGCCAACCTTCGTGCCTCAAAAGGAGGTTCCAGATCAAGTCATGCTTAGTGGCTGTGTCCATATGAATGTACCAGACTGGTTCTTTTGCTTTATGAACAAATTCGCCTTTTTGTATGTACTTGATAGTGACGTGTAAACATTGTACCTATGATGTCACTTATGTGTATATAAAGTTTTAAGGTTTTCAGTTCCATGTACGTCTTCACAGCTCAATGGACTATATATACTCTGTATTTTTGCTTCCGCAACCCCTAACTATATGTTATTATGTCAAGAGGCCTTTGGTAATCCAAGGATTACTGACTGGTTATGACGCTAAACCTATGGGGGCAGGTTTGGGTCGTGACAGAGTGGTATCAGAGCACGTGTTTTACCACACACACAAGTCCATATGAGCTTAGGATGTCCTCGTAAGAAGTAGGGGCATTCCATAAGCATGCCTAAGTGTGTTATTTGAAAGTGAAAGCATAAATCCAAGTATAATCATGTGAATTTGAATAAAGTAAGTAACAAGGACTATTTGCCTATGTTTATAAAGTTCTGTTTACCTATAGCAAATGGACAATGCAAGGAGCGATGATACAGCAGGGTCCTCAAATGCCCGAATGAATAGAATGGAACAAATGCTTACAACGTTAACTGAAGTGGTAATGCAACAACAGAGGCAACAACCTTTACCACCTCCACCCCGCCGGCTTAAGTTGAAACGGGCAACAACAACATAATTAACATGACTCAGAAATTTATGAAGATGAAGCCGCCAACTTTCTTGGGCGGCATTGAACCACTAAAGGCAGAAACTTGGCTACTAAAGATGGAAAAATTATTTGAAGTGTTCCCCTGTTCCGAGGTTCAGAAAGTCTTATTAGCCACCTACACTCTGAAGGACGAAACTCAGAGATGGTGGTTACTAGTTCGAAATGGCAATGAGAATATGACATGGACTCAATTTAATACAATTTTCTATGACAAGTACTTTCCCCAGTGCTTCCGAGACCGGAAGGTTTCAAAATTCCAAGAACTCAAACAAGGCAGAATGTCTGTAGCTGAGTATGAGGCTAAGTTTACTAAATTAGCCAGGTTTGCTCCTCATATGGTGGACACGGACTACAAAAAGGCCCACAAATTTGAGGGTGGGCTGGATTTAGATATATTGGATCGGGTGGGAGTTCTGAATCTACCTACGTATGTGAACGTGTTGGACAGGGCATTAATGGCAGAAGCTATTTTGGTAGCAAAGAAACAAACTCTCGCCCCACGAATTGACTGGATGGGAAAAAGGTCTGGGAACCATTTCAAAAAGAGCCGTTCATTTACAGAGAATAAGAGACAAAACACGGGATCTTACAGTGGCTCAAGCCAAAGTAATGGCACTACACCGACTTGCCCAAAATGTGGTAGAAAACACAAGGGGGTTTACTATCGAGCTTCGGGGCCTGTTTCAGGTGTGGAAAAACCGGCCATGTAATGAATGATTGTCCTATCAAATTCAAAAATGCCAACCGCCCAATGGCAAGTTCAGCCGGATCCGCTTCTACATCCAAGATGAATACGAAAACTAACACCGGGAAAGAGACTTCGAGACAGGGTCGAGTATTCTCTTTAGTGCCTAGGGATGTACAAAACACTGAATCAATAGTGTCAGGTATCATTTCTATTTGTGCTCAGAATGCATATGTGCTAATTGATTCTGGTTCCACACATTCATTCGTATCGTATGTTTTTTCTCAGAAATTAACTAGACCATTAGAACCTATGAACTGTTTGCTATCTGTAACTACACCGTCTGGGGGTTCCATGATATGTGCCTATGTTTATTCGGCATGTGATCTTATGATTGACGAAATGACATTGTATGTTGATTTATTACCCCTGAACATCGATTATTTTGATTGTATTCTGGGTATGGATTGGTTGACTAAATACTGTGCCACCCTTGATTGTGTGAATAAATCTGTCATATTTCATCCACCCGGTATGCCCGAGTTTACTTTCACTAGAAATGGGGTAGTCCCTCCGCCATACTTGATTTCATTTATGAAAGCCAAAAGGCTGTTAAGAAAGGGGTGTCGGGGCTATTTGTGTAGTGTGTTGACTATGTCTCCGAATAGTGCTAGTGTAGAAACTATTCCTGTGGTTTATGATTTTCCTGACGTGTTTCCCGATGATCTACCCGGGGATTTAATTGATAGGAAATTGAATTTACCATCGATGTAATACCTAGAACACAGCCCATCTCTAAGACTCCATATAGGATGTCGACTTCTGAATTGAAAGAATTAAAAGCCCAACTTCAAGAACTCTTAGACAAGAAATTCATTCATCCGAGTACTTTACCATGGGGTGCTCCAGTGTTATTTGTCAAAAAGAAGGACGGATCTTTGAGACTATGTATTGACTATCGGGAATTGAACTAAGTGACCATTAAGAACAAATATCCATTACCTCGAATAGATCATTTGTTTGATCAACTCCAAGGAGCCCAAGTGTTCTCTAAAATCGATCTTAGGTCCAGATATCATCAATTAAAGGTTAAAGCAAAAGACGTAGAGAAAACCGCATTCAGGACTAGATATGGATACTATGAATTTTTGGTAATGCCCTTTGGGGTAACAAATGCACCTGCAGCTTTTATGGACCTAATGAATAGGGTTTTCAAGCAATATCTCGATGAATTCATTGTTGCGTTTATTGACGACATTTTGATTTATTCTAAAGACAGGGAAGAACATGGGAACCACCTGAGAACTACCTTGCAGACTTTGAGAGAAAAGAAATTGTATGCTAAATTGTCCAAATGTGAATTCTGGCTTGACAGTGTAGCATTTCTGGGGCATGTAATCAATAAGGATGGTGTCTCTGTTGACCCTCAGAAAATTGAAGCTATTGTGGATTGGCCGAGACCGACAAATGTAACAGAAGTTAGAAGTTTTCTGGGACTAGCCGGTTATTACAGAAGATTTGTGAAAGACTTCTCAAAGCTTGCAATGTCATTGACACAATTGACACAGAAGAATGTACAGTTTGATTGGAATGATCAACGTGAATCAGCCTTTCGAGAATTGAAAACCAGATTGGTGACTGCACCAATCCTAACCTTACCTAATGGTACTGACGGGTTTCAAATTTACAGTGATGTTTCGTATAAAGGGTTGGGTTGCGTACTTATGCAAAATGGGAAGGTAATTGCCTATGTTTCTCGATAGCTTCGTCCTCATGAAAAGAATTACCCGACCCATGATCTTGAACTGGCAGCTGTGGTGTTTGCCTTGAAAATTTGGCGTCACTACTTATATGGGGTAACTTGTGAAGTGTATACCGATCATAAAAGCTTGAAATATCTCTTCACCTAAAAGGAATTAAACATAAGACAGAGGCGATGGTTAGAGTTAATCAAAGATTATGATTTGCAAATTTTGTATCACCCAGGGAGAGCTAATACCGTAGCAGATGCTTTGAGCCGAAAATCAATGGGAAATTTGTCATGTTTGTTTACCAACCAGAAAGAACTGTTATATGACTTAGAAAATAATGAGATTGAGATGGTGGTACGTGAACAGGGCGGAATACTAGCCGCTATTTCCGCTCAGCCTGCAATCATTGAAGAGATCGAAGAGAAGCAACTTGAAGATGAATACTTGAAAAAGGTTGTAAAAGAACTTGATTCGAAGCCGAGGCCAGGGTTTGTGTTTGAGAATAATGTGCTGAAATTTCAAAATCGTCTTTGTGTACCTGATTGTTGTGACTTGAGAAAACGTGTTATGTCTGAAGCCCACAATACTAAATTTGCTATGTATCCAGGGAATACAAAGATGTACCACGACTTGAAACAAAATTTCTAGTGGCCTGGAATGAAAAAAGTGTATTGCAGATTTTGTGGCTAGATGTTTACATTGTCAACAAGTCAAAGTTGAACATCAACGACCCGCCGGTTTGTTACAACCGCTTCCAATACCGGAATGGAAATGGGAGCACATTACCATGGATTTCATTGTCGGTTTGCCTCGCTCTTCTCGAGGTATGGATTCTATTTGGGTTATAGTTGATCGTTTGACTAAGTCTACTCATTTTCTGCCTGTCAAAACTATTTATAATGTGGATAAGTTGGCTAACATGTTGTAACAGGTCCGCAAGGGAACTCACAGGTACAGTTCGGACTCCCCTTTTTGTTTGTTGCGGTTCGTAATCTGAACCAAAGAGTCCAACTCTGGCAAATCGTTTTGAGAAAAAACAGATTTTGAAAAGAAGTGCCAAAACATGGACTGCTTTGCCAGATATAGAGTCGCCACCTAAATATTTTAAAATGGGAAATTTAGGAAACCCTGACTCGGTGCCGAAGGCCACGTGTCCGTCATCACCAAAGTTGTCTTGGCTCGGGAGCTTGGGTACGATCGGGGAAGGTCAGCTATGAGCACCCCTTTCGCCCGGTTCGAAGACCGGCCTCTACTAACCATGATATCCAATTTTGAAAACGTTATGTGTTCTTATTCCGATTATTAGCCTAGAATTACTATGTTATGCGCACAGCAAACAAGTATAGACTAGATTGCCTAATTTGGAAACAAGCATTGCATATCGTTTGTTTTGAAAGTGCTTTGGAATTTACTACTCGCAAGTAGGCTAAAACACGGATTTCAACGAGTTTTCCAACTCAAGCAATCCAACCTCCACCCATAGGCATTCAAACAGTTATCTCATATAAGCATTTAGCCTCATGGTAAGCATGCTGTCATGGCAACATTCACACGCATACGATATGCTAAAGCGTAAAACTCACCTAGTACTCCAAGCCAAAACAGAAACTAGTTAGTAATCATATGCATGATCCTAGTTTATGTTAAGTGGCTAATGCAACACAAGCAAGGGTGTAAATCTAGACAGGCTCGGCTATCTTAAGCATGGCAGGTGAAATGCTACAAGTAACAAGTATTCAATTTGGAATTTGAAATACAATGCAGTTAGCGTGATGCGCCGAGCCCGGTGCATGTAAGACAAATGTATGGATGCACGCATGCATTGCATAAGGTATGCCAATTCAAATATGCCCTAATCTACCATCATAAGCAGGTAAATAAAAGGAAGAAAGAAGTGGGGGTTGGAAGACATGCACACACGCACCCACACTTATTACAAATTCGCCCTCGCTCGGAGGGACCAAAAGAATATACAGTCCGAATAAAAATCGCTAAATTAATTATTACAAAACTTCTAGTCTAATCAAAATAAATGCAAAGAAGAGATGGCTGCAGCCCCCGCCTCGGGATGCGTAAATAATGCATGTTCGATCCAACTTGCCCGGGAACCCGTTGCCATACCACTGCCGCCTCTGTTTTCACTGTCCTGCCTTTCTGAAAACTGCCAAAGTCCCAGGACACCTTCTATGCACACTGCAGTACACCATCGGCTGGATGAAATGACCACCGGCTGTTTAAAATGACCATCGGCTGCTTGAGAGGTTATCGGCCACCAATACATTGCCGGTCGGCACTCTGTTCTGCCGGTCGGCAAACAATTCCTGCGGAAGACAGTTTTGACAGCAACAGGCCAGACAGTGTATGGCATGGAATTTCAAGGCAATGTATGCATGGACACACTCCCTATCATGCAATGGACTCAAGAGAGCATGGCCCTTGACCCCGGGCCATCAATGGCGCATTTCGACGCATGATGGCCTAAGAGGCCAAGTTTGCATTTCAATGTCAAATGCAATGCACACAAACATACAAGGGACCCAACCTCAATCATGGTTGATCAAGAGGTGAGGCAATGCACAACAATGCACATGCAACCGAAGCGTGCAAGCTAACACACAAACATGCAATGCAACTACATGGCACATACAATGTACATAACATAACATGCACAACGCATTGAAACATGGCATACACAATGCAAGATGGGCTTACACCAATACAAGTGGACCTCAGCCACACTCACATAGGAGGCCATTAGGGTGAAATGAGGCAACCGAAATGCACACAAACATGTCCAATGCATAGATCAACCTAAGATACAACATGCAACTCTAACAAGGCATGGCAAATGATGAAAACATGGCATATAAACATGCAGATTTCAGCTGGAACATGATGCCAAATGACCCCGAAATATGCAAATACGTCATACAATAGATGCTATAGGCCCCGAAACCCAAAACTAGTCGGATGCATTGAACTATAACTATGCAAAGCAAGCATTTTTAGACTATGAAGCATGAAGACAGAAGCAAGGAAGCCCCAAAACAAGCATGTTTACAGTTCAAAACATGGCCAAACAGTGAACAAAAGTGAGGCTAAGCTATCATGCAAAAATGGCTCCGCAAGGGGGGTAATGAAGCAAGTGGTGGATGCAAAGCCCAAACTGAAAAAGACCCTTCTACAACACTGAAGAGGGACCAAAAATATGACTACTTACAGTAGATGACAAGCCCCAAGTCAATAAAAAACATGCTCAAAATGCAATGCAAGATTAAGGCCACAAGAGGGCTATAACATCAAGTATACAAAACATGCATCAAACAGCAAAGACCCTTCATGGGACATGGAGAGGGGGTCAAAATAAGACCCTTTTCAGTTCTGATCAGGGTCGAAAAACAGAAGCTCAATGTGCTAACAAGTCATGCAAAAATGGGGACCAAAGAGGGGTTCAATGGCAAGTGACACATGGAGGTCCCCAACAATGTTGAGCCCTTCTTCAATGTTGAAGAAGGGCTCAAAATAAGCCTCTTTACAGTTTACATCGAAGCTCAAAAATACTTGTAAATAAGGCTAACCAATGAAGCTAAAAAATGCAAGTTTAAGGGAAATGGGTGCTTACCCTTGAAGAGCAGCAAACCAGCAGCCCTTGGTCCAAGTTTCTGAGCTTCTAACCTCTGCAAATGGCCTCCAAAGTGCTGGAATGGAGGATGGAGGTGTTGTGCTAGGTGTTGTAGGGCAAATGATGCAAGAACAAAGGTGTTTGGAGGCTTGCATAAGATAGATATAGAGGGTTGTAGATATATATGTTAGATATATATGTCTACTCTCTGGTTTTTTACTCAAAAACTCCAACCCCAACAATGGAGGAGGAGGGCTCCTTATATAGGCAAAGGCAAAGGCTCCAAGCTTCTCCAAGAAGCTAAATGAAAGGGGCAAAGGGTGCAAATGGCTCAAGGCTTCTTGGAGAAGCTAAAACAGCTGGCCAAGCTTCTCCAAGAAGCTTGGCCAAAGGGTTCAAGCTTCTAGAAGCAAAAGGGGGGTCAAAGGCTCAAAAGGGTGCAAAATAGCCACATATATGCATGGGGGGTCGGGTCTGTGCATCCCAGCTGGCACAGCTGGCATGCACCATGCCTGCAAGAGTCAAAAGGGTCAAATCGGCCATGAAAAGAGGTCATCGGCCAAATAAATTGCCGGTCAGCACAATAAATTGCCGACCTGCAATTTGTACTGGCCGGTCGGCTAAATAGAGTGCCGATGAGTGGCTGATGAGGTCAAAAAGTGCCGGTGGATGTCCATATTGAAGCCCCGGAAGTTAGCTTTCCAATGGCGCAAACCTTGCATTAAAATTCCTTCTGTGGAAAAAGTTATGCCCATTTTGGTGAAGCCGCGCAGATTCGATCCAACCGGGAGGATGTCCAACTTCAACTGATCATATCTCCCCCACCCGGATTTGGCTTTGAGAGATTCTCGAGTGCAAAATGAAGCCCCGGAAGTCTTCTTTCCAATGGTGGTGGCCTCATAGCTCAACTCCAAGTGTATAGACAAACAAGCTTGATTTAGCGAGGACTGCTCGTCCTCTCCTACCCGGATCCTTGCCGAACTTCTTCTCCAACTTGTTTTCTCCCTCTTCTCCTCTTTTCTTCAACTTCAAACCCCTAAGTAAGGTGTTTTGAAAGATTTTTGAAGACTTCATCTCTTCTTTCATTAATTTCCACTTTGTCCTTGCTCGGTTTATCGAAAAGCGCAACATTTACCGAAATGCGAGCGTCGGAACATCGTAGGAATTTTATTTCAAAAATGTTTTGAAAGAGAGGGTTTTAAGGTCTAAAAACCATTCAAAATAATTTCGGTCCAAAATGGGGTGTGAAGTTGAGATTTGTCTCTCTCCTTGCCGAAGAAATTGGACCTGTGCCCTGCACACATTTCTCCACCAAGAAAACCATCAGTAGTGCCCAAGTCTTGTGGGCGGTCAAAAATGGGGTGTCTACAGTTGCCCCTCTTTGACAGAACTCGGAAGTCATAACAATGACGTGAGTGAATGTCAAAGCCCAGAGACGTCCCATTTTTGACAAGGCCGAAGACTTGGACAAACAAACAAAATATAGATGCAGTTGGTTGAACCCGTAGGCTGCCTACGTATCCCTTTGTAAGGAATCAAACCAGCGTAGTTCAGGGGCAGGATGCAAAGTGATGCACAATGCAAGTGCATAACTTATGATTATGCAAAGAGAGCTGTGATGAAGCAATTATAAATGCAACATTTTAAGCGAATGCTATGCAAGCAAGTAGACATGAACCAAACTACATCTCATGTAGAAAGGATGTAAGAGAATTATGCAATTCTCATGAACATGTGCGTTAGATACACAAAAGTGAACGAAGTGTGATAGATACACTAAGTGGACAAACATGTGTGATGGATACACCAAAGTGAAGAGAGTGTGATGGATACACTATATGAATAAAGTGTGATTGATACACTAAGCGAATACGTAAACGAATGTGTGTGATGGATACACAAAGGGAGCATGTGATAGATACAAAAGGTGAACGTGTGTGGTAGATACACAAAGTGAAGCGAGTGTGATGGATGCACTATATGAAGCAAAGCGTGATGGATACACTGTATGAAGCAAAGTGTGATGGATACACAAGATGAGCATAGTGTGATAGATGCATAAAGAGAAAGTGTGTGATTGATACACAAAGCGAGCGTGTGATGGATACACAAAGCGAAATGAGTGTGATGGATACACTAAGCAAATATGTGATAGATATACTAAGCGAATGTGTGTGATGGATACACAAAGGGGGCATGTGTGATTGATACACAAAGCGAGCGTGCGTGATAGATACAAAGCAAGTGTGTGATAGATACACTATATGAACGAAGTGTGATTGATACACTAAATGAATGAAGTGAGCAAAGCGTGATGGATACTGTAGCACGCGCCCGTGGGCTTCGCTCTACAGTTCGGACTCCCTTTTGTGTTGCGGTTCTAAATCTGAACCAAAGAGTCCAACTCTGGCAAACGTTTTTGAGAAAAAAACAGATTTTGAAAAGAAGTGCCAAACATGGACTGCTTTGCCAGATTACAGAGTCGCCACCTAAATATTTTTTAATGGGGGAATTTAGGAAACCCTGACTCGGTGCCGAAGGCCACGTGTCCGTCATCACCAAAGTGACTTGGCTCGGGAGCTTGGGTACGATCGGGGAAGGTCAGCTATGAGCACCCCCTTTCGCCCGGTCCGAAGACCGGCCTCTACTAACCGTGATATCCGATTTTGAAAACATTATGCGTTCTTATTCCGGTTATTAGCCTAGAATTACTATGTGATGCGCACAACACAAAAGTATAGACTAGATTGCCTAACTTGGAAATAATCATTGCATATCCGTTTTGTCTCGAAAAACGTGTCAGATTTTGCTACCCGCAAGTAGGCTAAAATACGGATTTCAATGAGTTGTTCCAACTCAGACAATCCAACCTCCACCCACAGGCATTCAAACAGTTTTATCTCATGTAAGCATTTAGCCGCATGGCAATCCTATTGTCATGGCAAACATTCACACACATGTGATTATGCTAAAGCAAAAACACTTACATCGTACTCCGTGCCAAAACAAGAAACCGGGTTAGCAAACATGCATGACCTAGTTCATGTTAAGTGGCTAGTGCATCGCATACAGGGATGTAATCTAAACAGGCTCGGCTAACCCTAAACATGGCACGTGAAATGTTACAACTATCACGTATTCAATTTGGAAACTGAAAGTTACAATGCAGTTTGTATGATGTACCGAGCCCGGTGCATGTAAACAAATGCATGAATGCACGCATGTATTGCATAAGGTATGCTAATCAAATATGGCCTAATCTACCACTGTAAGCGGATAAATAAAAGGGATAGAAAGAAATGAGGATTGGAAGACATACATGCCCACGCACCCACACTTATTACATTTTTGCCCTCACTCGGAGGGACCGAAATAATAATACAAATAATTAACTACGCAAACTAATTAATTATTACAAACTCACTAAATTAATTAGACAAATGATTAATCTAATTAAAACAGTAAATGCCTCGGGAGGAGGGCCCAAATGCGTCGCGCGCCCGGGATTCGTTCAGAATCGCACTGTCATGCAAGTGTGCCTCTGTTTTCCCTGCTATCCTTCTCTGAAGATTGCCAAAGTCCCAAGAGTGCCTCTAAGGGCACTGGGGAGTACCACCGGCTGGGGTACAACACCACCGGCTGAAGGATGTGGCCACCGGCACTGAGTGAAGATATCGGCTGCCATTTGACTGCCGGTCGGCACTAAAAAGTGCCGGTCGGCACAAAATGCCTGCAAAACCTGCAACTTACAGCAGCAGAGGGCAAAACTTGCATGGCAATGCATTCAAGGCATATATGCACCAAACACACTCCCTATCATGTTATTGACTCGAAGGGGCATGTGCCTCGATTCTCGGACCACCAATCGCGCATTTCCATGCATGATGGCCCCAAGAACCAAGAATGCAACTTTGATTTCAAATGCATGCAAACCACATAAACAAACAAGAGTGCCAAACCTCTATCATACCTTATTTCAAGAGGCCTAGCATGCATGCCAATATGATGCAATCCTAGACATGGCAACTAACATGCAACATGGCAATACAATGCGAACATGTAAGTAAGCATACAAGGCAAGCATGCAAACCAATTGAAAGATGGACTTATACATGAATTGGGCAACTCTAAAAGGCCCAAAAATCAGTAGCCACAATGCTAAATTATGAGGGCCAAACACACATGCACACATACACATGTTAAGGTGCCAACACTTAAGCATAACAACAACATTCAAGCACACTTGAAGAGGCCAAACATGGGCTAAAAGCATGCATGGAAAACTCTGAAATTCATGCAAAACATGAGGCCAAATATGCAACAAATGGCCCAAGTCTTGAAACAAGCCATGAAGGCTTAAACCAAGGCTAAGTCTATCAAGCTTCACAAAGCTAAAGGGACTCAAAACAGGTCACAAGTAGACCTAGACAAAGCCTAAGGAGCACCTAGATGACATCTAAGAGGCTCAAGTACAAAGGCATGCAACATGACCAAAACATGGAGTATTCAACACATGCTTTTAAAGCATTAAAGAAGCAACTAAAGCATGCATACAAGCACACCAAAAAGTCTGAAATAACATGCTAGATGGTTTCAAACTACCAAAAATGAAGCAAGCATGGCATGCTACACACTCATACTCTCAAGGCCAACAAGCCAAATGCAAAGGAGCTATATAATGCATGATAGGATCGACCCAAATGGCTATGGACAGAGTTAAATCATGGCAAAATAAGCACACAAGCTTCATGGATCTAGGCCTAAAACATGTTCAAAACAAAGGCATGCAACCTAGACATGTTAAGGCATCAAAGAGACATTACAAGGCAACTATGCTAAGCATGCATAAGGGACCTAAACTAACTTGAAATCATGTTATAACATGGCAATATAAGCATGGAAAACAAGTCAAACATGCTTAACACACACTCAAGCATGAAGCTCCTTTGGAAGCCAAAATTTGCCCTTTTCAAGGACATCAAGGAGAGGGGGTGGCCCTCTCCTTCTTGAGACTCTAAGGCATGCTCCTCACCACTGAAATCCCTCAAGATTTCAGTGGTGAAGAGATCCTAACACCAAAGTCTCGGATCTCTCACAAAATAGCACAAAAAGTGACCTTTTCAAGGCCTAAAGGTGGTCAAACCTACTCAAACCACAAAACACTCTTAATATACAATGAAGAGGGTCAAAAAAACAGAACTTTTATGTGCCAAACACTAAGCTCAAAAACTACTTTAAAGCAAGTAAAAATAGAGTGCAAAAATGGGGAAAAATGGTAGTTTTGTTACCTTTGAAGACCACCTTCACAAAGGTTGGAGTGGATGGGTCCTTGAGCTCAAAACCAGTCAAGAACACTAAGAACAAACCTCTGGAACCTCAGAACTAAGAGGAAGGTGGAACACTAGGTGCTTGTGTGCAATAGTAAGGCACAAAACACCTAGTTTTCAAAGAGAAAGAGAGAGATAGAGTGTATATCTATTCTAACCCTAAAAGAACCAGAGCTCTAACTCTCTAACAATGTCTAAAGCTCTCAGATTTTGTAACCCTTGAGCAAAGGGAAGAACCTTCCCTCTTATAGGCAAAAAGCTTACAAGCTTAGTCCCTAAGCAAGCTCATCCCTCCATACACGTGTATGGAGGGGAAACCAATTGCACACAGCTGTCTGAAAATATCTCAGAAAGCAAGTGCACAGTGCCCGGCCGGCAAAAAATGTCATTTTGACAAAATTAGTGCCGACCGGCACAAAATAGTGCCGACCGGCACAATATAGTGCCGATGGCAACTCTAGCCAGCCGGTGGCCTCTAGCCCCAGCCGGTGGTATGTGGGGATGCCTCACAAAGCATTCCCTGCCCTCCCAAGGCAAAACACAAGTGTTTGGTGCACAACCAGACACAAACGGTCGAGTCCGGAGGTCCTGAGGCACGGCGCGCGTAGCCGAGAACTCCGGGAATCTCCAAACGAACACAAACATGGATAATCACCGAGTGTTCCAACGGTGACGTCCAAGTCTTGAGGACGGTCAAAAATGGGGTGTCTACAGATACACAAAAGGCAAACACAAAGTGTGATAGATGCACTAAGTGAACAAGTGTGATGGATACACAATAGGTGAACACGAAGTGTGATCGATGCACTTAGTGAACAAGGTATGATTGATCTACTAAAAGTGAACACAAAGTGTGATAGATGCACTTAGTGAACAGGAGTATGATTGATATACTAAAGGTGAACACGAAGTGTGATAGATGCACTTAGTGAACAAGTATGATGGATATACTGAATGTGAACACGAAGTGTGATAGATGCACTTAGTGAACAAGTATGATTGATATACTAAAGGTGAACACGAAGTGTGATAGATGCACTTAGTGAACAAGTATGATGGATATACTAAATGTGAACACGAAGTGTGATAGATGCACTTAGTGAACAAGTATGATTGATATACTAAAGGTGAACATGAAGTGTGATGGATGCACTTAGTGAATAGGAGTATGATTGATATACTAAAAGGTGAACACGAAGTGTGATAGATGCACTTAGTGAACAAGTATGATGGATATACTAAATGTGAACACGAAGTGTGATAGATGCACTTAGTGAACAAGTATGATTGATATACTAAAGGTGAACACGAAGTGTGATGGATGCACTTAGTGAACAAGTATGATTGATATACTGAGCGAATGAAGTGCATGAAATGTGATTGATACACTAAGTGGAGAGAGCGTGATTGATACACTAAATAAACATGTGAGAGATACATGAAGCAAACGAAAGTAAATGAGGTGTGATGGATACACTAAAGTGAACATGTGATAGATACATGAGGCAAACAGAGTGAATGAAGTGTGATGGATACACTAAAGTAAACAAAGTGTGATAGATACACGAAATGGGGTGGTGGTGGGTGGTGGTGGCAGGTGGGGGGTGAGTGGTGGTGGCAGGTGGTGGTGGGGGTGGGTGGTGATGGTGGAAGACGGTGGTGGAAAATGGTGGCGGGTGGTAGCTAGTATTTGGTGGTAAAAAAAAAAAAAACTCAAAATCAAAACGGAAACACATTTTTTATATTTTCATTTTTTGGCCAAATTTATAAACTGAGACCACTGATTTATAAATCAAAAATTTTACTAAACAAGTTTTTATTTGAGTTTTTTAAATTTTTTGTAAATATAAACAGAAAACTGAAAACGTAAGTGTTACCAAACGGCACACGTTTTCAGTTTTCTGTTTATATTTACAAAAATTTTAAAAACTCAAATAAAAACTTGTTTAGTAAAATTTTTGATTTATAAAATCAGTGGTCTCAGTTTATAAATTTGGCCAAAAAATGAAAACACAAAAAATGTGTTTCAATTTTGAGTTTTCAGTTTTTTTTTTTTACCCCCCAATACTAGCCACCACCCGCCACCATTTTCCACCACCGTCTTCCGCCACACCACCCACCTCCCACCACCACCTGCCACCACCATCACACCCATCTGCCACCACCACACCACCACCCGCCACCACCACCCACCACCTGCCACCCACTCGCCAACCACCACCACCCACCACCCACTACTACCATCCATTGCCCATCACCACCACCCGCCACCTACTTGCCACCACCACTTACCACTCACCTGCCACCACCATCCACCACCTGTCACCACCAGCAAATTTTAATAGATATATATGGAACTAGACCTTTTTGTGAGCATTGTCAAATACAATAAATAAATAAATATATAAAATGGATACTTATTATTTTGATCACGGTTTTTTTATTTTATAATATGTATGAAAATTCCCATATTGGGAGTTTGCTTTAGGCTCTGAAAAACTCACAGTCGGCCCTATGTCATACACCAGTACGTGACCTCGAGAGAGGTGTCGATGCTTCATTAGTGACCATAAATTCATAAATTCATAGTTTATGTATTCAGGGATCAGAGTGGGATTTTGGCGTGTTCTCTGGCCTTGAAGGTGCGAAGAAAAGCCGGACCCAAGGTTATACGAGATTGCATTGGAGAGGGCTGGAATTATTGCACCAGAAGAGGCATTACACATCGGAGACAGCATGCGCAAGGACTATTTGCCTGCAAAGAGCTCGGGGATGCACGCGCTGTTGTTGGACAGATTTAAGACTCCTGATGCCGATAATTGGAGGAAGTCCGGCACGCCTGTTCTCCCTGACCTTGTGGCTGCACAGGCATGGCTGGCTTCGGAAAATTTGATTTGCTAATAACCTTGTATTTTCTGTAATGCTGCTCAATACTTACTGATATGATGATGTTGGAAAGAAAAGAAAGATATTCATTCTGTGATATTCTAAGCAATGTTATTGAGTTTAGTTCACAAGACATTTAACATTAGATGTTCTGTCTGTAATTTGTGTTCCTCATTCTTGCAGTCAAATAAGAAAGTTCCTAGAAAGATCAATTGTCTGTTAGAGCAAATGAGAAATTAATTGCATATGATATGATGCTTAAGTCAATTACATATGGGTTAATTACACTTAGTATCTTTGTACTTTAACTAAAATGTAGTTTTGGCCTTTTTATTTTCACTTGAAAGAGTCAACTTCATACACTGTAAGGTTGTGTTTGGATTATTGATTCGGGTAGGGATTTGGAAAGGAAAATAGAAAAGGTAGATAAAATATGAATACAGTATAATTACATTTCATTCATATTTTTCTTTTTCTTTTTCAAATTCTATCCAAATACATGATTCAGATGCAACTTAAATCAAATTGCAATGTCATTCTAGTGTCTATATGATGTTAACAAGGCTAGTGAAATCTTTACATTTAATTCAAGTTATAAGTCATCTTTTCGTTTATCTACTATTATTGAGGCACTATACTTCAAGTTTTTATAATGTCATTATTTCATTTATCTATTATTAATGATTAATGAAAATTAAAGATAAAATGATAAAAGTGAGATTTTATTATCAAATCCCTATTAAATAAGACAAAATCAAACAAGAAATCACCTAAAAAAATGAAAAAATAAAAAACTTAACGCGCTCTAAAATAACAAAATTAAGTCTGGATGATGCTAAAAATAAATTCAACACTTGTGAAATATTTTTTACGAAGACAATACTGTTGATGAGATAAATACCAACCAAACAAATGATCAGAAATTAAATATCCTAACTTTGAGTGGGTGCAAGTCAAAATCTTCAATATTTATTTTAATACAAAATTTGTTACATTGCTTACTCAATTTTTTAAAATTAAAAACATGACAAAAAAATTCTAAACTAGCGAATTAAAGGAACATTGTAATCTTACAAAATATATGGAATTTTATTTTCTTATAATAATATGATGATTTATTTTATTTTTTGTAATTAAGAACCATGTTGAAGGACTTTTTGTTTTGAAGTGGGAGTCCTCAATTCAACCCCATATAAAAAATGTTTTTATTAAATCTTTCTCCAATACTATTCCAAACTAAATACAATTCCTAATGTCCTACTTTTTCTTCTTTCTTTTTTTTTTTCTTTTTTTCTTTTTTTTTTGTGTGGTTAAATTAAAAATAAAAAATTTGATTAAATCTAATTCCTGTTCAACTTGGATTAGATCTCCAAAACCTATGGAAGTGTGTGTTGGTAAATTGATTACTACTATATATTAAATATATTTCATGCAAAGAGTTACAAAACTGTTTCTAACAAAATATTGAACTTAATTTTCATGGCTTCTAAGTTGGTACCAAGTGAAGATTTCATTCGCGATCCAGATTTCTCAATGACACATGCTCAATGTATAGGGATGGAGCTTTATGCTCTTATCTCGGATTTTGATGTAGACGAAGGCGAGCATGAAAAATTCTGTAAAGAAAAGAAGGCTACAAATTTAACGGTGGACATGTTATTTAAAAAATTACTAGAGAAGAAACTTGTACTGAGTAGAAGGGGAGCGATGAATGAAAATAGTCCCAAAGGTTCTGAGAAGATTGAATGTCTGAAGGGAAGTTAATTGTCATTACAACCATTGATACCAATCTTTTACAATTACAAATATTTAGGTGGTGTTTTTTTTTTTTTCTTTTTTTGGGTTGAGGAACAGGGAGTGGCCAGGTTTTAAAAAGCGGCCACAACCGTTACGTAACGCCGTTACGTAACGATTGTGGTGGTTACCGTCACCCGTTACGACAGCTTTTGCAGTGTGATTGAGATTCACAGGTGTGTCGGCCGTAGCGGCAGTCATAATAGTGCCGTAACAGCTGCAACGGCCTATTACGCACCGTTACGTAACGATTCCAAACTGCTTCTTTTGAAAAAAACACACAAAAAAAAAGTTGAAAAATGGAAGAAAAGGGATAGAGAGAAGATGGAAGATAAAGAGAGAAGATGGAGGAGCAAGAGATAGAGAGAGAGAAAAGGGAAGATGAAGAACATGTTATTGATTTGTTAAAGCTGTAAGACATATGCTATTCTATTCAACTACTATCACTCAACCATTTTATTTATGTGTGTCTATCTATATATTGTTTGATAATAATAATAATAATAAGTGTGATCATTATCTATTTACCTTGGTTAAAATATGTATATATATATATATATATATATATTTAGGCTCTTATTTATTCTTTACTTTTGTCATTGTTTATCTTATATATAATAGTTAGTGATTGATTTTTTGTATAATATAAAGTCATTAATTATTAAAATAAAATGTAAAAAACTCAGTTTATAATGATTTAAAAAAATGAAATATATTGGATTATATTTAAAATTTACAAAAATAATCAATATTTATTTTAAACCCAATAAATATGATCATGGAAAAAAATATGCATATTAGTAAGTTTTTTTCAAATTGTGCGAAAAATAAAAAAATTCACGGTTCTGGTCACCGCAACCGTTACACTACGGGCTTTACACCCTGCAACCGCAACCGCGCCACAGTCACCGTTATGGCGACCACAACCGCTTTTCAGAACCTTGGAGAGTGATAATAGATTATGTAGGTTCTTCATGCTCTTTTATTCATTGAATTCAAGTTAATAGATTTTTTTTTTTAAAATTATATTTTAATATGTTGATTAATAGATTGATGGAATGTTTTTTCTACACCTCCATGTAATGATAATTATTATTGTTATTCATCTTAATGTTTTCAATCAAGTCCTCACGACAGTAGGACCTTCCTATATTTCGATAATTCGATTAGTTAATTATTTAAATTTTTATGTGTAGAATATCTATTAAAAATCAATTTAATGACTCAATTATATTTGTCTTTAAAAAAATAGGTGAAGATAAATGTGATGAAATTATGTAATTACATTTATTAAAACAATTTAAGTTTTTTCATGATGATCTACATATGAAATCCCAAAAATTTAACTAATTGAATTGATATAGCACTCCTAATAAACTTGAGGGCCCAAATTCTTTTAGCATGAAATTATTGAAAAAACAGTTTATGCTTTTGGAAAATACTAAACAAATTTTACGACAAATTAAACTCTTATTTTTTTTGGGATTTGGAAATATATAATTGGTTTCACACATTTTCACATAATTACATTGAACTACTTTTTAGTAAAACTAAAAAGTTTGAAATTATTTGTTTGGGAATTGATTATTTTAGTTATTTTTTTAACTTTTCATGAAAAGATATTCAAAAAAATAAAGCGAATGATGTGACAAGCTGTAGTGGTTTTTTTGGCAATTTTAACCAAAAAATTATTGATTGATCTTGGGGCGCCACGTGGCACTGCTCTTCACCAATCACAAACCATTATGTCTCCTCATGTTTCTCAATCACCCAACACAAAATTGTAGATCACATTCCCTTCAATCACTCAATACAAAATCGTGGATTTCATTCCCTCCACCAATCACAATGTATGTACAGTGTCATGTGGCGCTGTCTTGAATCAATCAATAACTTCTTATTTTAACCACTCCCTAAACAAGTCCAGGCGGATATACATCATTGTTTATAAAATGATGACATATTATTTGATGTTTGAGTATATTGTGACTATCGAGTATTTTGAAAAGATGGTTAAAAATCAAATTAATGACTCAATTATATTTGTCTTCAAAAAAATGATGAAATTATGTGATTACATTTATTAAAACAATTTAAGTTTTTTTCATGATGGTCTACATATGAAATCCTAAAATTTTAACTAATTGAATTGAAATAGTACTCGTAAATAAACTTAAGGGCCCAAATTCTTTTAGCATGAAATTATTGAAAAACCAGTTTATGCTTTTGGAAAATACTAAACAAATATTAGGACAAATTAAACTTATTTTTTTGAGATTTGGAAAAATATAATTGGTTTCAGACATTTTCACATAATTACATGAACTTCTTTTTAGTAAAACTAGAAAGTTTGAAATTATTTGTTTGGGAATTGATTATTTTAGTTATTTTTTTAGTTTTTCATGAAAAGATATGTAAAAAAATAAAGAGAATGATGTGACAAATTGTAGTGATTTTTTGGCTATTTTAACCGAACAATTATTGGTTGGTCTTGGAGCACCACGTGGCACTGCTCTTCACCAATCACAAACCATTATGTCTCTTTATATTTCTCAATTACCTAACACAAAAATGTGAATCTCATTCCCTTCACCAATCACAATGTATGTAAAGTGTCACGTGACGCTATTCCTGAATCAATCAATAATTTCGTATTTTAACCACTCCCTAAACAAGGCCAAGCGGATATACATCATTGTTTATAAAATGATGTCATATTATTATTTGACGTTTGAGTATCGCTTCAATCCAAAAGGTAATTCATTTATGATTTTCGATAATGTCTCCAGATCGATGAGAAATTAGATATATATATATATATATATATGTGATGTGATTGTTTCTTTTCAATGTTTGTTAACTAGAATTCCGCGTGATTATGGAAACTAGGGTTTTTTTTTTTTTATTGTTCCCGAAAAAAATGAAACAAAAAGCCTAATGCTTTTATGGGAATTTTGTTGATTTCCCCACCCCCCATTTTGTTGATTTCCCATAAACACGAACTATAATATAGTTTTGGGCAAATTTCTTTACCCATTGTGCTTTACTCCATGTGCAGTTTACACCATAAGCAGATAACACTTTGGAGTTTATGCACTAAAGAGTACACCAATAGGCATTTCGTCCTAGTTAACGCACGTGTAAATGCCAGGACTTAAAAGGAATTATGTGTTCATTTCCAAATGTCTGGATAAACCCCACACATGAAGTAAAGTGAATTTTGCCTCGTAAAAAATACTCCCTCCGTCCCAAATTATTAGTCCCTTATTCCATTTTTCATTGTCCCAAAATATTAGTCCCTTTTCAAAAATCAAGTACAAAAATAATATAAATTTCCTATTTTGCCCTTCTTTTAAATTAATAAACAATATAAAAAGTACAATAATGACATTGATATTCCCAAAAAATGTACTATCAAAAGGGTAATTTTGGAAAATCAACTTTTTTAAAGTGTTATAATTGTACTACCAAAAAAAGTTGGATTCCCAAAAGGGACAATTATTTTGGGACAGAGGGAGTAACAAAAATGTCTTTGGTTTATATAATGAAGCTACTTATCTACAAGGATATTTTAGTTATTTTGCTTAAGCCATTAATGGACTTAACAATGGACCTTAGTTTACAAATTACACAGGATTATGTGCTTATTTTCAAATGACAACAGTTATGTGCACATGGGCCAAACCACAAGGGAGTAAAACTAAAGTGAAATTTGTCCTATAGTTTTTTTTTTTTTGTTTAAAACCCTTTTGAGATCTCTTAAATTTGTTGAAAATTGACTATAATTGGCACGACCACGTAGTCAAGAGTTTTTTTTTTTTTTTTTGGGTAGTGTTGGGTAAAGATCATTGCTAGAGGATAGTGTTGTAATTTTCTTCTTTTTATAATAAATAAATAAATTTGTTAAGATTACATGATACAAAATTATTATTTCTAAAAAAATTGTCACTAGTTTCTGTTTGTCTCCACAAAATAAATAAATAGATAAAGAAATGTGCTTAAAAGAACCAAACTTTCAAATACTAGATCAGGATTTTCATTCCTAAAGGAACATATCTTATGGTATTCAGTTGTCCTGTCGAACAGTCCTAAATTGGCTAATGATATTAAGTTTTATTAGCCATTAGCTTCAATTGAGGTCTAAAAGTTTGCTTTATGAGTTTAATCATTATAATTTTGTCAGATTTTTCATTTTTTTTTTCTCTTGGTGTTTTCAGTCAGTATAGAAGCTGCTTAACCCTTTGTTTCTTTCTTTCTTCTTCTTTTTTTCTTCCTCTTTTTCATCCTGCTAGTTTTTGTATTTTCAATTGGATTCTTTGTATATGATCTCAAAATGGAGATGATAAAGAATGGAACAAAATTGTGTTTTCCAGTTCTATATTTATCCTTCAATGGTCGCTTTTATTTCCTTTAATTTTCCATCTGTTAAAACATATGCCCTTGCCAACTAACTTTTTTCAACTTTCATCCTCCCCAGCCTAAGTTTTGCAACAAATCAAATATGATGTTAGGATTAAATCTTCTCTGTTTCATGGAGTCTAAGCCTTCTACTTCTAATATTTCGATTTGTAGAATTTGGACAATCCCCTAGTATGTTTTTGAGTATTAACTCTTAGATTTAATGATTGTAGAGTTTTTCATTCTCTTGTAATGGAAGGTACGCCTTTCTTGTTTGTGTACTTCTCTGTTTTTGGTTATAAACTCACTTTCCAACTTTCATCCTCCCCTACTGTTGGTAGACTTAAAAAGATGGACTCTGCAAAGAGCAGGATGACATAAAAAGATGTCCACAGTGGTAGCTTCAGTATTCTTTTTGATGAGATGACAAGTGGAAATCATGGATTGTAATGATAAGCTAAAGATTTGTGTTTTTTTCCTTTGATTAGTAGGGTAAGACTGGTTGGTTTGAGAAAATGGATTATGCCCTTTTATGTGAGAAACTTGTGTAGGCTAGTTACAAAAGATTTTATATATTTGGAGGAATTTCATTTACTTTGGAGAAATGAATTCTGGTGAGAATGTTTTTACTCATTGAGTGGCTTTTTTTTGGGGGGGGATAAATAAAGGTGGTATGTATAGGACAAAAGGAATGTAAATTGTTTACAAAATAAAATATATCACAAGCTATACATCAAAAACCTATTCAAAAGCCAAAATTTGGTCTAAGGATGGAGAAACCAACTCTTACAACCAACTATACAAAAGAGACAAAAATATGTTTTAGTTTAGAAGTTCGGTCTTCTCTACCTTCAAAAGTTGTTTTCTTTCTCCACAAAAAACCAGAACTCTAATTATTGAGTGGCTAATTCACTAGAATTCGGTCACTCAAATAAAGTAAATATGAGACAGGACTTTCTCTCTTGGGACAGATTCCATGGCATTTGTGATACAACAAACAACAATATGTTTGCTAAATTCTTTTTTATTTTTTGAAATATGTTGTGGACCATGTCTATATAATCTTTAGCTTGGCAAGGACAAAAGGAAAATTGATGATATTCATGTAGAATTTTTATGCTAAATAAAATCTGACACAACTTTTTTTTCAATATTGCATAACATGCTAGATGCTGGTTGCCTGTCACATCTTAGGTTGGTTTTTGTATAGAACGTAGTTTGTGTTTGCCTATATTCTTGTAGTTGATGAAAATACGAGTGCATCATCTCATAGATGTTAATTTTTTCCCCTTAAGTTTGTGAGTGGATACTTTCTTATTATTTTTGAAAATCTGCCTTAATTTTAGTTCCAAGATTATGAAGCTTGTTAGCTATAAAGCTTGTTAGTTCCAAGATTATGAAGCTTGTTAGATCTATTATTTATCAACAGATCAACAGATATATTAATGATTTGCTTGAATAATATATGAAATAAACAGATCTATAAAATGAATATTAACGATCTATTTATGAATATTAATGATCTATAAAATAAAATAATAGATCTGTTTATATTAATGATCTGTTTATAAATATGTACAACTGGATCATTTCGGTTTTAAGTGAAACGAAGGACCCCCTCTCTCTCTCTCTCTCTTTTTTGTTTGGGTGGATCTATAAGGCATATCATTGTTTACTTGAGAAATTCTTTGAACTCTGCATATATTTTCAATTTGATGAAAGATATGTGGAAAAGGGAAGAAAGAAAAAGAAAAAAGAAAAGAAATGAAGTATAAGTTCTTTTTTGTTTTTATTTTCTCAAATTCCGCTACCAATTGAAAATTCAAAAACAACTTGAAGGTGAAATCTTCTCTCAACTTTGTATTTTAAGGTTGGTGGCCGTTGAGGACTGGCAATGGGGCAAGATCATTAATTTTAGATGATATATAACTAGGGTCGGTCCAAATTTTTTACAAAAGATTCAATGAAAATGATGCAATAGTGGTATTTTTCAAATAATTAATAACTTTAATTTTTTTTTTTTATTGTTTGATTGTGACCTTTGGTTATATCTTAGTTACATTTTAGTGATTTAGTTATAAGGTATATTCCTTAAAAGAGATGTGTATTGTAGAATGATCCTTGAACACAGGCCGACTCTAAGGACAAGCCGGCAAAGCCGTCGCCTTGGCCTCCAGATTTGAGCTAAAAATTATGGCCCAATTTAGGAAAATTTCTTGTAATATTGAGATATATATATATATATATATATTGTTAGACTTCAATTAAATGAAATGCCTAAATTATTTTAATTTTTAACATCAAAACTCACATAACTCCAGCCTTAAACACCAAACTTAAAAACAAAATTATTTTTATAAATGGAAGATCCCAATTATTTTGATTTCAACTTATCAAAACCCAACTAAATCTAGCACTTAATACCAAAACAAAAAACAATATAATTTTATTAGGAAAATTAATGAAACATCTCTCTAACTTTGGATCCAATATATTTTTTTTTATTAATTAAGATCCCTCAATAATATTATTAGAGAAGTTTCAACACATCACAAAGAAATTTCTCTGTGAAGCAAAAATTTCTATGTGAAATTGTTGAATGACTTGAATGACTCAAACTACTATGAAAATATTACATATTATTTATTTTATAAAATCCTAATATCAAGAACCTTAAATTAAAAATGCCAATTTTATTAATGAAGGGCCCAAAGTAATTGATTTCATTTTACCAAATTTCTCCCCAACTTAATTCACCATTGTGAGATTGAGCTTTCTTAAATCTTAATATTCTCTCTAGATGCTTTTAGATTGTGTATCGTTTCAAGTTTTACTTCAATTGTTTGTCAATTTTACTTAAAAAAACTGAAATCTCTAGAATTGAATTGATTGTTGCATGTTGAATAATAGAATATATTATTTATTTATTCATACTTCCAAGAAAGTATAAAGGAATTAATTTCAATTTTTCTGTTAGGTTTTATTTCTTGGCAATCCCGTTTGACAAAACTCCTTTGAGTTGTAATTTTATTTGCATTTTTATTTCGGTGAGGCTATGAGTTGTTAGATGCGAATCCAACCCGAATCGTGCTTTGCAGAAAAGTTTGTAGTGTTTAATTCTTTCAAGATTGCCACTTCGCTGATTATGACGGGGATCGAACTGCCCGGTCAACTCGCGGGGGTCCAGGGGGCAGCGCTCCTTGGCGGGTCCGGGGCAACGTCCCCGAAGCAAAATGCAAAAATGCATTTAAAGTTGCCTATCCGCTCGAGCGGACGTTCCCCCGCTCGAGCGGAGAATGCTGAGTTCCAGAAGTTTAGTTTGCCTGTAAAAATACTAGATGTTGTTTTTTTCCGCTCGAGCGGAACTTTCCGCGCTCGAGCATAGGTCCGCTCGAGCGGCCAATCTGACGCTCGAGCGGAGATCGCGGGACAATTTTCTATAAATACATGTTTCAGTCCAAATCTAGGATAACTTCTCCAGATCTTCTTATTGGGTTTTAGGATTTATATCTGGGGATATTTTGCTGGTTTTCTTTGATGTTTTGATTGAGTATTCAACTCATGGTTTAAGGAGTATACATCAAAGGATTATTTGTTTGTTCTACACAAAAGAGAGAGTTGTTCTTCGGTGGATTCTAAAGAATTCGAGCATGAACCTTTGGTGGATTCTAGAGTGGCTCATCGTCAAGACAATTCCGAGGTGAAGACGGGGTTGGTTCAATTCGGGCGTGGATTCACTAGGTAATTGAGGGTATACCTGTGTAATTCCTTTATATCTTCTTAGTAGATTGTTTTGTGGCAGTTGCCCGTGATTTTTTTATCACAATTGGAGGTGTCCAATTGTGGTTTTTTTACATAAAATTGTTGTGTCGATTTGTCTTGATTGTTTGATTGGGATTGTTATATACTGCTTAAAATTGATACATAATCACAAATCCACATTTAGGGGATTTCTAGATTTTTCATTTTCAATTAAAAATGCAAGAGTCATAATGTTTAGGGGATACAGTGATATAGTTCATTCAATTTTTTTTTCTGTTTTGAGATTATACTTCTAGATTTTTGTCTAGTATTTTTTTTTTGTCGGTGTAAATGGTTAGATATAAAATAATAATACTAGATTTTATCCGTCAAATTTTTTATAATAACTTTTTAAAATTGATTTTATATTTTTAAGTGGTAGATAAAAATATAAAGTCTGATGTTAGGTATTCACTTTGGACCCTTGAATATTCAGAGCCGGCCCTGCTGGAACTTACCATTCGGCCATTTTAGACTAATGAACAAAATTATTTCTCCTCATGACTGCTTTGTTTTTGGTGAAAAATAAATTACGAAGGGTTGGACCACGAACTTCTTGTTGTTGTCATGGAGACCCCACAAAAGGATTCCTATGCCACTTTTAATTTTTACGATTTGCAACAAGAAGAAAAAACATTGGGCTAGCAGTGGAATATTGATTGAGCACAAATTTGAAATAACATTTATTTAAAGTAATTAAGTCTGATAATTAAAACAATTATTTAAAATAGTTGGATTTAAAAGAATTAAACAATTTAGAGCAATTAAGTTTTGGAGATATTTTATAAAATAAAAAAATATAACATTTTATGCTAATTCAAATGTAGACTTCATGTAATACTATAGATAAAGTGACAAATCATAGACATTGTTAGTAATAATAATATGAACATCAAAAATCATGGTGATATCATCTTTTAGATTTTTCTGGCCCATAGCAAAAATATCATATATAGCAATCATATTTGGTATATTGCACTTTTAGTAAGATTTTTAGTAAAAGTGTTAGTATTTATAAAATTATAATTATTGGATGTTTTATCTTAAGCAGTGAAAATGAAAGGATTTAATTAATGTTTTTTTTCTTGTTTTTGGCATGTAAAATGAAAGTGTTACATTAAATTGAATTAATTTTGTCCATCTATTTTTATGCTGATTGAACATAATCTTCCATCACTATAACATATAAGAGTTTTGGAGATCAAATGTTTTGGTCTTTAAAAGTAAAAAAATTATTGTAAAAGACATTTAGGGACCAATTTCTATTGTCGTGAGTATAATCGTTAAAAAGTCGTCCTGAAAGTAAAAAAACAAGGCTTTTAGCGATAAAATTTTGAAATGTCACTAATAAATAGACTTTTAGGGACAAAATAATTTGATCTCAAAATAGTTTATTTTTTAAATAAAAATTTTGGCCCAAAAGAATAATAATTAATCACTAATGTCTAATTTTCATTGCTAAAAATATAATAACGATATTTTTAGCAATAAAAATATTTAATCCTTAAAAAATAATTTTATTCCTAAATTTTAATCTCTAAAATCTTCTTTTTTTTTTTTTTCTTTTTTTTTTTTTTTAGTGCATTTCGATTAGTTGTTTCGTTAAGGTGGGTAGTTTGAAGTAGGTAAGTCTACTGCTTTGAAAAAATTAATTTCGTCCGGTCATCAAATGGAGTAGGTGTAGTATGTCTACTGTTTTGGAAAATTAATTTCGTCCTGTAATCATTAAATTGGGTGAATAAAATTATTTTTTATTATGATTTTTTTTTTAATACTACAAAATAAATTAGAATTAGTTGACCCACAAAAGATTTGTTTGTCATTTTAACTTGGGCAAATTACACAAATAGTCCCTATAGTTTGGGACTTGTGTCACTTTGGTCCCTGACTTTTCAATTGTGACACATTTGACCCTGAATTTTGAATCTTGTTTCAAATAAGGACAATTGAATATATAATTAGATTTTTCAAGGGTAAAATTGTCAATTTGATAAAATATAAACTAATTTGACAAAAATAAATGTCAAGCAAATATTTTTGAATTTTTAAAAATTATTTCTACCTACTAAAAATAAAATTATGTACAATTGATAAATCTTTTAGACATTTTTTTTTTTACCAAATTAATTTTTATTATGTGTTTGGATGATGATCATGTAAAATTAATTTTAAAAAATTAATCATGTAATTTTTATTAATTTTAAATAATTTTATCATTGGTGGATAAAAATAATTTTAAAAATATTAAAAATATTTTTTTGACATTTATTTTTGTCAAATTAGTTTATATTTTATCAAATTGACTATTTTACCCTTGAAAAATCTAATAATATTTTCAATTGTCCTTATTTAGAACAAGATTCAAACTTCAGGGTCAAATGTGTCACAATTGAAAAGTCAGGGACCAAAGTGACACAAGTCCCAAACTATAGGGACTATTAGTGTAATTAACCCTTTTAACTTTGTCCCATTTGTAATAATAAGAAAACAAAGCTGTTAAACATTGATTGAGCAGAAATAATAACAATAATAATAATATGAACGTGCAAAATCATGAATATTTTTTTTTAGTAATGTTAGGCATCTTAAAAATTCTATTAAAATTTTTATTAAATGTCTCGTATGAGTGTAGGACTCACCTAATGTGGGTCCCATGTGGGTCACACATTCATGTGAGATATTTGGTAGAATTTTTGGGATCTCTAACATTTTTTAGACTTTTTTAAGAAAATTAGTCTAAGGTCCCTCTCTCATTTTTAGTAATGAAAGAGATTCACAATATTATTTTGTGATATCTAAAGTCCTTCAACTCCACACCCATATATCACAGAAAAATTTGACTATCTCAAATCAAACCTCATTTTTCTCTCTCTCTCTCTCTCTCTCTCTCTCTCTCTACCAACTTCTCTATTCTCAGATGGGAGACAACAAGCGCAAACAAGGCCGAAAGTCCAAAAACCGACTCCCCGAAACCCTAGATTTCCCAACCACCACCGCCACCGCCACCGCCACCGGCATAGCCTCCTCTTCCTCTCCCACCATTGACAACGACGTTGTCTTCTCTGTTAGCAACGTCGAGCAAGTATGTAGCCACTGTGTTCGCTTCCTATGGAACATTTTCTCTCTTATCTCGCTTCCTTTGGTCGAGAGTCTCGCGACTATCTCTCTTCCCACCTCTCTTTCTCGATCCGTCAAATTTAGCAACAAACGGATATGCTCTATCATCTTTTTTTTCTTTACTAAATTTTTCTAGGCATCAGTCAATTCTAAAGGAAATTGATCAATTGAGTTAGGTTTTTTTATATTTTTAGTGGGTAAGTTGGTTTGTTGAATTATGGCTTTGATCATACTACTAAGTTCTAAAAGATATTATTTTTAATTTGTTTCATTATCTGGATGGCCTTTGAATTTTGTGATTAGTTAGCTATTGTGTGAATTGTTGAATTTTTTGATAGGTATAAATTTTGGAGTAGAATTATTGGATAAGTTAAGACAGAAGTTTTCTTCACAGAGAAATTTGTGAAGAAAGTCAGAGAAATTCTCTGTAAACAAAGTCAGAGAAATTTTAATTTTCTTTGAATAAAACCAAAGAAATTTGTGAACAAAACTAGAGAAATTTCAATTTTTTCTGGTTTGAACCCAGAGTAATTCTCTACACGTAATTAGGCAAATTTCTTTGATTTGGAGAAAATTTCTCTAGTTTGGATCAAATTTCTCTAGAAAGTCCAGAGAAGTTCTCTGAATCGAATTTTCTCTGAATCGATTTGAGGGACCTTAGACATTATGAAAATATTAGATGTCATTTATGTTATAAAATCTTAATACCAGAGGCCCTAAAAAAAATCTCTTATTTTTTTATTCTTAAAAGGAAATTGAAAAACATATTTACATTTTAACATAAGATTAAAAAAACTAATTTTCAAAACAATCCTACCTCTTGGTAAACTCACATGCCTTCGTACTAATTTTAAAGATAATAAAATAACTTAATCAAATGTGTGTCTTGTCTGTACTCATTTGGCGATAGAGAGTGACTATCCGACAAGTTAGACTGATACACGTTGACATTATCTATGAAGAAAATTAAATTATAGTGGTAGAAATTATATAATTAAATTAGTGAACAACGAAAAATATAAAATATCTATTTAATTTTATTTCTAATATTTGATTGATTGATAATAACATTTAATGGTAGATATTATATAGTTAAATTAATGGTGGGAGAGGAAGAGCGAAACGATGGGATAAAAAGTACCGTAACATAAAAACACTATAAAAGTAAATAATTCAACTATTAAATAATGCCACAAACAATAGTCGAATAAATTAAAAGAGAGATCTAGACTATAGCGTTGTAATTCAACTATTAAAATATTAATGCGTTCTTTGAAAAAAAAAATAAAGTAGAGTAACATTAAACACCTTAAAAATGACCAACAATAGTGGATTGACGCAGCAAAATGACCAGCATTTTGGATGGATAGGAAGTCAAATGATAAAGAACACGAAACACTAACAGCAAAACCAAATATATAGAAAGATAGATAGATATGTATGGCTAGTTGTTTGGTCATCAAATCTCTCTTTAAGGAGACGCTTGGAAGGAGAGAGGATAAGAGTTCAACTCCTGCAATATGTTAATCGAATAACTAAGAATGTTAATCTAATAACTAACTACAGATCCAAAACAAAAAAAAAGAAAGTGTGTGTGATGTACCTTTGAATGGACAAATGCCTCTTTTGATGAGTTCATGGAAAAATGACAGAGTCAAGACCTCTGGACCTAATCAACTGTATTTGGTTAAACTCAGTGTTGAGAAACACTACAACATATAAGAGTTTTAGAGACCAAATGTTTTGGTCTCTAAAATTAAAAATTTTGTTACAAAAAACATTCAGGGACCAATTTCCATCATCATGAAGATAGTCATTCAAAAGTCGTCTCAAAAAGTTAAAAACAAGGCTTTTAGCGACAAAATTTTGAAAATGTCACTAATAAATAGATTTTGAGGGACAAAATAATTGGTCTCAAAATAGTTTATTTTTTTAGACAAAAAATTTGGTCCCAAAAGGACAATAATTCATCACTAATGTCCAATTTTCATTGCTAAAAATGTAATAATGACACTTTTCGCAAAAAAAGTATTTAGTCCTTAAAAAATAATTTTATTCTTAAATTTTAGCCTCTAAAATCTTAATTATTTTTTTTTTTTGGTAGTGAAAGGTTACATGGAAGCCTCTCCAGTGTAGAAGCTTGGCTAATTGCATCATGGGTGTCACATGCCCTTGTGATGGGTATGGAACACATGCTACGTGAGGCTTTGTTGTTTTTTCTGCTGGTTGTTGAATATGAACCCATTTTTCTTTCTAAATTCTACCACTATCAAACCAACTCTAAATGACACTCTGGGTCTGGGACTCCTAAGCCTAACTTCCATGTATTTATAGAGTAGCAGTGATATGCTAACACCCAACAAATAAATAAAATTGCAAAATAACTAGGGATTGACCCATTCTATGCACCCATTGAAAAACATATTTTTTATATTACTGTTGTGAAACAGTGTTGGATGATCAATCACTATCATAGAGCTTCTGTTAAAAAAAATTAAAATATGTTATCTAGATTCCATTAGTCATGGTTTTATATAAGAAAAATGTTCGAGAGCTTTAAACTGTGAGCTATAAAGGAGCTTTAGAGGGTGAGCTCCACCCATTGATGTGATGTTTTGACCTTAGATTTTTTATTTTTTATTTTTAAATTTCCATCTAATTAGAGCTCTAAAATTAGAGAGATTAATCATTATTGTTTATATAAATGTGACGTTATATATGTAGATTCCATCAATCATGGTAATCGTTAGTTTCATATATGTTCCTTTCTTCTTTCCCAATAGTATGGGACAAGTATATTTCAGTTTTAAGAGAACAACAATAGAGAACTTGATTCACAGGATTGATGAGTAGTAAGTAACCGAATTTGTTTGATTTTAGAATAAATTATTAATGGAATTGGTTTTTACGATTAAAAAAAATTAGAGTAATAACTTAACTGTTAAACTTATGTAATTGGATTATTACTAAGCCATAAAAACTAATGATTCGGTACAGTATTTAAAATTTTTATATAATAAAAAATAGAATATATATGCTATAATAGTATAAATCTTGCTAGTAATTTTTATTTATTATTTTTACATATAAAAATATTAAAAAATAATAAACAACTATATCATGGTTCGATTTGGTTCAAAACAAGAACCGACCTATTTGAAAGGTTAAAACTATTTTTAAAATCAGAATCAGAATCAAAATTAATAAAAATCGAATCAAACCGACAATTTAAAATGAATTAGATCACTTTTACTAGTTGCACCATTTTTCCCAACTAGGGTAGGCTTAGAGTGGAGTGTCAAACTAAGATCCCATTTGAAAATAGACTATTTTAATTAAATTCTTAACTTTTTATGAATAAATGTGTAAAAAAAAAAAAATTTAAAATTGTTATAATAATTTGTAATGACTTTTGAACTTTTTAGTTTAAAATCAAAATTCCCAAACGGAGGATAAGACGAGATGAAGTCGGCCTGACCAACCATGAATATTAAACATGGGCCTGCTTCTTTTTGTAGTGCAATGGTGGTCCTCAACCGAACCTAAAACAGAGCTAACGCAAGTCTTTCTTCTCTTATTTTGAGCAAGGTGTTGGTCCATTGGAAGGCCGGCCCACCCATAAGGCCTGCCCCATTTTTTTACAATCGCCCCAAATTTTTGAAGTTAATTCCTAATCGCTTAGTCGACCAAAAAAAAAACTGACAAAATTACAAATAAAAATAAATTCAAAGTTTAACTCTGGCAACCAATTGAATTATAAATTTTTAATTTTTACAAATTAAATCCTAAACTTTTTTTTTGATCCACAAAGCAAAAGAAATTTTATTAGAGTGAAGAAAAAATAGAAGAAACACCATGCAAGACTTTGGAGGCCAAACACTGCTTCATTGAAATAAAAGGGATATTATAGTTCAGTACAAATTTAGAAAAAAATATTACATACTAATGATAAATTTTGTAATTATTAATTATTAAAATTCTAAACTTTTTTATGAATCTGAAAATATTTTTCCAAAAATTCACTGATTTGTAATTCAAAAAAAAAAAAAAAAAAAAGAGAGAGAGAGAGAGAGAAAAAGAAGCCCAAATAGTACACATTAATGTGTATTTGGAAAGGAAAAAATTGAGTACACGTCTAACCTTTGACATAGTGCACAAGGAGATTAGAATCCATCGGACTTAAGTCCTGAGACTGTGAATTCCCAAGACTATTTGGTTGGATTGGATGTGTATCCTGTATTTGTTTTTTTATGAAATTAGATGTCTGGAAAATGATTATTTTTAATGAATCCAATATTTAGTTAGACGGACTGGATAAGGATAAATGTTCAAAACTATTTTACCCCTATAATTCATAATTTATATTTTTTTATTTAATATACAATTTTAAATTTGTAATCTATAATTTATAATTTAACAACACTAAAAAAATTAATTTATAAGGCCATAATTTTTAATTAAATTAAATTTATAATTTATAATTTATAATTTATATTTTTATGTAATATATAATTTTAAATTAACAACACTAAAAAAATAATTTCATTTAATATAATATAAATTTAATTTTTTAACAATACTAAAAAAAATTAATTTATAAGGCCATAATTTTGAATTTATTACTTTTAATTAAATTTAATTTATAATTTATAATTAATATTTTTTATTTAATATATAATTTTAAATTAACAACATTAAAAAAATAATTTATAAATGTTCAAAAGATTATTTTACCTTTTTCTAATTGTTTACTAAGTAATAGCATGAGAGTAAAATAGACATTTCACATATTAATTTCATGGGATACCAATCCCATGAAAATAATCCCCCCCCCCCCCGCCCGATTGTTTAGTCCCTTATATGAGGGATATGGAGTCCGATCGAACTCCATGTTCGATGGACTAAAATTGCACAAAATGATAGACATCTAAACACCCCCCCTCCCCCTTCCCCCCGGATTGTTTAGTCCCTCATAGGAGAAATATGGAGCCCGACTGAACTTCATGTCCGGTGAACTAAAATTGCACCAAACGATAGACATCCCCTCTATTGGATAAGCAATCCGAACAGTAAATTGCACCAAACGATAGACATCTCCTCCGTTGGATAAGTAATCCGAACAAACACACCCCCCCCCCCCCCAATCCCTTGAATCAAACACACCAAAGTATTAGGCCAAGATTTTATCATTTAACCATTTCTAATCCTCAATTGAATAAATGTAGCTAAGTCACCAAGCCATGTCAAATTTCATAGTAAGTACAACAGTGAGGATTTTGTAGTCTAGCTATGCCCAAGAATTTGTCAGGACTTCATGCTGAAGCTTTCAAATGCACCCCTTCAGCCATCAAAACTGAAAAATAGTGCCCAACTTGCAAACTGTTCTTACTATACTTTTTTTATGGTTTAGGTGTACTAGCGAAAATAGCACATTACAACATAAAAAAATTCACTCTTAATAGTGTAATATATGTTGTGCTAAAATAACATTGTGCTATATCATGTGCTAAATTTAAATAATGTAAAAATGGGGTCCTTCAATGGGAGCCTCTAACAAAATGAGCACTTAAACTCCAATTTTGATGGGAGCACCAATAAATTTAGAGAAATGCTACTATGCACATCCCTTGAAAGGAATATATCATATGCACCTCTAATTACGTCATTTTCTTCTTTAGTTATGACTAATTTTCTTTTTTTATTATCATATTATTTTAATTATGACTCATGAGATCTTTAGTTAAGTCTCGTGCAATGTTTTGTCATGACTTTTTTTTTTTTTTTTAGTTATGACTTAGAAAATATGAAATTATATCATTTTCTTTTTTAGTTATAGAATGCGTATGGTCCAATCATAGTCTTTCCCATAAATTTAATGCAAACCTATGACTTGATTGTTTCTATTTCCCTGAAATTAGTTAATATCTCAGGATTAGAATAAGTAACCAGATTTAGAACCTAAATGATAAGTCAACAATAACTCTAATGGCTAAAGCGATTAGAAAATGAATCCAAAAATGTATAAAACTATCCAACACTCTCCCTAGCGTGCAACCCAATCTTCATGTGGAAATGCAAAAACACATACCTATCAAGCTATCCAAACATAAAGTCAACCATGACATACAGAAAACTCACAAAAGGCCCATCTTTACGTTTCTTTTTTCCTGTATATTTATTTTTTCAAGATTAGCACTTCTAATAGGCTCCTTAACATGTTTTTCTTGGAGCGTGACTCATTGATTTCACAAGTTCGTCATACATATTGTACTCTTTTTGTTTTTTTGAACACATACATATTGTCCTCTGAAAGACAAAAAGAAAGGACATGTACATGGATAATGAGCTTATCTGAGCTGGTTCCACTGATGTGAGAATTAGCAAGAGGCCTTGCATAATTCAGTGCACTCCTACGTACCTGGAAAAGAAAAACAAAATAAATAAACAAAAAGGTAGGCATCAGAGTTGCCCATTAAAGTCACACTACACATAGCACAAGAGATCGGAAATTAAATTTTGGTATCTTAATGAGAAATATAACATACAAGTCCTTGCCCTGCATATTCTAGTCCTTTGAGTCTGGCAACTAAATGGAGTCATGTTTGTCAGGAAATAATAGGTACGACAAAACATTTCGATACATGTTAACATGCCAAAAACAGATAAGCACATTTGAAGGTGTGTACGACCATACAAATTAAGAATATGCATATAACCACTACTATGCGAAAAAAGACTTCAATGCTTGGCAAGAAAAGATGGAAAGAAGCAAAAGAAAAAGAAGACATGACAACTACAAAAGAATATGACCCCTCCAAAACACACCTAAATTTATCAGATCTTCAGTCAGACGTCCATCACACACATCAACCACTTCAATCTTTGTTTTTCTTTTCTTATTTGATCAGAAACATTTTTTTCTTTTTTTTTTAAGCAAGTAATAGCCCAGAGGTCAAATCACTTCCCTTCAAAACAGTCACAAGCCCTAATGAACACAAGATCCTATTACCCATGGGAATAGAAGAAATGACAATTACCTTCTAAAATTGCTGCAGTCAGACATTTAGTTTAAAGAAGAACCAATATTTCTGACATGGAGAAAACACCAATAACAGATGCCTCAACAACAAAAATCTAATCTTGAACATGTTTGCCATTAGCAAATAGAAAAAACAAACAAATAAACAAAATAATAAATCCACACGTTTGGATAATGAAGTCCTAAACAATGGAACACGCATACAACCAATTGTTAGTAAAATCACCATTTAAACGACATAACCCTCATTCAATTTTCAGGAGCAACTAAAAATAGAGAAGGTTTACAAGATCCCTCTATAAATTTCTCTTCAATATGTAAGAGGCTTTCAATTTCATAAATATGCCGAGGCGGATGATTGTCATTAACCTTGCCCCAAGACCCTGCTTTAACTAGAGCCTCGTGAAATTGGGTTGCCTTGTTTTTTTATTTGACTAGGAATAAATTGCATGTTTTCCATCTTTCTTCTGTTTTTATTTTGTTTATGTATTTTTTTTCCTTTACTTCTTATAGAAAGAACATCATTTGAACTTATATTAATTGATTATTATGCATACCAGATTCTATTTGATCATATGAAATTGAGAAATGGAGGGAATTGTTGTTATTAGATGAGACTATTCCCCAAAAATATGGGAGCATACACATAATGGGATCAAAAAGGTCTCAAAGCTTCCTGTTTTCCAAAATACAGGCTCACAATTATAGTTAGGAACTTGCTTTTCTTCATGTTAGAGGGTACATAACTTACAAAAAAGTGCAGCCCTCAAATGTCATGACATAAGCGGAAATGTGAGTTTCGAAAATAATTTTAGTCTCTTATACCGAAAATGTACTAGAATCGAAAGAGAAACATAATTCATAACTGAATGGACAACTTACAAAAGAGCTATGTACTTGAGATCAATGGAACATGTGATAACTCTTCAGCATCAACTTCTACTAATCCATAGTTGCTTCATGCCTGCATATGCTGCTTCAGCAATGCAGGGATTAGAAATTTAGACCCAACACACACACACACAAGTTGACAACAGACAAAAACTGGAAAATTTTCAAAATATTATGTCAGGAGTCTGCCTTCTGTGGACTAGCCAGAGTTTCATACCTAACCAGGAACCATGCCAGACCATTAGCAGAATAAGTGTCTGAAGGAAGTGAATCAATCTCAACAGAATCAACAAAGACAAAGGACAAAGGAGTCCAATGTTGGACTTCATGCAGAACAAGGCACACGCATGTATATATACAAGAAGAGAAAAAAATAATAATAATAAAAATAAACTAACTTGGATGTAAGCTACTAAATTAGCTTCATGACAACCACCTTTCTTCTCTATTAAAACATAAACAACAATCTAATGAATTAGCAAACTAGGAACCATGCCACACCATTAGCAGAATAAGTGTCTGAAGGAAGTGAATCAATCTCAACAGAATCACAAAGACAAAGGACAAAGGAGTCCAATGTTGGACTTCATGCAGAATAAGGCACACACATGTGTGTATATATATATATACAAGAAGAGAAAAAAATTAATAATAAAAATAAACTACCTTGGATGTAAGCTACTGAATTAGCTTCATGACAACCACCTTTCTTCTCTATTAAAACATAAACAACAATGCAATGAATTAGCAAACTAGGCCCTTTAAGCATTTATGCCTTGAAAACAATGCGTATTCTTCTAGCATTTTAGTTTGTGATTTAATCATAGTAATCACATATGCTATAGGACAGGAATATAAATGAAGTATATGGGATGCCTAGATGCTGTTAAACAGCATAAAAAGAGGTATGCAATGGTTATTCACCCCAAATGTATATCTCACTCAGACTAACCAAAGTGAAGCCAAGTGACTGGGCAGATATAACCCCGGGACACTGCAATTTAGCTACTAAGAAGATATCAAGCAAAGAAAAGCTTTAAAAGATCAAAATTAATGCAATGAAAGCAACCACATTAAAGGAACAACCATTACATTAGCTATCCACTCTCAAGAACATTAGAAACTCTCCTTGTACATCTTTACGTGCTAAAATTACAAGAATTCTACAAGTTACTGTACCCTTTCAAAAAAATCCACATATATTCTTTTTACCGAAGCAGACAAACTTGAGTAATTAATCACACTTTCTGATAGTTGCATGGACACCAGTGAGGGATGATGGCCTTACTGTTGCAACATGCTCCAACACATTGTAATATGAAAAAAACAATCATGCAATGCATGGAACAAAGCTATAAGAGAAGATTTTCTTCAACGAAATTGAGTGATTATGCAAGTAGGCAAGAAGATCAATTGCATTAAAATTAATGATTATCATATTCGAGATTACTATAGTAATAACTAAAAAAACTAGAGCAAGAAAAAATATGTTGAATAATGCACATCTCATGTTGTGTGTCTATTGCTAGTACACAAGTTCTAATTGAATATCCCAAGCAAATTTAAAGCTTTAACAGAGGACTCACACAGGAACATGCCTTCATTAACAATTCAACTAATGTGAAATGCCTCATAATAATAGGATCTAAGATACACCTTTAAGTGGCCAAACTAAAACCTGGAAATTGATGAGGATCTAAAAGAGAGCAAAGGCTATTCCACTGATTATCTCAATGAAATACCAGACTTAATGTAAACTTTTAACTGAAGAATAACTTCCTTGCCACCTCGTGACAAATACTGTTCAATTATTGTGGTATACACAATATTCATTAAGGTCAATTTTTGTTTTATCCAAAAGATCTCAACTACAAAATTTTATACATCCACAACCAGTCAAATCTATAACTATATATTGTAATGTTTGCGTTACTTTTCAACCTCAAGGCAACCAGTGAAAGAAAAAATTCAGCTGCCATATGCTATACCATCCAATCCTAGAACAAGAAGGAAAGAAAGATGAAAATCCATTTCCAATCTTAAGATGCCCTTACCCTTGGATTTCCACATCAGAAGAAACCATCTTGCAGACCCACAAAGATATCATCATCCTCTCCATCAAAAAACTGCAATCCATCCATACCAGTACCAGATTGACCCCTACTACTTCCTAGCGTCTCCATTCCTTCAGCAATCCCAGAACCAAAATCCTCGTAATCTTTACTGGCATCATCTGTATCCCAGTCCGGTCCTTCCACGTGCTCAGGAATGGTCTCATCTTTCTTAATTCTGGTCCCTTTGCCCATAATCTTTTTGGTATTCCTGGCCACTGATTTCTTCCTCTTCATCACTGGCTTCGCAACACTAGGACTAGGGCTAGGTACCTCTCTATGATGATAAGTTTTTCTTGTACACCCATCAAAGCTCTCAACCCCCTTCTTCACTTGCTCTGTTTGCAAATTCTTACCACTAGCATTCTCCTCAGTTTTACCCAAGAGTTCATCATCACTTGAATTATCACTGTTATTGCCTATATTAGATTCATTGCCACCCTGAGGAGGCACAGAATTCTTGTTGACCACCACCACCACCTCCTCCTCCTCCTCCTCATGAGGAGTTGCCGTGAACATCGGCGCGAACGGCATCCATGATGAAAACCCTTTCCCTTTGTCTCCTCCTCCACTCTGAAACCCAATTGGATTAAACCCCAAACACCAGTACTCACCATTCCTCACAACAGCGGGCGGCGGTGGAGACCGAATAGCCACGGCATGAAAAGCTTTCATACAGGTGTGGTTCTGGCACCTCAAACAACAATCCTCATAAACCCTAACATACTCATAGACATAGTAACAGTAAGGGCAGACGGTCCAGAATGTATCTGAGTCTGAGCCACATTGTCCTCCCTCCATAGGAGGATTATTACTACTACTCTCCGTCTTCGTCTTCGTCTTCGTCTTCTGCTTCTTCATCTTGTCAAGTGGTTGTTTGGTTTTGGTCTGAAATCCGAAGAACATTCGAAGCTCATTGTCGAACTGATTCTTCTTTGAAGGGTTGGACAAGAGTGTCCAAGCATGGCGGACGAGGTCGAAAGCTTCGGGAGCGAAGGGGGAGTTGTTCTTGTTAGGGTTTAAGAGTAGAATGAGCTTCTTATACTGGTTTCTGAGGAGTTGTAAGTCTTCCGAGTAACGTTTCACTCCCAAAATTGAGTACCAGTCGGGTCGGTTGTTGTCGTTGTTGTTAAAGCGGGTGGTGGCAGCAGCCAGGACGTCCACCACGGCCAGAATCTGGGCGGCGGCGGCAGGGTTTGACTCTTGGGCTTGGACTGCATATTTCCGGCAACCCTCCAAGTTGCGGTTCCGGAGGAAGTATTCGGCTGTGTTGATTAAGAGCTCTGCCCCGGATCCCTCCCCGGGTCCGGGTCCACCGCCATGGCCATTCCTATTCCTATTCATTTTTGTTTTTCTTTTGGGAGGAGGGGGTATGCAGAGAGAGAGAGAGAGAGAGAGACTCTTCTGGATTGAAGGTGTAAAGGGAGGAGAAAAGAAGGAGAGGTGGGAGGGGTTATTTATATTGCGAGCGGATCCTCTAGAGTAACTCTCTAGAGTGATCTCCTAAAGTGGAGGATCGAACGGCTCAGAATATTCCTCACCAAAACGACGTCGTTTTGGTGAGGAATTTCAAAAAAAAAAAAAAAAATTACAGATTTAGGAATTTGAAAACAACGATTACTCCATGGAAATCTGGATCGGAAATCTGGATCTGAAGTTAGAGAGAGAGAGAAGGGCTGAGAGTTTTCGACTCGCCACCGTCGCCGCTGCCACTCGCCACCGTTGCCGCTGCCGCTGCCGTGGCCATCGACAAAGTGAGAGAAGAAGGCGAGAGGTTCTCACGTGAAGAAACAGAGGACTCGTTGTTGTTGTTGTTAGTACTGTTGGGATCTTCATTTGACCAAGCATCAATGAAACCCTCTCTCTCTCTCTCTCTAGTTTGTGTGTGGAAAAAAAGAACTTTTTGACAAAAAGGTAACTAATTGGGTTATGCAAAGTTTAGATTTTTGATCTTTTTGTTTTTATGGGTCTTCCTTTACTTGTTTAGTAATGTTGGGTTTTTTGTTTTCTTGGGTTCTTTTAGTGTATTTGGATTTTGATGGATTTGTTCTTGCAGGGTCAAGAATCTGTAAATATATATATATATATATATGCATATAGAGATCCATATTCATAGCTGTGTTAGTGCATTTGGATTTTGATGGATTTGTTCTTGCAGGGTCAAGAATCTGTAAATATATATATATATATATGCATATAGAGATCCATATTCATAGCTGTGCATTAATCTCACCCTTTGTGTTGATTGTGCAAAGAATGCAAGAGCTGTTGAAGATGGATTTTGATTCAAATGGATTTTGATTCAACTGGGTTTTGGGGAAAGAAAAAGAAGAGAACTCTGAGTTTTTTTTTTGGTTTTTTTTTTTTTCAAATTTCACGCCAAAACGACGTCGTTTTGGCGTGGAACAATCTCAGCCCTTGGATCCTCCACTCTAGGAGATCACTCTAGAGAAGGCACTCTAGAGGATCCTCACGCATTTACGCCAAGGATCCTCTAGAGTGTTTTTTTTTTAAAGTTTTTTAAAGTGATGTATTGTGTGGTTGAGATTTAATGCTGAAAAATTGATGTGATTTATCATTAAATCTCAACCACACAATGCACTACTCTAGAAAACTTTAAAAAAAAAAAACTCTAAAAAATCCTTACTCCTATTATGGGATCAGCGAGGATTTGGGTTGGAGGGCAACCTGATCATTTTAGTGAGATTTTTTTTTTGAATATTGAATAAATTACCCTGACCACTCTGGAGGTTTACTTTAAGAGTGCTGTTATTAGCACCTATTAAAATTTTTTGGACCCTTCATTTCTTTAGATCCCAATCCTGAACCCTAAATTTTAATAATATTTTTTAGCCACCCCACTTATGCCAAGTTTGACAAGTTGAAAAAAAGTCAAAAAGTTACTCAAAAAGTTAAAAAGTTATAACTATTCACCAAAAGTCAAAAATTACGGCTGCACAACTCCCAATCCTAATTTTTCCCTACACACTAATTTATACAATTTTTTAATACACATTTTTCTATAAAAAGTCAAAAAGTTAACCCAAACATCCATATTTTTTCCCTTAATTTTTAGTCCAAAAAGACAAAAAAATGCACTTATTTAGGACACCTCAAACATTACCAAATCTACCCATATTCATAATATTTTCACAATGAAATGCACACCCACCTAATTTTTCATCCCTCTCCTTCTCTAACTCACTCAATCTTCAAAGTTTGGAGCTTTGGTCCAGTATAGAATTCTTGGACTCAACCCTCCATCACTCTCGTCGCCGTCTCGGCCGTCAATAGAGCATTCCGATGACTCTCATCTTCTCTGAACGCTCTCCGTATCGCCCAATCGATAACCTCTCTCATCCTCTCATCATCATCTTATTCGTTGCTTTTTGTATCTTCGTCATCACTGAGATCGATCGAAGATACTCCAATTTCTACGGAATTTGCATAACCGTTTGCAAGATAAGGAAAAACAGAATCATCGTCTGAATCGCCATCAGAATTCTGAATGTAGCCCAAAACAATTTGTTCACCACTGTGTAGCCGAAAAAATATATTTTGTTCAGAACTATTTTGTCAAACAATAATGATCCTGTCAGCACTGTATGTTCGAACAAAATTTGTTCATCACTGTGTAACTTGAATCCATTCCAATTCACAATTTAAAATAACATGAATTAAATCCATTCAAAATACATAACTTAAATCCATTCCAATTCACTATTTTCTATTCTAAGTTAGTTTAACAAAGAAAATTACATAACTGACTATTTGTGTAGGGGCTGAGTATTGGGAGTCGTAGAGATTCCGGATAGTCGAACCTGGGAAAGTCAAAATATGTGGTACTCGGCGTATGCTCACACACTCGAACGCAACTCTACTCGACCAAATAGCTGATTAAGCAAGGGGCCGAGTAGAGAGCGGACTACTATGAAATATGCCGAATATAGAATTGAAAATGGACTTAATCCCGAGGCCCAAGAAAAAAAAGATATAAATAGAAGAACATCAGCCGGAAAGAGGTATGTGAGAACTATTACACTTTACTTAAAATATAAGCAATTCAGAGATTAGAGACTGACTTGCCCGTCGGAGTGCTAATTCTGGCACCCCCGACCGGAGTGTTTATTTCTTTTCAGGTGACTAGAAGAGGATCACTAGTGTCCCCGGGATCGGAAGAGTATTTCCAAACCACTTCTCCACAATCTACATTAATGTTCGGAACCTATGTATTGAACGAAAGGATTATGTTCAGTACTGTATTACCGAACATAATTCTAACAGTTAGCAAACCAGTACCAAACAGCTCGAATGAAACAAGAACGACTGAAAACGACCGAGAATGTTAATACAAGACAGACAAACTTATTAATGGAACGCCGGTCTCCCTAGCATTGTTGTCCTCATCCTCCATTGCTCTACACAGTGAAATAAGTGATGAAGTATACATTATACTTGAAGCAAAACTTTTAAGTTCAATAGCGTTGATGATGGTAATGAAGATGACACATTCAGGATTTAAGATGATTATGAAAAATAATAGATTTAGGATTTATATTAGTTGGTTATGAAAAGTAATAGGTTTAGGGTTTACAAATATGGAATATGTATAGTTGGAGTTGGAGGTGGAGGTGGGGGTGGGTGTCCAATATTATAGAGTATTAGTTCTTATTGATATGTGGGTGTTCCATTTAATAATGTCTTTTAATGTAATTTTACTTTAGGGTATAATTGTAATTGTAATAAAAAAAAATTATAAAATGGGGGGTCCAAAGAATTTTGACAGGTGCTAATAGCAGCACTCTTACTTTAATTATAGAGACCTCTCCTACAGTTTCAAAAATTACACATACCTCCCTTACTTTTGAAACTAATATACATATACCCCATTCTGTTACCCACCCTTCCAAATTCAAACAGATTTGGCTGATATCATTCAAAATTATTGTTCAAATTCCAATACTGCCCTTACCTCCCCCATACATATATATGTCCATATAAATATATATATATATATATATATCACTGTACTCACTCTTTCTCTTTCTTCTCCTCTCACTCTCTTTGTGTGTTTTGTTTCTCTCCTCCTATCGTCATCCGTTGCCCCAACGCCTCCCCTTCCAAAACCTCCGCCCAGTGCCGCCACCACCATATCAAACTTCTCTCTCTCTCTCTCTCTCTCTCTCTCTCTCAGCTTATCCATCTGCGCCACCAACACCAAAAACCCTAGATCTGAGGAGCTTGGTGTCACGGTAGTCGCGATCTAATCACGAGGGTTACAGTGATAGCGAATCACGATGATGATCATGGTGCTTGCAATGATTGCAGAAAAGAGTGAGAGAGAAACAGAGAGATCGCAGTGGTGGTTGAGTGCGATGGTGGCGATGCGATGAGGAAAAGATGTGAGGCTCAAGGAAGCGAGAGGGCGGTAGAGTTCTCGATTGGATTACGAACAGATCTCTTGTCAACTAGAACTTCAATCTCGATTTGTTATAGTCTTGAAACTTTGCACCTAATTTGACTTGGGTTGGATATGTTCTTGCCAAGCACAGAACAATTGTGATTGAGTAAGCACAGAACGAGAGAGAGAGAGAGAGAGAGAGAGAGAGAGAGAGAGAGAGAACCATGGATTCAATCATCGGTGGAGGCGACGAAATAACAGTGGGATGCATTCTCTCAATCAAAACTACACTCGAAGACGAGCTCGAATTATCTATGTATGTACTGCCAATTTGGGAAAAGAGTGTGTGTTTGATCGGGTTATCTGTGTTTGATTGAGAGTGTGTGTGTCAAATTATCTATGTTTGATCAATTGTCGAAATAATAGTGTGTGTCTTGAACTCTTGTTTCCTTGCTTAAACCCTTGAATCACTTTACATATGTATGTGTTTGATCGGGTTATTGTTGGTTTGGGTTTTGGGTTTTTGATTAGAGAGGCTTGGGAAGAGAGTGTGAGGAAGACAATGGCAGAAATGGGTAGTACAGAGAGGAAGATGCTGATGAGATAGAGTGGGTTAGGTCTTTGAGAAAGACAATGGGTTGAAGGGAATTATGGTCAATTTTACTGTCAAGTTAACGTCGTTAATGCTCTTTTGATGGGAATGGGGTCTTTTTATATTACAGGAGAGGTCAGTGTAAGTTTTGAAATTACAAGAGAGGTTCCTGTAATTAAGGCAAACCTCAAGGAGGTCAGTGTAATTTACCTTTGAATTTTTAGGCGAATGAATATTTTACTATTGCCTAATTTGGAAATGTTTCACTTTTAATTTATTTTAAATCATATCATCTCTTTAATTTTTTATATATTTAAAAAAATTAAAAAATAATTTTTAACTAACTTCTCAAAATAATCCTATGAAAACATGCATTGAGGAATAAACGTGTGTCCAACAGGGACAAATCAACACAATTTCTTGGATTTTTTTGGTAAATTACAATGACATCCTCTAAAATTTGTTCTTAATACATATGCATCCCTCACTTTTAAAAATTACATTTTCCTTCTTGTGATTTGCAATCACATTACAACTTACTCCTTCTGCTGTTACTTAACGTTAACTAATGACTTTTGCTGGACCTCAACAATTACTATTTTTAAATACCAAATTTACCACTCGTTGAGTTGAGAAATTGTTTTATAAACTCACCACATGACTATCATCTCCAAGCAAAGTATCGCATCTCTTCCTTCTCCCTTTACCTACTACTACTACTTTGGCCATTTCTTTTCACCATTACTAGCGATAAGATGTACACATCTATACATCTTCGACCCACTATTGACATCGTTGTACAAAGACATTAGGTAAACACCGCTAATTTGGAGGCTTGTGTTAGATCTATATTGGGGTTTGATTTACATTGTGGAAAAATAATGAAGGTGGTCAGCGATGGAGTAGGGGTTGAGAAAGGATGAAGATGGATGGGTTGTTGGTAGGGGTGGTCGGCGATGGAATAGGGGTGGGGGATAGTCGCTCACGGAGGAAGGTGGAAGGTCGCTGGAATGGCGAGGAAGTGTTAGGGTCACTGACAAGAAAAGATTGAGAGATTGAGAAGGCATACTGGTGATTAACCACTCTTGAAAAAGTAAATTTGATTTGTGTATATATATATTTAATGGCTGTGTTGATTCAATTGTAACCCATGTAGCTTTTTTTTTTGATGTCATGAACACTAATTGAAATTTATTGTTTAAAGTGAAGCAAATTAAATTGGTAAGGATGATCAGAATGGAGCAAAGACAGTAATTGAGTGAGTGTTTGATGATGATTTGCTTATCTTCTCTCTCTTGGTTTGTTTCTCAGTAGGTGTAAAGAAACTAATTACTGCTAGTGTTGCCTGGGGTAGTGGTAAGATGTTTGATAATTTGTCTATGAGTATTGACGGGTGATAGACGATGAGTGTGAATCATTATGGTAAAGTTTGGTGGCATGTATGTGATGGTTGAGGCAGGAGATGATGTTTGTAATAGTGACAGAAGCTTAGAAAGGAAAGAGAATAATATGGTATTTTTATAATGAGTTCGGATTGGGACCTCAAATCCCCTTCCCCCGAATCTCCCTAATCTCGAAACGACGTCGTTTCGACGTTTGAATTTTTTTTTTTTTTTTTTTGTGCAGATCAGAAGAAGCGAGAAGAAGAAGGGAGAAGGAGGAGGAGGAGGAGGGATGGGGAGGGGGAGGGGGAGGGACTGGAGGGGGCCCACAAAATCGGGGTGGGGCGGAGGCAGAGGCAGGGGCGACGATCGGAGGCGACGGCAGGCGACGATCGGAGGTGACGGCGACGAGCTCCTCCTCTGCGACGAGCTCCGAGATGATCGGACGCGACGGCGACGAGCTCCTCTTCCTCATCTGCGACGAGCTCCGAGCTCCTCCCCTCTCTTCTCTCTCTCTCTCTCTCTCTCTCTCTCTTTCTCTTTTCTCTCTTCTCTTCCCCTCTGCGTTTGAGCCGAAAATGGAAGAAAAAAAAAAAAAAAAAAATTCAAATTTTCGGGGAATTCGGGGGACACACTTTCGAGGTCCAAATCTTTTTCCTTTTATAATTTCATTGAATGGCATTAAGGTCATTATATATTTTTTTTTTGAGAAATGTTAGGGGTTATGAAATTTTTTTCATGAAAATGATCACGAAAGATTTGTGACTCTTAGATTACCTCGATTAGTGTGTGGTGCTTTATTCTAAGTGTAATCCAAAGGTCACAAATCCTTCATGATTATTTTCATGAAAGACTTTTCATGATACCTAACATTGTTGTTTTTTTTTTTGTTTAGTTTTGTTAAGAGACAGATCTGATAGAGGGTGCAGTGTCATTTGCCGAACGTGAGGAGAGGATTTATATTAAAAGAAAACTTCAATGGGTGTTAGTGTGATTTATCCAATTTTTTTGTGAATATTTTAAAAAGTTAAATTATTTATGGAAATAATCAATTTTTTAAACTATTTATCAAATTAATTGCCTTTTTAAATTGCAAATTCAAGATTAGATTTTATGGTGAAAACGCATATTGAAGTTGCAATTTTTTGTTAACATGGCCCGCGTCTACATACCAGTGGATCATGCCAATGCAATTTCATCATAAAATCATATTTGAATTTATGTTTTTTAAAAAATAAGTTCATTTCATGGGAAAATTATTTATAAGCCCTATTAGGGAGATTTATACTATATATGGTCCTACTAAAAAATTTATGTTCTCATAAGTCCTGTGGAAAGTTTGTTGACATATTTACCCTCAATATTAGTTGTTAATATCATAAATAATAGTAAAACTATATATAGGAAATTGAATGTTACCATAGATCATATCTATATAAACGTAATGTAACGTGACACCTACATAAACGTAACGTGACATCTATGATCTATGGTAACATGCAATTTCCTATATAGGAAATTTCATGTTACCATAGATCATATCTACATAAACGTAACGTAACGTAACGTGACGTGACACCTACATAAACGTAACGTGACACCTATGATCTATGGCAAAATTTAATTTCCTATATAGAAAATTGAATGTTACCATAGATCATATCTACATAAACGTAACGTAACGTGACACCTATATAAACGTAATGTGACATAGGAAATTGAATGTTGCCATAGATCATATTTATATGAAACGTAACGTGACACCAACATAAACCAGCAACATTTTCACATTCAATTTTAAAAAATAAAAACTCATTAAGTTTGTGAAATGTAACGTGACACGTTACGTTACGTTTATGTAGGTGTCACGTTACGTTACGTTACGTTAATATAGGTGTTACGTTACGTTACGTTTATGTAAGTATCACGTCACGTTACGTTTATGTAGGATCATGTGGAATACATTCCTATCTAAATAGGACTTGAGACTCTATAAGAAATTACACAGGACTTAGTCTACCATAAGTGTCTGAAAAAGAACTTATAAATAAGTCTCCATAATTTCATAAATAATTTAAAATTTTGATTACTTGAATAAATAGTTTGCTTTTTAAAAATATTTTAAAAAATCCAATTTATTGTGTAACAATTCCTGTTTTCCAAATGTGTAAATATCGCTCTTAACACATAACAAAAAGGAACATGTCTGTCTCCAGTATGTAGTTACGAGAGGTTGTTGTTGGGTTATGATGGGCATTGATTTCAATTTGTGTTGACGTTTTAAACTGTTTAACGTATAGAATACGTTGATTATATTATTTTTGTAAAAAATTAAGTTGGTTGGTGTGTTTGGTAACGTTTACGTTTTCAGTTTATATTTACAAAAATTTTATAAACTGGTTTTTGTTTATTTTTTGTTTATTTTTAGAAAAACATAAACTTCAAACGCGTTTGGTAATTGACAAAATGTTTAAAAAAATTTAAAAATATAAAAAAGAGTGAGAAATGGCAAGTGGTGGCAAGTGGCGGCGGAAGACGGTGGTGGAAAGTGGTGACGGTGGGTGGTGGGTAGCTGGTGGTGGTAGTGGGTAGTAGCGGGTGGGTGGTGGTGGTGGTGGTGGGTGGATGGGTGACGGTGGTGGGTGGTAGCGAGTGGTGGGTGGTGGGTGGTGGTGGCAGGTGGGTGGCGGATGGCGGGTGGTGGTGGTGGTGGTGGTAAGTGGGTGGGTGACGGTGGCGGGTGGTAGGTGGTAGCGAGTAGGTGGTGGCAGGTGGTGATGGTGATGGTGATGTGGTGGTGGTGGGTGGTGGTGGCAGGTGGGTGGTGAGTGGTGGTGGCAGGTGATGGTGGGGAGTGGGTGGGGGGTGGTGGTGACGGTGGTGGAAAATGGTGGCGGGTGGTGGCTAGTGTTGGGTGGTAAAAAAAAAACTGAAAACTCAAAATGGAAACACATTTTTTGTATTTTCATTTTTTGGCCAAATTTATAAACTGAGACCACTGATTTATAAATCAAAAATTTTACCAAACAAGTTTTTATTTGAGTTTTTAAAATTTTTGTAAATATAAACAGAAAACAGAAAACGTAAGTGTTACCAAACGGCACCTTAAATATTGATAGTCACTTAATTATATCACATTTTTATTAATAATTTATTTTAAAAATTATACTTGTCATTGACACAAATGTGATGTGATTACATTACTATTGATATCCTATCAATATAAATTTTTACATAATAATATACTCGACAAGTTTTACATATTGAACTGTTAGGTTTTTATTCTTGGCAATCCCGTTTGACAAAACTCTTTTGAGTTGTAATTTTATTCGCATTTTTATTTCAGTGAGGCTATGAGTTTATTAGATGCGAATCCAACCCGAATCGAGCTTTGCGGAGAAGTTTGTGATGTTAATGCTTTCAAGATTGCCACTTCGCTGATTATTACGGCGGTCGAGCTGCTCGGTCAGCTCGCGGCCGAAGCAAAATTCAAAATTGCATTCAAAATTGCATATCAGCCGTTGCTCGCTCGAGCCAAGGAGTGCTCGCTCGAGCTAAGACTTTCTCGCTCGAGCCAAGGAATGCTCGCTCAAGCCAAGGATTGCGTCCATACAAAAACCTGAAGAAGTGTATTCCTCGCTCGAGCCAAGAATCCGTCGCTCGAGCCAAGGCACTAGTAGAAATCATGAAAATTACTCTCCTCGCTCGAGCCAGGAAAGCTTCGCTCGAGCGAGCCTCAGAATCCGGATTTCTCAAGGACTTTGTTTTCTTCCCAATCTTGGATTACTTTTAGCTCTCTATAAATACTTGGTTTTCTCCCAAAACTAAGTAATTGATTGAAGTCCTCCAGATCTTCTTTTTGGTTCTTAAAGGTTTATATCTGGGGATATTTTGTTATTTTTTCTTTGATGTTTTATTGAGTATTCAACTCATGGTTTAAAGAGAGTACATCAAAGGTTTGTTTGTTATACACAAAAGAGAAAGTTGTTCTTCAGTTGTGAATTCTGAAGAATTCGAGCCTGAAGCTTTGGTGGAATCCGGAGTGGCTCATCAGAAAGACAATTCCGTGCTGAAGATAGGGTTGGAAGAGGCACATAGAGGTTGGTTCAATTAGGCGTTGTGGATTCGCTAGATAATTGAGAGTATACCTGTGTAATTCCTTTAAATCTTCTTAGTGGATTGTTCTTGTGGCTGTTGCCCGTGGTTTTTTAATCACAATTGGAAGGTGTCCAATTGTGGTTTTTCCACGTAAAATCTTTGTGTCTCTTTCTCTTGATTGTTTGATTGGGATTGTTATATTCTGCTTAAAATTGTTACATAATCACAAATCAACATCTAGGGGGTTTCTAGATTTTTCATGAACGATTTGAATAATTAAAATGAGCCCGAAACAGGTCTACTATGGCCTAACATCACTCTTCAGTCCAAATTGGAGAGGTGCCTATCTTTAATATAAAAAAATATATATTTGAAACACTTTCGCCTATTTAATAATTTAGCAGTTTAATTAAAAAAGTCAAATAGAAATTTTGAAAAATTAAAATATTATTAAAAAATTAACAAATATGTCAATAATTCATAATTTTTGATATAATTAAAAAAGCATTTATAAATATATTAACCTTTTTTTACTCCCACAAAAAAATTACTAAAAAGGTCAATTATCAAAATGAGGCCTTAATCTCCTTATCAAAAAAATTAATTTTCTTTTTTCTTTTTACATTTAGACTTTTATTACAAATTATCATTTTTAGCATGAGTTCCATTTTAATAATACATTTATTTTATAAGACCCTTAGTGTATATTATTTATAAAAAAAATTAAGTTGATGCGATAATCATATTTGTCTAAAAAATTGATGTTTATTTTAAAAAACATAATTGTCATCTATTTTTTCAGAGAGAAACACGATAAGTGGAAAACGTTATGATTATTGGATCGATTTAATTTTTTTCATTGATAATATACACTGAATGCCTTACAAGATGAACGATTTGAAACATTAAAATAAGACTTATGGTGGGCTCCACGAATCCCTCAAGGTCTCTAAAGTTTCTAACTCTTTGGGTGAAATATGAGGTGAAAAATAATTAAAATATTTAGAAATGATTTTTGACTTTTTTATGGAAAAACTTGCAAAAAGTAGAAAGAACAAGAAGAAATCTTTGGCTTTTTGTATTTTGTTATTTGGATTTTTACTTATTTTAACTTACACTCATTTGTTTGAATGGAAAACATTTTCTAATGGAAAAAAATTTCTATGAAAAACTTTTTCCATAAAATATTTTATGGAGAAAACATTTATCTATGTTTGGCGGTGATGGTGGAATAACAGTGGAGGTAGAAGTAGTGGCATGGTAGTGGGGTGAGGACAGTAATGATGGCAATAGTGATGGTGGTGGTGATCATAGTGATCGTGGTGTGGTGACATTAGTAAAATTTTAGTCCATAAAATGTTTTTTACCTTTTAAAAGTAGAAAACATTTTCTACCGAAATAGGTTGGTTTTCCATTGACTTTGAAAAATATTTTCTATTGACTTTCGTTTTTTATTATACTGTTGGCTTTTTGGTTTTCGAAAGTTATTATTGTAATTTTGAACGTGCCAGCAAAGATCAATCAGTCCTTACAGAATATTAATTGCCAACCAATTATCAGACGATTGTGTTTTAGTTCTTTCAGCCTCAATGAAAAAGACTTTTACTGGTGGCTGTGTTTAGGAGAATTAAGCGAACAACGATTAATGTGAAGAACAATTGTAACATTTCATTAAGTAAATGAAAGACTTACAAAGATCCAAATTAGCCTCGTAGAGGTTTACAGTAACAAACTACTTGAAACTACTCCTACGAACGAAGTGCAGTGCAGTGCAGGAATTTGAAGTACAGAAACGTAAAGAACAAGAAATGTAAAAATTGGAAAGAAAATAAAGTAGATAAAACTGATTTTTTAGATCTGAGTCTGGGCACTTTATGGGGCCTTCTCTGCTATTTATACTTCTCAATGACAAATCGTCGAACTACATTTCTAACCGTCGAACCACCCATCCATGGTCGCTGATCATGTTGCCTTATAGTTAGCTCCACTATGCCATATCTGCAGTTAGGCTTCCCTCATGATTTTGAATTTAAATATGAATAACCGTTGAAACCACGTCATTTTGCATCTCTTTGCTGATCCAATGTTATGCAGATCCACAATAACCAATATTAACTGCCACGTGTGTGATTACGATTGAAGATTTGAATTGTCTCCCCATATTGCCCTCATCTTGCCAGGTGTCGAACTGTGATTGGCTTATACAAAATATGTAGCCAACATTACCCCCCGCACTAATATACCCAATACTTGGTGATATTAGTGGATCAAGGTATTTTACCCACGTCTTAGAACGTGCATGGGCTTTGCATTTTTCAGAAATGCAACCATCATTCATTAATGAAACATTTGTATTAAATTTCTTCTAACCCTTGAACACTCCCACTATTTCAGTATTCGAAAAGACTAGTTTAGCTCTCATGGCCAAGCAGACATTTTCTTACCTCGATCAAGCATATGAAGAGTTGTTTGATAATGTTGTTCATCCTCGAAAGAATCTTCATGCATTGATTAGCCACCTTTACCCACCTTCCTATATTCAAGTCATGGAAGCTTTTGCAAACTATCAACCTTTGGATTACGAACCTGTTATCTACAATTCTTTAACCCAAAATTTTGCAAACATGGATATTGGAAGCTCTTCTTCTAACCCAAAACCTTCTGTGTGGGATGAGGCTGCAGCTTCTTCTTCTTCTTCTGGGGCTTCTGGTTGGAGAAGCTGGCCAGAACCTGAGGAGTCTAAGTCAAGGGAACGAATTAATCATCATTTTGTCGAATTTGTTGATCCTCTAACTTTCCCTCCCTTTACTCGAAGTTCGGTGGTTTACCCATATGTACCCATCGACCGCCGACGCTATTTAGAAGACAACTTACTTGTAGCATGGTACACGTCTTCCATGCCTACGAAGATAGTACAAGCCACTTATCGTCTAGAAGAGGCCCAAGGGTACAGCCCGTCATTCTTAGCTCAAAAGGCAAAACTTTGCTCTTCTGACTGGCTTGATATAGTCAACAACCCCCCAATTTCCTCCTTCTTTCGAGATGGAAGCTCCTGCACCTCCTCTTTCGCAAAACCCTCACTGGATGGAGGAACTGAGACTTACTCTCTTTGAGGACCAGTTTCTCCCCTCTTATCACCCTTCATCTCCTCCTATTAAATATCAACGACAGCAAGCCCAACTTCTGCTTGCGGCCTTTTCTCACTTGCCCTTCAATGTTCCCGAGGACGATGTTTCTCTCAAGAACTTTCGATGGGCTTGTGATGTTATGACCCGGGGTCATGTCCTTAACCCTATTGCCCAAGCAGCGCTCCAGATATTTTTAGACCAACTCCCATTGCTTCTTCATTGGCACCACATTTCTGTGGTCACCGCTTGATCTTTGGATCAAATCTCAGCCCGTCGAGTTCATACCCAATATGAAGCAGAGAACCTTATCGATGGATATAATGATTTCAAGAATAAAGACTCAACATATTGGGATGACTTGAACATGGATGAGATTAAACAAGGGTTGAAAGAAACAGCATTCGAAATAAAGGCCGAAAAACTTTTTTATCAAGTAAGAGCATATCAACTTTAGCAGCCTAGCCTGGAGAAGATAGAAGATAGAATAAAGAAAGAACAAAAGTTCATTGACCATAGTTGGAACAAGTTTCATGACCTTGTTATTTATTCTATTCCTTATTTTTATGAACTTGAATACGTAGCCAAAGAAGGTTTCTGATGTAATCGCTTTTGTCTTAATAAAGTTTTTCTTTTTATTTGGCATGGTCTGATTTTACCCCATTTGTCAAAGTCAAACAAACTTAGGGCTTCGAAATCAACAATTTCATCATTTGAATCTCGATTCGATCATGCCCAATGAAATACTGCAAACCCAATTTGAACTTTCCAACTTATGGAGTGTAATTAACAACTTTTGCCGGTTTCCTTTTAGAATCAGAGCTTCGAATTTACCAATTTTGCCTTTCGAAACTTGATTTGATCATATCCAATTCCCAACATATGGTTAACACAATCAAGGACTTTCAAATCAATTTTATTTCGAACAAACAGTCTATATTTTCCAGAATATAGAAACCTCTGTTAAGTACTGTACTGTTTTATTAGAAAAAAGTAATTTCTTCTGTATACTATCAAACCAACTATTGGTTTGAAACTTAGAACAAACAATTTCTAACCGGTAAGGTATTTCAAGTTTTACTTCGAAGGATTTTGCTTTCATTAAGAAACCTAAAAACAGGTCCTTAATCCTTTTGAAGTAAACAAATACCTAATCATTCTTGCACTGTTAGGCATGGAATGTGCTTCGAAGTCGGCTTCCTACTTTCGAAGCCATTTGTCATTTGATTTTGGCGCCAAAATTTGGCTTTGAAGCCAAATATTTTATTTCGAAACTGACATCAGTATTTGAGATGCGTTTCCCTCCATAACTATCAATATAGAAAGAAACTTTTTGCATTCATACCTTTAGTGCTTCTTTAAGAATTCCGCCTACATAAAACAATTGGGTATATTTTTCAGACACAAAGGTTTTAAAACCCTTTTTATTTCGTGCTCTGACTTCACTCGTTTGTCTAACACACAAACCCTTCATCTCTACTGACCCTCTCCTTCTTGCTGCTCGTTACCAATGGAGTTTTCTTCTTTGAAAATACCGGTCGTGGAGCGTGCAAGTCTATCTGTAGCCTTGAAAAGGATTATTGACGAAGAGTGTGAGAAGTACAAGGCTGGTGAGAAAAGCGCCATTGATGGACGCATCTTCATTCCTCGCCATTATGAACAACAAGAGTATGTGCTTGGGCCCATCTTCAAGGAGATTTCTACTGAGCTTCCAGCTCTGTATCCACGTCTAGAAGACCATTGTCTCCTTTACGAAGGTGGTCTTGACTGGAGAAGCTGAAGGATGAATTGCTCCCATCGCTGCTGGTCCACGATGAGACCAGAGTGGCAGGAATGGTATAATCGGGTCGTCCTTGATAGGACTCTGAATCTTCAGGAGCTCTACCTCTTCGACGCCCTCCAATTATCTAGGTTCACCATTTCAGAGAACCATTTTCTTAATTCTTGCTGCTCTTTGCTTTTGGAATTCTGCTTTTAATTTCTTTCAATTCAGATGTGGGATGATGGCCCCTACTATTCTTGACATCTATCATCTATTAGGATTGTCCCCTACTGGAACCCCCATTGGTCCAGATTATCCTGACCTCATAACCCCTTTTTCTCACCCTTCTCTTAACTCATCCTATAGTGACTTTGTCAAGGCTAAGAATAAAAGAGAGGGCACTGTGACTGATAGGGAATTCTTTTCTTTTATATTATATTGGCTTTGCAAGTTTCTCTTCTGCACCTCTTCTCAGAGGATCATGCCTGAATTTGCCCCTCTTGCCAAAGCCCTTGTCTTACAAAGAAATGTGGCCTTAGCTCCATACGTTTTAGGTCATGTCTATAGGGCTTATTCCCTCTTTTGTGAAAAACCCTTGGATGTCAATTAGGGAGGTCCATTTTGGATACTTCAACTTTGGCTTTTTGCATATTTTACCAAGTTACAATCTAAATGCCTAAAATTCTTGGAGCCAAACCCTACTACTCATGGCATGAAGTTAGCCAATGTTTCACTCTATCCTTCCACCTTTGCTTTTTACTTTTGTTTCTTCCACCAACTCTCAGCTTCCCCTTCTTCTCACAACTTCCGTCCATTCGAACCTACCAACATTGGCCCATCCTGGTTGAGGACCTTTTTGAGTGATAGGTCCTGCTCTTCACCCCAACACAAAAACATGTGGGCCTCTATTTTAATCCCCAGAGAATTATTCATTGGGACTATAAACCCCAGAGCTTACAAATGCATTGTTGAGCCTTATTGTTCTATCCAATTTGCTAGGCAATTTGGCTTCTCTCAAGGGGTCCCAATACCTCTCTGCAGTCAGACCAATTTAAGCCTTACCAGCAGAGACCTGAAGGTTCGAAGATCTAGATTGGAAGAAGCATCTTCCAAATTTATCCAGGATTTTATTGACTTTGAGTACTTTCCTTTCATTCCTCAAAGTAACATATTGAAAAGGTACCAGAACTGGTGGATGGCCAATATGGAAGTACACTTGGCCATTCCCCCTCAAGATCTATTAATGGTACTGGATATACCTCAAGCCAAATCGAAAGGGGCTGGAGTTATTACCTCTTCCACTGTCCCTGGTGTTGCAGTTCTTGCGCCTATCACCACAAAGTCTGTTCCTGCTGCCTCAACTCCTCCTAGAGTTACTCGAGCTGCCTCGAAGAAAAGTATGTACCCTTGTTTCTTTTCTCTTCTTCTCCTTCATAATGCTCTTGCCCTTACTTATAGCTCTTCTTTTGGTGTAGATGGTGCGGGTGCCTCACAGGGAGATTCTCTCCAAAAAGTCCAAGCTTTAAACCTTCTCAAGAGCAAACAACAACAACAAAAGAAAAGAAATCTTTTACTTGACCTTGAAGAGGAAGCACCTAAGGTTCCTGTAGAAGAAGAGGAAATAGAAAAAGAAGAGATAGAAGAAGAACAAGAGACATCCTTGAAGAGAAGGAAGAAAATGACTGTCTCTCTGTCTGATTTTATTGGAGACCCCATTCACGAGGCATCTGCAAAAGTAGTGGAAGTAGAACATTCTAAAGAACTTATCGTATTTCAGAGGGCTAAGAAGAGGAGGCAACGGCAAATACTTAGGGATGAAGCTGCTGTTGCTGATGCACTTCAAAGAGAAATTGCAAGAAAGCAACAAGCTGCTGGACATTATTCCCTTCGTAGTTCTCCCATCATTGCCACCACCTCTGAAACTAGTAATTTCCTTTCATGTCTCCACTTTCTTTTCTCAAATTGTTGGTACTGGGACTTAACATTGTTTTGTATTTCTTCTTTTGCAGCAACAACTACTTTGCCTATTCTTCCAATAAGGATTCCTTCAGTTTCAACTGAAGTTGAACAACCTCAAAAAGTGGAGCCCATTCAGATAATACTCTCACTTCCTGGCCCTATATTTTTTATACCTTTCTTGAGGCCAAACATTCCTGCATCCTTATCCTTTGGCTTGACTTCAAACTTTCCTCACATTTCTTTCAACTCTACTCAATTTGCTCTTCCTTTAAGCCTTGCCGCTCCCTCCCATCCTGAGGAAATCCCAGCTATTACATCATCTCCAGTGATAGCTGATTTCCATAGAGAAGACACTGGTAGCCCTCCAATTCTTCGTCCATTATCTTTGCCTAGCACCAGTCCCTCTTCTCTTGAGCTACTGGTAGCCAAAACTATAGAGACTACTAGGAGTGCTTCACCTTCTTCTTCTACTCCTATGCAGCCGTTTCTTCCTTCTACTAGAGTTCTTTCTGCACCCTCCATGTCAACGGATGAGGTGGACATCTTCGAAGCTAGGCTAGCTCGTCTCTTTGACATACCTTCCACCTCTCCAATAGCTAGCACTGAGACTGAGCCATTAGTCCTGGTTGATTCTCTACTAGAGAATTTTTTAGAGCTCTTCCTCCAGTAGTAAGACTTCCTTGCCTTCAATAGACTTGGACAGCTGTTTGGAATTGCTGACATCCTTCTCAAGGATTCATTTCGAAGCCTTACAAAGGCCTATAATCAGAAATGGCTTCCTCCAGTGCTATAAGATTGTTGAGCAATCCAGCATGACTGTTTCAAGTCATTTATCTCAGGCGGCATCCACCATTGATTTCTACATCAACATCTGCCATGTTGCCAAGGCTGCAGCGGAAAAATTGCTGAGATACCAGAGTTTTGTTTCTCAAATTCATGCTGAAGTGTCAAAACTGAATGAGCAACATTCCTCTGTCTCTCAATTCCGAGCTCAACTACTGGAGAAGAAAGCTCAACTTGAAGAAGAATTATCAGCAGTCAATCAGGCTTTGGATCGAACTGCTACAAAGCTGCAGATCACCAACCAAGGACTGGCTGATCGAAAACAGGATATGGCTACAGCCATTCAGTTGTTCCCATCTCTTAAGAGTAGAAAATCTATTGTAAAGGAACAACTGAAACATTGTACTGACTTCTGGGCCAATCTATGGCTACATGTATTCAACTCATTATGAAATAAAATCCTCATTTATCATTTGAGTGTTTTCATACTCTTTTATTTAGCATTTATTCTATTCCTTGTGTCTCCCATATGGTTGGATAATAAGGATTCAAATATCTGCCATTAATTTTCTTGAGATGTACATATCCATTCAAATTTTTCAAATGATATGCTCCCGAAGGAAAGACTCTATGAACTTGATATGGTCCTTCCCAGTTAGGTGACCACTTGCCAAACTTATGACTTTTAATCCCTATTGGGAGTATTGTCTTCCATACCAAATCACTTTCATCAAAGCTAATGTGCTTGACTTTCTTATTATAGTTTTTTGCTGTTTTCTTCTTTTGGAAAAGAATGCTATTTAATGCCAGAATTCTAGCTTCATCTATGTTCTCTAATTCCAAGCACATACTTTGATGATACTGCTCAAGAACTAACTGATTCTGACCTCTCACCCTTAAGGACGTGATGTTAATTTCTACGGGTAATACTGCATCATGCCTATATACTAAGGCATAAGGAGTAACTCTTGTACTTGATCTTGGAGAAGTCCTGTAAGCCCATAGTACATCCAACAGCAAGTTATGCCAATCCTTGGGATTGTTTTCCATAACTTTCTGTATTTCTTTCTTCAAGGATTTATTGGATGATTCTGCCTGACCATTGGCTTGTGCATAATAGGGGGTAGAATTAACAAGGCTAATCCCAAACTCTGCCACAAAAGATTTTACCATTCTCCCATCAAATAAAGTTCTATTATCAACAGTTATGGTCTGTGGGATGCCAAATTTGTGGATCAGATCTTTAATAAATCCAATAACTTCGGTCTGATCTACAGCTTTATGCGGCTTAGCTTCGACCCATTTAGTGAAGTAATTTGTGGCCACTAAGATGAAACAATGATGCTTCGAAGAGGGTGGGTGTATTTTCCCTACCATATCCATAGCCTGTCCTTTAAACGGTTAAGGCTTCACAACTGCATGCAGATTAGTTATGGGTACATGTTTTATTGCGCCATGCTTCTGGCATGCCTGACAACCTCTAGCATATTCGATGCAATCCTTAAGGATGGTTGGCCAATAGTAAGAATGTCTTCGAAGCAGCCATCTCATCTTCACACCAGGCTAATGAGCACCACAGATGCCTTCATGAACCTTAGCCATGGCTGTCAATGCTTCATTTGGACCTAAATATTCCAATAATAACCCATCTGCCCCCCTTTTGTAGAGAGCATTACCATCTATTATGTATTGCATAGATTGTAATTTGATTTTTCTGCTGACTTTCGAAGATGGGCCAGCTAGATACTGTATTATTGGATGCCTCCAATCTTGTTCTCGTAAGTCATTATGATTGACTTCTAAGACCACATTCTTTTTATTTAAGGGTGGTATTACCTTTTGATATGTTGTTTGACTTATGTCCATTTGAGTGTTATCCCTCATCTTGAAATTCGAAGCTTTCTGAGCCACATCATTAGCTTTGTTATTCAAGAATCTTGGGACATAAGTTACATTTGTTATCTGAAATTGAGAAAGCAAATGTAATGTAACAACATAATATGGCAACATGCTTATACTTTGACATTTGAAAATCCCTTTTACCTAGTTAACTACCAATTGAGAATCTCTAAATATGTCAACTGCATGAGCTTGTAATCCAAGAAGTATTTCTAGTCCCATTATTAAAGCTTCGTATTCAGCTTGACTATTGGAACAAATAATTTCATCCACTCTGAAACCATGTGTGGTTTCTACCCTTTGTGCTGACTTAATCACCACACCAATTCCAGTTAGACTATTGGCTTTCGATCCATCGAACCACATTTGCCATGGTTCAATACTAACCATACCAAGTTCCATTATCTCTTGGCTTTCTATTTGACATGGATGGTCTACCAAGAAATTAGCTAAAACTTGTCCTTTTACTGCCTTTTGGGGGACATATTCTAGATGAAATTCCGATAAAGCTAGTATCCATTTGCCAATTCTTCCCTTCAACATAGGTCTAGATAACATATATTTAACCAAATTTATGTTGCAATTACCAAGATAGTTGTAGGGAAAAGATAGTATCTTAATTTCATTGCAGCAAAATACAATGCAAGACACAGCTTTTCTACAGCTGAATATTTGCATTCACAAGAATTTAGAAACCTACTAAGGTAATAAACTGCTTGCTCTTTGCCTTCTTCATTGTCTTGGGCTAAGAAAACTCCCAGTGAATCTTCTGCTATAGCTATATACAATTTCAAGGGCTTATCACCCTTTGGTGGCATCAGCACTGGAGGGTTGGCCAAGTAGGCTTTGATTCCTTCGAAAGCAGTTTGATGCTCTGCTGTCCACACAAATTCCTCTTCATCCTTCAACCTTAATAAGGAAGAAAATACTTTAGTTTTCCCTGCAGTATTAGAAATAAATCTTCGAAGAAAATTAACATGCCTAAGGAATTTTTGTACTTATTTTTTATTTGATGGAGGTTTGGCTTCGATGATAGCTTTGGCTTTGTTCTGATCAGTCTGTATTCCCTTCTTGTGTACTACATAGCCCAAGAAGTTTAGAAGCAGAGAATCTGAGAAAACAACAAGTAGAAAATCACGAGACGTTGGATACAAAATTGAAGATACAATCGCATATTAGAGAGAGAGAGAGAAGGATATACATATGTGGGGGAGATATAGAGAATTATCGCCAAGCAAAGTGAATAGAAGTAGTAACGATAGAGGAAGTGTGGTTTTAGAGAAGATACATGCCGGTAGTGGTGGTGTGTTTCTTGTGTAGAGGGAAAGCTACCGGTAAATTATCGGTAGCTTTCCCTCTACACAAGAAATACACCACCACCAGCAACAGGTATCTTTTCTAAAACCACACTTCCTTCATCGTTACTACTTCTATTCACTTTGCTTGGCGATAATTCTCCATATCTCCCCCAGGTATGTATATCATTCTCTTTCTCTCTCTCTCTATCTCTAATACGCAATTGTATCTTCAATTTTGTATCCAACGTATCGTGATTTTCTACTTGTTGTTTTCTCAGATTCTCTGCTTCTATTTCCAGATCTCTCTTTCGCTTCAATCCAAAAGGTAATTCATTTATGATTTTCGATAATGCCTCCAGATCGATGAGAAATTATATATATATATATATATATATGTGATGTGATTGTTTCTTTTCAATGTTTGTTAACTAGAATTCCGTGTGATTATGAAAACTAGGGTTTTTTTATTTTTTATTGTTCCCGAAAAAAATGAAACAAAATGCCTAATGCTTTTATGGGAATTTTGTTGATTTCCCCACCCCCCATTTTGTTGATTTCCCATAAACATGAACTATAATATAGTTTTGGGCAAATTTCTTTACCCATTGTGCTTTACTCCATAAGCTGATAACACTTTAGAGTTTATGCACTAAAGGGCACACCAATAGGCATTTCGTCCTAGTTAATGCACATGTAAATGCCAGGACTTAAAAGGAATTATGTGTTCATTTCCAAATGTCTGGAGAAACCCCACACATGAAGTAAAGTGAATTTTGCCTCTTAAAAAATAACAAAAATGTCTCTGGTTGATATAATGAAGCTACTTATCTACAAGGGTATTTTAGTTATTTTGCTTAAGCCATTAACGGACTTAACAATGGACCTTAGTTTACAAATTACACAGGATTATGTGCTTATTTTCAAATGACAACAGTTATGTACACATGGGCCAAACCACAAGGGAGTAAAACTAAAGTGAAATTTGCCCTATAGTTTTTTTTTTTTGGTTTAAAACCCTTTTGAGATCTCTTAAATTTGTTGAAAATTGACTATGATTGGCACGACCACATAGTCAAGAGTTTTTTTTTTTTTGGGTAGTGTTGGGTAAAGATCATTGCTAGAGGATAGTGTTGTAATTTTCTTCTTTTTATAGTAAATAAATAAATTTGTTAAGATTACATGATACAAAATTATTATTTCTAAAAAAATGGTCACTAATTTCTGTTTGTGTCCACAAAATAAATAAATAGATAAAGAAATGTGCTTAAAAGAACCAAACTTTCAAATACTAGATCAGGATTTTCATTCTTATCGGAACATGTCTTATGGTATTCAGTTGTCCTGTTGAACAGTCCTAAATTGGCTAATGATATTAAGTTTTATTAGCCATTAGCTTCAATTGAGGTCTAAAAGTTTGCTTTATGAGTTTAATCATTATAATTTTGTCAGATTTTTCATTTTTTTTTTCTCCTGGTATTTTCAGTCAGTATAGAAGCTGCTTAACCCATTGTAACTTTCTTTCTTCTTCTTTTTTTCTTCCTCTTTTTCATCCTGCTAAGGTCATTCTTTTTCCTTAGTAAAATCATTCATATCATTGCCACTTTAAGGAATAACTAGAAATTTGGTTTTTGTATTTTCAATTGGATTCTTTGTATATGATCTCAAAATGGAGATGATAAAGAATGGAACAAAATTGTGTTTTCCAGTTCTATATTTATCCTTCAACGGTCGCTTTTATTTCCTTTAATTTTCCATATGTTAAAACATATGCCCTTGCCAACTAACTTTTTTCAACTTTCATCCTCCCAGCCTAAGTTTTGCAACAAATCAAATATGATGTTAGGATTAAATCTTCTTTGTTTCGTGGAGTCTAAGCCTTCTACTTCTAATATTTTGATTTGTAGAATTTGGACAATCCCCTAGTATGTTTTTGAGTATTAACTCTTAGATTTAATGATTGTAGAGTTTTTCATTCTCTTGTAATGGAAGGTACGCCTTTCTTGTTTGTGTACTTCTCTGTTTTTGGTTATAAACTCACTTTCCAACTTTCATCCTCCCCTACTGTTGGTAGACTTAAAAAGATGGACTTTGCAGAGAGCAGGATGACATAAAAAGATGGACTTTGCAGTGGCAGCTTGAGTATTCTTTTTGATGAGATGACAAGTGGGAATCATGGATTGTAATGATAAGCTAAAGATTTGTGTTTTTTTCCTTTGATCAGTAGGGTAAGACTGGTTGGTTTGAGAAATGGATTATGCCCTTTTATGTGAGAAACTTGTATAGGCTAGTTACAAAAGATTTTATATATTCGGCGGAATTTCATTTAATTTGGAGAAATGAATTCTGGTGAGAATGTTTCTACTCATTGAGTGGCTTTTTTTTTTTTTTTGGGATAAATAAAGGTGATATGTATAGGACAAAAGGAATGTAAATTGTTTACAAAATAAAATATATCACAAGCTATATATCAAAAACCTATTCGAAAGCCAAAATTTGGTCTAAGGATGGAGAAACCAACTCTTACAACCAACTATACAAAAGAGACAAAAATATGTTTTAGTTTAGAAGTTCGGTCTTCTCTACCTTCAAAAGTTGTTTTCTTTCTCCACAAAAAACCAGAACTCTAATTATTGAGTGGCTAATTCACTAGAATTCAGTCACTCAAATAAAGTAAATACGCGACAGGACTTTCTCTCTTGGGGACAGATTCCATGGCATTTGTGATACAACAAACAACAGTATTTTTGTTAAATTCTTTTTTATTTTTTGAAATATGTTGTGGACCATGTCTATATAATCTTTAGCTTGGTAAGGACAAAAGGAAAACTGATGATATTTATGTAGAATTTTTACGCTAAATAAAATCTGACACAACTTTTTTTTCAATATTGCATAACATGCTGGATGCTGGTTGCCTGTCACATCTTAGGTTGGTTTCTGTGCAGAACCTAGTTTGTGTTTGCCTATATTCTTGTAGTTGATGAAAATACGAGTGCATCATCTCATAGATGTTCATTTTTCCCCCTTAAGTTTGTGAGTGGATACTTTCTTATTATTTTTGAAAATCTACCTTAATTTTAGTTCCAAGATTATGAAGCTTGTTAGTTATGAGGCACGGACACCTCCTCGAGGCCTGTGTATGAGTGTTGGACACGGACACGCTATGGACACGTGTCTGACACTCTCCTTACGTGTCCCCTTGTTTTTTTTTTTGGAATTTTCCAGTCGGACACGCGGTGGACACGTGATGACACGTTTCAGACACGCGAGGTGGATCGAAGAAGCAAACCTGTTGGAAAGGAGAGAGACCAAAAGAGAGACAAATTAAGGGAAGAGAGAGAGAGATCAAGAGAAGAGATTAAGAGAAAGAGAGAGAGAGATCGAGGGAAAAAGAGACGGATTGAGGGAAGAGATCGAGAGAAAGAGAGAGATAGATCAAAGGAAAGAGAGAGACAGATCGAGGGAAAGAGATAGACAGAAATCCTAACCTATTTTGCGCTTGGTCTTCTCTGTTCTTCTTCTCTTCATCTTCTGTCTTCTTCTTCTTCTCTTCGTTTTCTCCTCCTCCTCCTCCTCCCTCTTTTGATTCTGTCTCTCTCCTCTCTCTCATCTCTTTCGTTTTTCTTTTCTTTTTTTTTTCACTGATGTCTCTTTCCCTTCCTTTATTTTCTTTTATTATTTTATTTTTTTTATATCCATGTTTTTGTTGAACCTAAAATTTATAAAACAAATTATTTTTATTTAAAAAAAATCAATTTTATTAAAAAATTTAGGTAATGTGTTTATTAATTTTACTATTATTGTTATTTTATAGGAACCAATGTTTTTTTTTTTAAAATTTTAGATATATAATAAATAAATAAAATTATATATATTAAATGTGTCATCAGCGTGTCGTATCCTCCATTTTTTGAAAATTTCCGTGTCCGTGTTGTGTCTGTGTCTATGTCGTGTCTTGTGTCCGTGCATCATAGTTTGTTGGGAAAAGGTGATATAGGGTTTTGATCCCCCATAGTGGAATGCCTAGTAAATTGTTTTGCACCCAAAGGAAACAATAAAACATTGTCTAATTGTTTATCATAATTTTGATGACGGGGTGATTCTGGTGACTAAAGTTACAGAGTTTGGGAGTTAGCACTCATATTCGTTAGAACTTGCAGTTGAACTTCTATGTCATTCTATGGGTTTATACATATTGTGTCTGAGTATTAAAATATGATAGTGGTTTTTCTCTCAGTTCCTGATATGTCACTTCATATAAGGCTGTGAGCGATATTGGTCATGAATTCTGATAAGCATAATGTTTGTAGTCATGTTTTGCAAAATTTTGCAACTTCCGAACTGACATTTATCTTAAAATTTTCAAATCAAAAAATTCATTACTTTAGTATTTCAGAACTAGAGATTCAAAGCTAAAAAATTTCAGCTTGATCAAATATTTTCTCTAGAAAAGGGCACTCTCATCATAAAGAAAAGAATATATTAGATACACTCTCAAAACATTTTAAATGATAGTTCTTCCCATCCTTCATTTCTGCTTGGTTGCTATGGAATTCAGTACATGGAATCCATATTATCCTGCATCTATAAAATAAATCTTCAATGACACCATTTTTTTTTTTCCCTGTCTGACTATTCTATTGAGATTCCACTCTTGTATTATATGTTAGATGTCTCGAAGGTATGACAGCCGTACAACAATCTTCTCTCCAGAAGGTCGTCTGTACCAGGTTGAATATGCAATGGAAGCAATTGGAAATGCTGGGACTGCCATAGGGATACTATCAAAAGATGGGGTCGTACTGGTTGGAGAAAAGAAAGTCACTTCCAAACTCCTACAGACCTCAACATCCACCGAGAAAATGTACAAGATTGATGACCATGTTGCATGTGCCGTGGCTGGAATCATGTCCGATGCCAACATCCTCATCAACACAGCCCGGGTCCAAGCTCAGCGCTACACGTATGCTTACCAAGAACCAATGCCAGTTGAACAGCTGGTTCAATCTCTATGTGACACCAAACAAGGATACACACAATTCGGTGGGCTTCGACCATTTGGTGTATCGTTTTTGTTTGCGGGATGGGATAAGAACTACGGATTTCAGCTTTACATGAGCGACCCGAATGGAAACTATGGTGGTTGGAAGGCTGCGGCAATCGGTGCTAACAACCAGGCTGCGCAGTCGATGCTTAAGCAGGATTACAAGGATGATATCACAAGAGAAGAGGCAGTACAGCTTGTGCTGAAGGTGCTCAGTAAGACTATGGACAGCACCAGTCTTACTTCGGATAAGCTTGAACTGGCTGAGGTTTTCCTCTCTTCGGGGAAAGTGAAGTACCAGGTTAGCTCTCCCGAATCTCTTAGTAAGTTGTTGGTGAGCTTTGGGTTGACCCAACCCGCCGCGGAGGCGTCATGAATTACTGTTATCTTGATTCAGACCTATGTTTCTGGACTAGTTGGAGATCTTACAAAGACATGATGTGTTGTGTTGATCTGATACAATTGTTATTTTTATGTTAGAAGCAGTGAACTTTTCTTATTCATGTATTGAAACCCTTTATGGTTTATTTGCAGCTTTCTTGGATTATCTGTTTGGGCCAATTCTTCTGTTGACATTCTTTGTCTTTCAATGATTTTGAGAATTTTTGCTTAAAAATCAAGTTATGCTTCATTTTCCCAGACATTATGCGAGTCATTTTTTAACTCGTACTGAATTTTTAATGTGCTAAAAAGCAAACAATATTTTACATATTCTTTAGCCTAAGTTTTCAATCTAGATTAAATTGGACAAATCAATTACTTAAAAAATGTCTACTAACAGATACATAAGCTAATTACTTTTTCATCAGGACTAGTTTTCTTTTAAAACATATCTTACCAAAATAAGATCTCAAATTGACATCTTGATACACCGATTTACCATAATAATAAATAGAGTCAATGGTGACTCCGCTATGGAAAGAGTCTTCAGTTCAGTCGCCTCTCTCATCAAGGGCTTATGCACTCCACGACTTTCCCAAACCCGGTGAAGAAATTAAAAAAACAGGAGGTTCTTTGGGTTTCCTTCTTCTCATCTGGGAGCTGGACTAAAACAATTCATCACACAAGGGGTATACCAGGGAAAGGAAAGAAGATTCTTAAAAAAGGAAGTTCCATACTCGGTTGACAGATTCTCAGGCTCAATCTCAGGAATATCTTACCAAAAAAATATATACAAGATTTTACAAAAATCTTGACAATACACTTTTTTTTTACTTTACTTCGCTTTAGTACCTTTTTCTTTTGAACAAAATTTTCACACAAAATTCTTCATAATGGGACGTAGCCCAACTCTAAATACCAACGGTGACTCTACATATCAGAACTTCAAGGAGCCTAGGACCTCATTTAAGAATTAACTTTTTCTAGTAATTTTTTTTTTTTGTTAGATGAAAAAAAAGGTAAATATTTTGAGAATAATTTTTTTTAATTATATAAAAAATCGAGATGTTTATTTTATTTATTTATGGGGATGATTTGATTTGACTTCGAAATTTAAATGCTGCGACGTTTGGTGTGTGTTGTTGAAGCTACATCATCACATGACGACAACGTTAACAACAGAACAGGAAGGAAAGAAGAGATGTAAACGGGCCGAGATTTTTGGGCCCATGCAATCCACACTCCTCTCTCCTCTGTGGGCTTCATAAAAAGTGAAGGATGTAATACAATACAAAACCATCTACTCTTGAAACCACAGGCAAGGGTCCACGGTTTTCTTCCATTTTTCATTTTGGGTTTTACCCTTTAGCTTCTGGTTTATCGCTACTATGTCCTTGTATAAACTTTGAATTTCTCTCTTTCCCGTTCCTTCTGTGTTATTGTCAAATCATGTTCTTTATAGAAAATGTTTATTTGATTTGTCATACAAATTTGTAAGTTTAAATTTGTTGAGTTCTAGCATTTCTCGTTCATTATTTTAAAAGTCAGCTGGCAGCTCCATTATGGATCATTTTTACAAGTCTTATGTTCAACTTTTTTTTATTTCTCGTTCATTATTTTAAAAGTCAGCTGGTAGCTCCATTATGGATCATTTTTACAAGTCTTATGTTCAACTTTTTTTTAAATGCAAAAAAGTATTTCACTTAAAATTTGTAGAATATTATACTTAGAGGGCGCAACTTAAACATACCTAACCTGTACAATGCGTGCCCGTAAAAATTTTAGACTTATGAAATGTATATGGAAATACTATATTAGATAGATCTAAAATAATATGGCCAAATTAAAATTTAAGCTGAAATTTGGCAAAGGGTTCAAGGCAATTCAAACCCAACTTCTATATTCTATATAATGTATAAAAGTAATTTAATTTATATTATACTTAAAACTAAATTTTAATTTATTTTTTTTAAGTTTAAAATAAACAAATTTATATTTAAAGTGGGTTTTAGATATGTTTTTTTTTTTTTTTTTATAACAAAAAAGTAAAGAAGATAAAGTTGAAAAATGGGGGAGAAAAACGGGGCATTTTCCTAAATAAGCTAAAATAATAAATCAATTCCCAAACTAAGCCTAGTTTTCAAAGAATTTCCAAAATAAGCTAACTCGCGGTTCACAATCGCGATTTCAACATATTCCGCCTGTTTCGCGTGAGAGTTGGCAAATCTTAAATTTGTGGTTACGAGAAGCGATTTTGATTAAGAAATCGTGGTTACAAAACGCGATTTTAATTAATTTTTTTTTCTTTTGAACTCGCTGTTACAAACCACGATTTCATCCAAAAAAAATTTTGTTATGAACTCGCCGTTTGTAACCACGCTTTTAGAATTTTTTTTTTTTGTGAACTCGTGGTTTGTAACCATGAGTTTAGAATTGGTACAAATCCTCACTCACACTTCACACTCTACACTCTAGACATCACTCACACTCAATATAAATATATATATATATTTTTTAATATATATTTATAATTTACTATATATATAAATTTTATTTCATAAAATTGAAACTAATATGAAATAATTATTTTTTTATTTTAATTCTTAATTTTTTTTAATTTTACTGTTCAGGGATAAAAATTTTTATTTTTATTTTTGGGTTTAAGGTTTAACTCTTAAAATTTATTTATTTTTATTTTAGGGTTTAGGATTTATAAAAAAATAAATTTTAAGAATTAAATTCTAAATTCTAAACCCTAAATTCTAAACTCTAAAATAAAAATAAATAAATTTTAAGAATTAAACCCTAAACCTTAAAATAAAAAATAAATAAATTTTATCCCTATACACTAAGGTAGCGCTGGTAACATTTACGTTTTTGGTTTATGTTTACAAAAATTTTATAAACTGGTTTCTGTTTATTTTTAGAAAAATATAAATTACAAACGTGTTTGGTTTGAACAAAATGTTTTAAAAAATTTTAAAACATAAACTAAAAATATGTTTGTTCAAATCTAAAATATTTATATTTATACTTATTATTTATGACAGTGGGATCACACATATTATAATTGAAAAAAATTAATTAAAAAGATAATTATACTTATTGAAAAAAAATTAAAAAAATTTATATGTGTGATCCCACTGTCATAAATTATATGTGTGATCCCACTGTCATAAATTTTTTTAATTATTATTTTTAAAATTTTTTAATTAATTTTTTTAAAATTTTTTAATTAATTTTTTAATTAATTATACTTTTTTAAGGTTTAAAATTTTTTTTTCAATTAGAATTTAGGGTTTAGAATTTAGAATTTAATTCTTAAAATTTATTTTTTTTTATAAATCCTAAACCCTAAAATAAAAATAAATAAATTTCAAGAATTAAACCTTAAACCCAAAAATCAAAAAAAAAAAAATTTATCCCTGAACAGTAAAATTAAAAAAAATTAAGAATTAAAATAAAAAATAATTATTTTATATTAGTTTCAATTTTATGAAATAAAATTTATATATATATTAAATTATAAATATATATTAAAATATATATATATATATATATATTTATATTGAGTGTGAGTGATGTGTAGAGTGTGAAGTGTGAGTGAGGATATGTAGCAATTCCAAACTCGTGGTTACAAACCACGAGTTCACAAAAAAAAAATTTTCTAAAAGCGTAGTTACAAACAGCGAGTTCAGAACAAAATTTTTTTTGGATGAAATCGTGGTTTGTAACAGCGAGTTCAAAAGAAAAAAAAAAAATTAAAATCGCGTTTTGTAACCGCGATTTCTTAATCAAAATCACTTTTCGTAACCACGAATTTAAGATTTGCCAACTTCCACGCGAAACAGACGGAATATGTTGAAATCGCGATTGTGAACCGCGAGTTAACTTATTTTGGAAATTCTTTGAAAATTAGGCTTAGTTTGGGAATTGATTTACTATTTTGGCTTATTTAGGGAAATGCCCCGAGAAAAACTCGAATCAATACAAGTATAAGGACCTTAGTGCAAACAATAATCCGTAAGTAATATTAAGGGTAAACTACCAATAGGTCCTACTTTGGAGACTTATTACCTAATAGGTCCTACTTTGGAGACTTATTACCCATTAAGTCCTATTGATAAATTTATTAAGTGATAAAGATAAATTTATCAGTCTTTTATTTTTATGAATAAATTTATAGTGATAAATTTATCAATCTCTTTATTTTTATGAATAAATTTTTAGTGATAAATTTATCACTCTCTTATTTTTATAGTGTTAAATTTATTAGTTAGGACCTGTAGGTAAATAAGTCTAGTTAATAGGACTAATTGGTGAGTTCCCCTAATATTAATGGGAAAGGGACTGCAAGTTGAAGAATTTACACGAGTTTGGGTCCCCATAAAATGTGTAGCTCAAGCTAACATCATCTACTTCAATGTCGATTTTGCCGATGCAAACCAGATTCCCACCACTTTGAGCTTCTGGGTATGTTCTTAATCCCTCTTTTCTTTGATGGGTTTTTTTTCTTTTCTTTTTTTGTTGATCTTTTCTCCTGTTTGGAATTGTTAGAATTCAACTTCATTCAAGCAAGAATCTGATTAGACAGCCCTGATTTTGTTTTTCACCCTTTCTCTGTCTGTTTTCAAATGCTTTCAATCTGATATTTTGCCCTTTCTGTGACTGCTTAAATCTTCTGCTGGTTTTGTTGTGAAATGAACAGATTTCTATAAATTCCATTTTCTTGTTTTTGTGACTTTCTACATTGTGATCTCACATGTATTGAGATTAATTAATTTCATGTTATTGGCTTCTGATTGATTGGTCTATTTGATATTGACTTCTGATTTACCTTTGCCAAAAAGGTCATGAATTTTTTCTTTAAATTAGATTTGATGTTTTATGAGCAATTTTGGCTGTTGGGCATGCTTTATTTTAGTTGTCAGCAGCTTGTGAATGGTAAATTTGGTGGGAAAGATTTGTCATAGATTAGTGGTGATTTTAGTTAATAAATGGAGTAATGTTGAGAGCTTCTAATCCCCGAAGTTTGACATTTCTGTGGATTAGCTCTAGAATTTATGTTTACTCTCTCATCTCGGTTACTTTCACGCAAATAATAATTAGATTTGTCATGAAACTCAATTTTTACATGGCTCATCTCAATTGAAATGTAAATCATTCATCAAACTACCCTTGATTTTGAAATGTTAGGGAATTTTTCAGGGTTTAACATAACATAGTAAGGGTGTTTGGATTATGTCTTGATTTTGGTGGGTTCAATTGCAAGGCTCTTTCTCTCTCTCCTTAGAACTGGCTTAAGGCATCTTTGACCCACACGGGGCATAGTTCCACGACAAAGCCTCAATTCTGAGCCACATTGTCACGACCCAAACCCGCCCCTATGGGTTTAGCACCGTAACCGGCCAGTAATCCGAGATTACCGAAGGCCTGCTTAACAGTAAGATAGTATAACAGAGTACAGGGGCATGGCAGAAGCCAATATAGTAAAATAAACAATGTCCAATGAGCTGTGACAGTCTGTATGCCAAAAAGATTTTTCATACATTTATACAATACAGTACAAAACAGTATGCATATCATATACAACCAGTCAGAAACAGGGACTTAATCCCTGAGTAACAGTATAGTGCAAACATTCAGTCTATACAGTAAGTAAAGCAGTACAGTCTAAACAGTATTACAAAACAGTCCAAGACAGACGGGGAATTAAAAACACCCCTAGCCATAGCATGGCAAACTCGGAACCTCGCAGTGAGGCACTTAAGCTGGCTTGACAAAACTGGGGTCACCCCGACGCTCCTAGCTGTGGTCTGGTGCCTGAACACCTACATATATATATGAGCAGTGAGCTAAAGCCCAGTGAATAACATAAAGCGTAAAGAGGTTTAGAATGAATGTCCTTACAGTAATGAAAACAGTTCAATTCAATCAGTATATCAGTTGTTCAGTACAGTAAACAGTCATATGTGGTACATCCATTAGCATAACAGTAACAGCGGGTCTTAAAAGACCGAACAGTAATGATGGCCATCAATCAGTAAACAGTAGTGGTTCCACAAGGGAACCGACAGAGATCTCTGTAACAGTAACAGTAAACAGTAGTTGCTAAGGATGCCACAATACAATTCAGAATATAGGACATACATTCATTCAATTAACAGTATCAGTTCAGAAAACAGTTCAGTTAAACAGTCAGAAAACATTCTCAGTTGAACATATCTTTACACAATTGTTACTCACAGAGTTCTGGGCTACAGTGGACTAGAGCGTCTCCTCAGAAAGCCAACCCTACACAGTTTACAGATTGAACACACACTAAGCTACACAGTTGGGAAAGATATTAACTTAATCCCTAATTTGCCTCGGTGTGGTTCTACATCTATATCCTCTTTAAGATGCCCTAAATATGCCCTAGGAATGCCTAGGATGGAAAGAGGATGCAAAGATGCACTTTTGAACACTCCACAAAATTTGCTGAAAATAGGGGTCTCGCTCGAGCGAGGCTTTCTTCGCTCGAGCGGACATGCAGACAAAGGAGCTTCGCTCGAGCGTGGATTCCGTCGCTCGAGCGGACTGCGTGCTACAGTAAAAATGCTGGATGCTCCAATTTTACGCTCGATGCTCGCTCGAGCGTGAGACACAGCTCTTCGCTCGAGCGTAGGTCTCTTCGCTCGAGCGCACGCCTGCGTGCACCAAGATGCTGAGAGCTTGCAATTTACGCTCGAGCCACCATTCCCTCGCTCGAGCGGAGGTCAGAAGAAACGATGGTCGCTCGAGCGTAGAATCCTTCGCTCGAGCGTAGAAGCCAAATTCTGGAATTTCCAGATTTGTCTCCCAAGCTCAAACCAAGCATTCCTAAGCTCAAAATTCGACCTATTGGGCCTAAATTCTGGAAAACACATCCAAAATCAATATACAACAAGTTTCAAAGCTCAATTTGTGAATTTAAAGCCCAAGAGTGAATCAATTAAATCCAAATTCAAACCCATTTTCATGAACATAAAGAACATACAAACATGCATGAATTCAAACCTTTCAAAACTTCCAAAACATGCTCCAATGAGCTCATTCTTCTCAAAACAAGTTGGAAACATGGACTTAAGCTTAATTATGAACATGCATGTGACAATTTGCCATGAAATCAACTCAAAACTCTTCAATATACACATGCATGCAAGATTCAAGCTACAATTCAACATGCATGCATGAACTAAGCTATAATTCAACAATCCAAGGCTAAATCATGTCTTAGCTCTACAATTTTGGCATGAATCATGCAAGAATCACTTCAAAACATAAACAAGAAGCAATGAATCTACCTCAAGTCTCCAATTATGAGTCAATGATGCTATCAACCTTCAATTCTTCCAAGATTCAAGCTAATTCTACAATTTGAGCTCAAGTCTCACTCTCTCTCTCTCTATGGCCGGTGGTGAGCTCAAAATGAGCTGATGAAGTGTTATATAATGCAAGACCAAGTCTTGGGCAAGGTATGGTGTAGTGGTCCACTAGATGGCAATTTCGTAATTAAGTCAAACAATGCAATTAAACTTACTTTAATCAAATTTAATCGTACCCAATCACATTTTAATTAAATACACCATAAAATCACCTAAATTCCACTAATCATGGAACATAAATCAATTTGGGTTCGGCCGCCGATAAGGCTTTCAAGTTACAGTTTAAACATAGAAACATGAACAGATAGTTAAACACTCAAACAGATAAGCATGCAATTAAACAGATACAGGCAGTCAATTCAGTTCAGATCTCAGTCAGTTGGTTCAGTATTCCAATCAATTCGATTATCAGTCTTAATTTAGCAGTAATCGGTAATTAATCAGTCGTTAATCGGTAAACAGTATGAGAGTTGTTACACACATGATCTGAGTCTCGCAATGCACACTGAATGCTTTAGCATACCTATGCCCTACCACTTGACCTAGGTTCGTGAACTACATGGGATTACTATTTCCAATGAGAGGGGGGTAATGTGCACAGCCTATACCACAATGGGGTAAAGTGAAGGTTGCCTTTTGTAAAATTACAAGGAGTGCTAAGAATTTGAAATGGGAGAACTAATTGGCTTTGGAAATAAAAATGGATTCAGAACTTGATATTAGTTAAGGGTTCAATCCTAATATTTTTGTTACCTTCAATCCATCAAACGACGCCTTCTCTTTTTCCTTTTTCTTTTTCCCTTATTGGATGGAATAGGTTGATTTTTTTTGGAACTGTAAAATGTTGATAGTCAATTTGACTGCTCACACCACCATGCAATAGATTTGTGGAGCATATTTTTTTGGGTTTGTGTTGCTTATGTAATTGTTTTAAGACGAATACAAATGCAGTTGTGCCATTATAGGCTTCTACTTTTATCCCAGAAAATGCAATGTATTTTTATGACTAGGATGATTGAAATATTTAAATGCAGATCAGTTAGTGCGCTTGTGATCCTCCTCAAGAACTTAAATTAAGTGATATTGAAGTGGTATTTGTGTACTTGTACGCTAGAAACTGCAGTGAAATCATCTTCAGAGATGGCTCTATTATCAAAGTTAGGTTGTATCACTTGGATGTTACCGGTACACTCATTGCTTACAAAGGCGAGCTTGGAGACTACTATTACATGGCAGCCAAATCTGTTGGATTGCCTTGTCCTGATTACAAACGTGTTCATGAGGGCTTTAAACTTGCATACTCAGACATGGCAAAGAAGTACCCATGTTTTGGTCATGCAGCCAAAATGCCCAATATTGTGTGGTGGAAGACTTGTGTGAGAGACTCCTTTGTCAGGGTGAGATATATTACTCCATCATGCATTATTTGGCAGTGGCTTCTTGCATTCTTACCTTTTCCCCAATTATTTGGATATAATGTCACATTATAGGAAGCATTCAAACTGATTTCAGTTCTGCTATAAACATACAAACTGATCATAGAACTGAACACTGGATACGCATGAATAGACAAAATTTTACAGGGTTTGTTAGTGGGGTTCATGAATCCCTTAAAATTTCTTATTATTATTGATCTTATTTGTTGACAGGCAGGGTATGATTATGATGAAGAGACATTTGAGAAGATATTCAGGCGCATATACTCAACCTTTGGTTCAGCTGCACCTTATACAGTCTTTCCAGATTCTCAACCATTCCTAAGATGGATTCATGAAAACGGTCTCAAAGTGGGGTTAGTTAGCAACGCCGAGTATCGGTACAAGGATGTGATTCTACCAGCGTTGGGTTTGAATGAGGTAAATATTCAAGTATATAATGGATAATTTGATTAGTAATTTTGCAGATAAATAATTTGAAGGGTGATGTTTAAGTGATATTTTCTTATAGTTTGTTTACTTTTTATTTGGTACTTCAGAATTTGGATTATTTTGGTATTTTTCTTATTGTAAACTTTGTTACATATTTAAGTAACTTTTAATAGATATATATGGAACTAGACCTTTTTGTGAGCATTGTCAAATACAATAAATAAATAAATATATAAAATGGATACATATTATTTTGATCACAGTTTTTTTATTTTATAATATGTATGAAAATTTCCATATTGGGAGTTTGCTTTAGGCTCTGAAAAACTCACAGTCGACCCTATGTCATACACCAGTATGTGACCTCGAGAGAGGTGTCGATGCTTCATTAGTGACCATAAATTCATAAATTCATAGTTTATGTATTCAGGGATCGGAGTGGGATTTTGGCGTGTTCTCTGGCCTTGAAGGTGTAGAAAAGCCGGACCCAAGGTTATACGAGATTGCATTGGAGAGGGCTGGAATTATTGCACCAGAAGAGGCATTACACATCGGAGACAGCATGCGCAAGGACTATTTGCCTGCAAAGAGCTTGGGGATGCACGCGCTGTTGTTGGACAGATTTAAGACTCCTGATGCGGATAATTGGAGGAAGTCCGGCGCGCCTGTTCTCCCTGACCTTGTGGCTGCACAGGCATGGCTGGCTTCTGAAAATTTGATTTGCTAATAACCTTGTATTTTCTGTAATGCTGCTCAATACTTACTGATATGATGATGTTGGAAAGAAAAGAAAGATATTCATTCTGTGATATTCTAAGCAATGTTATTGAGTTTGGTTCACAAGACATTTAACATTAGGTGTTCTGTCTGTAATTTGTGTTCCTCATTCTTGCAGTCAAATAAGAAAGTTCCTAAAAAGATCAATTGTCTGTTAGAGCAAATGAGAAATTAAGTGCATATGATATGATGCTTAAGTCAATTACATATGGGTTAATTACACTTAGTATCTTTGTACTTTAACTAAAATGTAGTTTTGGCCTTTTTATTTTCACTTGAAAGAGTCAACTTCATACACTGTAAGGTTGTGTTTGGATTATTGATTCGGGTAAGGATTTGGAAAGGAAAATAGAAAATGTAGATAAAATATGAATACAGTATAATTACATTTCATTCATATTTTTCTTTTTCTTTTTCAAATTCTATCCAAATACATGATTCAGATACAACTTAAATCAAATTGCAATGTCATTCTAGTGTCTATATGATGTTTAACAAGGCTAGTGAAATCTTTACATTTTAATTCAAGTTATAAGTCATCTTTTCGTTGATCTACTATTATTGAGGCACTATACTTCAAGTTTTTATAATGTCATTATTTCATTTATCTATTATTAATGTGACTGATGAAAATTAAAGATAAGATGATCAAAGTGAGATTTTATTATCAAATTCCTATTAAATAAGACAAAATCAAACAAGAAAATCACCTAAAAAAATAAAAAAATAAAAAACTTAACGCGCTCTAAAATAACAAAATTAAGTCTGGATGATGCTAAAAATAAATCCAACACTTGTTGAAATATTTTTTACAAAGACAATATTGTTGATGAGATAAATACCAAACAAACAAATGATCAGAAATTAAATATCCTAACTTTGAGTGGGTGCAAGTCAAAATCTTACAATATTTATTTTAATACAAAATTTGTTACATTGCTTACTCAATTTTTTAAAATTAAAAACATGACAAAAAAATTCTAAACTAGCGAATTAAAGGAACATTGTAATCTTACAAAATATATGGAATTTTATTTTCTTATAATAATATGATGATTTATTTTATTTTTTGTAATTAAGAACCATGTTGAAGGACTTTTTGTTTTGAAGTGGGAGTCCTCAATTCAACCCCATATAAAAAATGTTTTTATAAATCTTTCTCCAATACTATTCCAAACTAAATACAATTCCTAATGTCCTACTTTTTCTTCTTTCTTTCTTTTTTTTTTTTTTTTTTTCTTTTTTTTTGTGTGGTTAAATTAAAAATAAAAAATTTGATTAAATCTAATTCCTGTTCAACTTGGATTAGATCTCCAAATCCTATGGAAGTGTGTGTTGGTAAATTGATTACTACTATATATTAAATATATTTCATGCAGAGAGTTACAAAACTGTTTCTAACAAAATATTGAACTTAATTTTCATGGCTTCTAAGTTGGTACCAAGTGAAGATTTCATTCGCGATCCAGATTTCTCAATGACACATGCTCAATGTATAGGGATGGAGCTTTATGCTCTTATCTCGGATTTTGATGTAGACGAAGGCGAGCATGAAAAATTCTGTAAAGAAAAGAAGGCTACAAATTTAACGGTGGACATGTTATTTAAAAAATTACTAGAGAAGAAACTTGTACTGAGTAGAAGGGGAGCGATGAATGAAAATAGTCCCAAAGGTTCTGAGAAGATTGAATGTCTGAAGGGAAGTTAATTGTCATTACAACCATTGATACCAATCTTTTACAATTATAAATATTTAGGTGGTGTTTCTTTTTTTCTTTTTTTTTGGGTTGAGGAACAGGGAGTGGCAAGGTTTTAAAAAGTGGCCGTAACCGTTACGTAACGCCGTTACGTAACGATTGTGGTGGTTACCGCCACCCGTTACGACAGCTTTTGCAGTGTGATTGAGATTCACAGATGTGTCGGCTGTAGCAGCAGTCATAACAGTCGTAATAGTGCCGTAACAGCTGCAACGACCTATTACGCACCATTACGTAACGATTCCGAACTGCTTCTTTTGAAAAAAAACACACAAAAAAAAAGTTGAAAAATGGGAGAAAAGGGATAGAGAGAAGATGGAAGATAAAGAGAGAAGATGGAGGAGCAAGAGATAGAGAGACAAAAGAGGGAAGATGAAGAACATGTTATTGATTTATTAAAGTTGTAAGACCTATGCTATTCTATTCAATTGCTATCACTCAACCATTTTATTTATGTGTGTCTATCTATATATTGTTTGAAAATAATAATAATAATAATTGCACGGGAAAGAAATAAACATTCTCGTATAATCCTGTTGATCAAGTCTACGCTCCTCCGTACGTCGTCGCTTTACTCCCTGTAAACACAAACGTAAGCTAGCCGGCAGGTGTGTGCCGGAAACCTCTCCGATGCCCAAGTTAGCAAAATAGACAAATAGACAAAAAGCTCTGTGTATTCGGGAATCAAAGTTGTGTTACCTTTCCATAGGTGATGTTGTAAGCTTTTATACGTTCCGTGTGGCACAATCCTAATAGGACTCTTACTCCTCCACGTAGAGTCCTCCTAGGATTCACATTTTGAAAGATAATGCTTATCCTTCAACACCCCCCTCACCACTTAAACCAAGTGAGATGGTTTCACCATGGTTAGACTCTAATAGGACCGAAGTAAGTGTGGCTATGCTGAGCCGCAGACTAGACCGAGATAACTCTACCTTGGTTCTTCCATTCACTGCTCTTACCTCGGTTTTCCTAGTGCTGACCATAGTACTGCTTAGACCGTGCTAACTATTAGCTAGGTCTGACCGTGCTAGATGCGCTATGCCGCGACCGGACTAACTTTGAATGCGGCAACCTGGCGACCGAGCTATCCGCAGCGCTCTCCTGGACCGAGATAACAAATAGGCTCTCTAGGACCGGTCTAATCTTAAGGCCTTCCGAGACCGGACTAACTTTAAGGCCTTTTTACTCAGCCCTTCGTATTGTGGGCCATAATGACCCATTGCCCAGCTCGGCCCAATTTTCACATAAATTACCCTCTCAATTGCCCCTTAATTCCATCTGCGCAGCATGATAGGGATTACCTGTCTATCAGCCGAGCTAAAGTTTTAAGCCTTTCCAGCCGAGCTAAAACCCTTTAGCCTTTCCAGCCGAGCTAAAACTCTTGAGCCTTTCCAGCCGAGCTAATTTCACACCGGGCTCTGCTTGTCCGGTCAAAACGTCTCTTCAATCACAGCAACTGAATCGCTTCTCATCCCAAGGACACATGGTATGCTCTCATTGGCTGAAGGCAGCTGTCACGCCGTCTTCGTACCTCGTGTTTTTTGAACAGTTCCCGCCTTTGTCCCTTCTCTTTTCACAAAAACAAACCCTTTCACTCTCTTTTGAATTACTCACACCACTATTCATCTCCTTCTCTCTCTCTTCGAGCCTCCATTGTTTTTCCAACCTTGCAACTGTGAAGCTCGCGTCTATGGCTGCTTTCTACTTCCCTTTCCTTCCTCTTACCTTGGTAAGTAACACAAATCTGTTCTCTCTTTGTTTGTTTTCGTCTTTGTTATGATTCATAGCATATTGTTTGTGTTTTTGCAAAACACATTTTTTTCATTTTGTGCTATGCCTTGCATTTTCTGGAAAAAACCTTGTAAGAACCACTTTGTATTCATGAAACAACCTGTAGAATGCTGTATTTGATCCAAAAGCACGATATAACCGGAGTAAAAAGTTGTTTGTAGTTGATGTCAATCTAGGCAGACCATTCAACCGAACTAACACTTCATGCTATACCAGTAGTTTTAACAAGTCAAACCATCTTTTGATTTATCTTAGCCGAGCTAACAAACCGTACTAAGGCTGCGTAATAGTGTGCTTGATAGTCTTAATCACGGCCGAGCTATAACTTGGGGCTAAACCAGCCTTCGTAGTTCAAACCGAACTAAGAGCGCTGCCCCTAGAGGCTCAACCAGGCTAACAAAACCCTTGCACAAACCGAGATAACAAACCCCCTTGCACAAACCGAGATAACAATCCCTTGTGCAAACCGGGATAACAAAACCCTTTGCACAAACCGAGCTATTGAACCCCTTGCTCAAACCGAGCTAGGACTACATTTATCTTACCTTTATTTCTTTTAGCACGATCCCACGATCTGTGCTTAACACTTTTGTTTTTCACTTTGCAGACTTTAGGTTGCCTAGGCACTCCTTTGAGCGCTCAACCGAGCTACTCAGCACCTTTCTCCGACCGAGCTAACACAAGTTTAATTTATTCATAACTTACGAGAAAAATGGGTAAATATAGGTTTTAGTAGACACACCTGGTGGCTTGGCCGAATTCCGAAGGGAGTATAACATTCCTGACGATGTCCACCTCACCTTAGCCAAGCAAGATGTCACACCATGGGGAAACCATGGTTTTGTACCTTTTACCCTTCTGTCCATTATAGAAGCCGGACTAAGATTCCCTGTACAGCCTTTACTTTGTGAATTCCTTAGGCAAACTAGGATATGTCCCACCCAGCTTTCCACAAATTCATATCGCATAATAAATGGCATAGCCGAGCTAAACCGCCGAGCTGGTATTAACCTCGGCTTAGCCGAACTCTTCCATCAATACTCCATAGGATCAAAAGAAGATGGCTGGGTCTATTATCTAAGAATACGCCGCCGCCGAGAGAAAATAATAAAGGACACACCGGATAAAGACTTGAACGACGATAATTTTTTCTGGGTATCTGGGAATTTTGAAGATCACCAAGCCCAGATCCCTAGTTGTAGAATAAACTGGAATAAAGGAATCCCCGGTATAATTACTTCGGCTTGGTTGCATGCTTCTCTTTATTTTGGTTTCCAATTCCTGAACTGATCTAACTTTTGTCTTCTTTATGCAGATTCAGCCCACCTCAAGTCGTTGTATAGTTACCCCAATTTGGACACACTTCGCGCCGCGCTGAGATATCCCGAAAGAAGTTGGGCCAAGCTACTGAACTTTGAACCAACATACAGATATAGCAGTCGACGAAAAGCGAAGGTAACTGACTTTTTGCTAGAAGCCTCTCCTGAACCGGACCCAAACTTGCCTAAAATCAACCTGGTCTGTACTACTGCTGAACAAGAAATGGCGAAAAGGAACAGAGTAAGGGCCCTCCTAACCGAAACACACCAAGCTGAAGTACCACAAACCGGTCAATCTACTGAGGCCGTGGTAGCTCTTCCATCTCAACAACCCTCTTCATCTCGCCCAAACAAGCGTGCCCAGACTATCCCAACCGAGCAACGTCTTGTTGATGAAGACGAAACCATTCTTTCACCCAGCCCGCAACCGGAGCGCTCCGACTGAGCTAGCTCCTCCAAGTGGGCACCCAAAATTACTTTTTAGAACCGAGCTATTCAGGACACTGATTCGGTGGTTACTGAGAAAGATCACTTAATGGCATTCAACCTTGCCAAGAGCGTTTGCCTTCCAGCAGATATGGAGCACCACAATCATTTGACCAAGCTGAAGGCCATCTGCTCGGCCACAAAATCCATGGTGCTTGTAAGTAGCTTCTTCTGTTAACCTTTCTAATTTGCATAACTTTTATCTCGGTTTGATTACAAGTCTTCCCATTCTTTTGCAGGCCATACAGAAGAACCACATCGCTCAAAAGCGTGTGCTGGAACTTCGCAAGACAACAAGGCAAGCCATGGCCGAAGTGACTGAAAAAACTGCCAAGCTAGATCAAGCCAGGAAGCAGATAGCCGAGCTAAAAACAGAGAACGGTCATCTGACCGAACTGGTTAGCTCGGCCGAAACAGACAAGCAAAAGGCTGCGATTGAGTTAAAAGACAAGTATTTGCGCCAGCTTGCAAAGCTTAAGAAGAAGAAGGACACCGAGATCACCAAGCTAAAGGAGAGTGTGAAGGATGCTGAACTCCGGGGCTTCAAGGAGGGAGAGGCAATTTATACGCAACAATGCGAAGCTGCCAAGGATCTGTTTTTCAAGTGTGGATGGAGGGCAGCTGTGACACAGCTCGGCCATGGTTCAGAGACCGAGGTCTTCCATTCTCCTGTATATTTTATACCGGGCTCCATGGCGGAGTATGCTGCTACCCTTCAGAAACAATTTCTTAAAGATTCAGACGATGAAGAAGAAACTGTGCCCAACGATACCCCGGTCATTAATGAACCTGCCGATCAGTCAGCTCGGTTGGAGCCAACGGTGGAAGACCTGACTAATGAGCTGACGACTGAAACCGTGCTCCCAGCCGAGACCGAGCTCCCAACCGAGACCGTGCTCCCGTCTGAAACCGGGCTCCAGGTTGATATTGATGCTGACCTTGATGATCTGTTTAACTGATTTTGTATTTTCGTCTTTTCGTTGGAAAAAAAGTTTGTAACCGGGCTGAGTCCCCTTCTTTGTATTTGCTTTGAACTTACTTTGAACTTGTTTTGAACTTGTCAATGAAAATCTTCTCTTGCTCTAACTGTTATCTCAGTTTGCTGCTCTGTTTGTACTTGCTTTCTTACTGTAATTTGAATGAAGTAGTAGAGTGTTCTCTTGCCAAGATCATTTATCCTGGTTTTGGCTTTGTAATCCATCTGGCCATACCAGCCAACCGCTTCAGCCTAGATCTTTATCTTGGTTGAAGCATAATAAGAGTTGGTTTTTCTAGCCAACCACTGTTCAGTCTTGATCCTCACTTCGGCTGGAGAGTACTAAGAGTTGGTTTAATCCAGCCAACCACTCTTTAGCCGATATCCTTACTTCAGCTGAAGAGTACTAAGAGTTGGTTTAATCCAGCCAACCACTCTTTAGTCGATATCCTTACTTCGGCTGAAGAGTACTAAGGGTTGGTTTAATCCAGCCAACCTCTAAATTGGTTATTCCTGCCAACTTAGAATAAAATGTTTGATTATTCCGACCAAACGTCCTGCAGCCTGGATCCTTATCCTGGGCTTAGGAAGGGTGTTGGTTTTTCCAGCCAACCTCTAAATTGGTTTTTCCAGCCAACCTAGAGCAAAGTGTTTGGTTATTCCGACCAAACGTCCTGCAACCTGGATCCTTATCCTAGGCTTAGGAAGTGTGTTGGTTTAATCCAGCCAACCTCTAAATTGGTTATTCCTGCCAACTTAGAATAAAATGTTTTTTAATGCCCCTAACTTACCTAACTCACTAAAACAAACTTTGACAGAAGGAAACGTCTATACTGAAAAGAAACTACTTGTTTTATTGAGAAAGGAAAAAATTACAGGTACTTAAAAGAAAAAGCTAAAAATAAAATAACTTGAGATTGGCAGCATTCCATGGCCTGGGAATTGCCTTGCCGTCCTTATCTTCTAAGTGGTATGCCCCTTTGCCTGCTAATCCAACCACTTTGTAAGGTCCTTCTCAATTAGGCCCTAACTTGCCATCTCCCGGTACCATGGTGTTTCCCATCACTTTGCGCAGCACCCAATCTCCGATCTTGAATTGCCTGGGATGCACTGTTTTGTTGTATTTTCTGGACAACTCTTGTTGGTACGAGGCAATGTGAACTAATGCTCTTTCTCTTCTTTCTTCTGCAAGGTCGAGCTCCAATGCTATGGCTTCGCCATTCAAGTCTGGATCAAAATTTTCGCTTCGAATTGTGGGGAGGCCAACTTCTAGTGGGATTACTGCTTCCATACCATAGGCTAAGGAGAATGGAGTTTCTCCTGTTGACCGCCGAGGTGTGGTACGGTAAGCCCATAAAACATGAGGGAGCTTTTCTGCCCACTTGCCTTTTGCTTTCTCTAGCCTTTTTTTTAATCCATCCAAGACGACCTTGTTTGATGCTTCTGCTTGACCATTTGCTTGGGGATATGCCGGTGTAGAATTGTAGAACTCTATCTTGTACTCTTCACAAAAGCCTCTAAAGATTCTGCCATCGAACTGAGTGCCGTTGTCTGATATTAGGGCTTTTGGTATGCCAAACCGAGTGATGATATTCTGCCAGACGAACTTCTTCACGTCTTTTTCCTTGATTGATGCCAAGGCTTCTGCTTCCACCCACTTTGTGAAGTAGTCGGTTGCTGCGAGAAAGAACTTCCTGTTACCTGGTGCTGTTGGAAGTGGTCATACTATGTCCAGGCCCCACATTGCGAAGGGCCATGGGCTGGTTAAGGGTAGAAGCTCTCTAGCAGGTTGATGTATTTGGTGTGCGAACTTCTGACATTTCTCGCATTTCTTCACATACTTCTCCGAGTCTGCCTGCATGTATGGCCACCAGTATCCTTGCGAAATGGCTCTGTAAGCTAACGATCTTCCTCCTTGATGGCTTCCGCACACACCTTCGTGTATCTCGAACAAGAATGCTTCCACTTTGCTGGGGTGAACACACTTTAGATAAGGTCCTAAGAACGATTTCTTGTACAATGCCAAAGATGGGGAGAGCCAAAATCGTTGTGACTTTGCTCTTATTCTGTTGGCCTCTTTCTTTTCTTCCGGTAGGGTGCCATATTTTAAGAACAGTATGATGGGATCCATCCAAGAAGGGCCTAGCTCGGCGCAACATACCTCTTCTGCTTCGGGGTCTTCAATGCTTGGTCTAGGTAGGTAGTCGATCAGCAATGGATGAGGGATGGAAGTATCTGCCATTGAAGCAAAGCCTGCTAATTCATCTGCTCTGCTGTTTTCCTCCCTGCCGATTTGTTCTATCCTAATTACTTCAAATTTCTTGATTTCTGTTCTGACCAATTCTTGGTACTTAGCCATCCTGTCGTCCTTTGCTTCGTAGTCGCTTGAAATTTGGTTTACCACCAGCTGTGAGTCGCTGTAAACCATTAGCTCGGTGGCCTGCATGTAGAATGCTGATTTGAGGCCCGCAAGAAGCGCTTCATACTCCGCTTCGTTGTTTGATGCTGGGAAGCCAAGGTTGATTGCTTGCTCCACTACTAGGCCGTTTGGAGAGATGGGGACTATGCCGAGTCCTGCTCCATGCCGGTTGGATGCTCCATCCACGAAGAGCTTCCACATCTCTCCAACGAATAACTTCCAGCAAGTGGAGGGATCAGATGATGCCTTGGGGTCCAGAATGTTGCTGGTGTTTTTTTCAAGGTCCATGCTTGCTGTTCGCCCCTTGCTATCTGATTGTACCAAGTCTTTATTTGTTGGTGAGTCTTGGCTTGGTGTAGCATGGTTTGCTTCTTCCTTGCTTTCTTTATTCTGGTCTGCCTTGGGGTCTGACTGAGTATCCTGTACCAGGGGTTGCGCTATTCCGGCGTCAACTTCCATCCCTAGTTCGGTTGTGTCAGTCAGGTCGACTGAGCAGATATGATGACTTCCTAGGGTAAATTCAGCGATGAAGTCTGCCAAGGCTTGAGCCTTTATCGCGGTCCTGGGTTGAAACTTGATGTCATATTGTCCCAACTCTACTACCCACTTCAAGATTCGCCTAGAAAAGTTTGCCCTTTCGAAAAGAGCTTTTAACGGGAATGCTGTGAGGACGACTATGGTGTGGGCGTGAAAGTAGTGCGACAGCTTCCTTGAGGCCATCATCAAGGCTAAGGCCAGTTTTTCCAGTGGCAAGTACCTTGTTTCGGCGCTCAGTAATGTCTTGCTGACATAAAAGATAGGCAGATGTTGGATTCCTTCCGCACGGACCAACACTACGCTAATTGCGTGCTGTGAGACTGCTAGGTACAGGAAGAGTTCTTCTCCAGGTATTAGGGTGACAAGCAGTGGTGGGGAAGACATGTATTCTTTCAGGCTTTCCAGAGCGCGGTCGCATTCTTCGTCCCACTCAAATTTGGCCTTTAAAGCATGGAAAAATGGTCGTAGTCTGTCTGACGACCTGCTTATGAACCAATTGAGCGCAGCCGCCATACCGGTGAGATGCTGCACTTCTTTTACTGAATTTGGCCTCTCCAGGTCCTGAATTGCTTTGATCTGAGAGGGGTCTGCTTCTATACCCCGGTTGGTCACCAGGAAGCCTAGGAATTTGCCAGATCCTACTCCGAATGCACATTTAGACGCATTGAGGCGCAACTTGTGCTTCTTTAGGATCTCAAACATCTCACCTAGGTCCTTAAGATGGTCATTCTCATCCTTTCTCTTGACCACCATGTCATCGATGTAAGCCTCCATTGTTTTGCCTAACAATGGTTCAAACATCTTGGTGACCATCCGCTGGAATGTCGCCCCTGCATTCTTTAGGCCAAAGGGCATGACCTTGTAGCAGTATAGTCCTCTTGGAGTTGTAAAGGACGTGACCTCCTGGTCCGGTTCATACATGGCGATTTGATGGTAGCCTCTATATGCATCAAGAAAGCTAAGTCAGTTGTGCCCCGCCGTTAGGTCTACTAGTTGATCTATCCGTGGTAGGGGGAAGCTGTCCTTTGGGCATGCTTTGTTAACTATCTTGTAGTCGATGCAGACATGTCATTTACCATTCTTCTTTGGCACTACGACTGTGTTGGAAATCCATCTGGGGTTGTGCACCTCTCTGATTGCTCCTGCCTCCAGTAGGTTTCCTACTTCTTCCGCCACTATCTTGGCGTGGTGGAGTGCCGATCTGCAGGTGTGCTGAATGATTAGTCTGGTAGTTGGGTGGACGTTTAATTGGTGACAGATGAAGCTTGGGTCAATGCCTGGCATGTCGTACGGTGTCCAAGTGAATACTTCGATGTTGGAGATCAAGAATTCCATGACCTCTATTCTCTCAGTGCTGGACATAGATGAGCCAAGCAAAAAGAACTTATCCGGGTTCTTTTCATCTATTCTTACCTGTACCAGGTCTTCCACTGCCTTCTGTTCAACGGCTTTGCCGACATCTGCGAACAGTTCATTGCTCTCAGGTTCTTCCACTGAATGAACATATCCCTTGGCAGCGCGGCTGCCGTTTACGGTGACAAAGCATTGCTTAGACATAATTTGGTCTCCAAAGACCTCTTCAATTACCCCGGTTTCGTTGGGGAACCGCATTACTTGGTGGTAGGATGACGCTACTGATCGCATGGCATGCAGCCATGTTATTTCCAAGATTATGTTGTAAGTGGAAGGGACTTTCAGCACCCAGAATTCCACTTGTTTCGTTACGCTTCCCGCTATGACTGGGAGGATTATTTTGCCGACTGGCCATTCTGGCATTGAGTTGAATCCAATCAGGGGAGATACGGCAGGTGCCAAGTCTTTGTCTTGTAGCTTCAATTGTTTGAATGTTTTGTAATACATTATCTCACATGAACTACCCTGGTCGATCAAAATCCGCTTGACGTCAAAATCCTTGACTCAGAGAGTGACAACCAGGGCATCATCATGGGGACAATATATCCTCGCTAAGTCTCTATCTGAAAAAGACATGATGTTCGTGGCCTCTGTCTTCCCCTTTTTGATGGTAGGTTGTGCACTTAGTACCTCCCTTTAGTGCACGGCCTTCTTGATTGACCCTTTGAGCTCACATACACGCTCAGGTTCGAAGATTCCATGTATCACATTAATTACGCCTTGAGGTGGGGCGTCGATTGGCATCCCGTTCGGGTGGTTGTCGTTCTGGGGATCTGGTTGCGTCCCTCCTTCAATGTATTTATCCAGGTGACCTGCTGCCACCAACTCCTCCAGGTGCTGTCTCAATGGCATGCAATTTTCAGTGCGGTGCCCCTTTTCCTTGTGGAAGGTGCATCGTGATCTTTCGTCATAGTCTTTCTGAGCTTCTTCTAGCTTAGCTGGCCATCTGACGAAAGGCTCCTCGCGTATTTCACTTAGAATCCGATAGATCGGTTTCTTGAATACTGTGGTTATGGCAGTACGGACTCTCAACCATCTTTTATCCTGGTCCTCTTCATTGTCTCGCCTGCCTCGTTCGTTTCTGCTCGGACGGTCTACCGCGTTGACCTTTGCTGAGGCCTTTTTCTCCGGTATTGCGGTCGTGCCAGATTTTGTTTTGGCACGGGCGCCATCCTCTTCCACCCTGATGTGCTGATGCACTCTTTCCATCAAGGCCTCCATGGTGAGGGGTGGCGTCATGGTGATTGAGTCCCTTAGTCTGTTCCCGACTGGAAGGCCTCTTTTGTACTGTGCAATGGCGAGATTGGTGGGGCAGTCCCCAATCTGGTTGAAGGTCTCCCAGTAGCGACTATTGTAGGATCTTAAGGTCTCCTTGTCGCCCATGTCGATGGAGAGCAACTAATCGATCTCCACCAGGGTTTTGGTGTTCGTTCTGAACTTTGTTACAAACGCCTCTGCTAATTGCGCCCAGGAGGCTATGCTGCATTCTGGAAGTTTTTCGAACCAAGTCAAGCCTAGGTCACCAAGGTTGGATGGGAAGAGGATGCACATCAAAGCCTCGTTGCGTCGATATACCGCCATAACCTGACGGAAGTGGCTTAGGTGCATGTAGGGGTCTGTCTTCCCCTCGTACGTGGTGAATTTGGGCTGAAGGTAGGGGCGCGTTTTCAATTGCCGGAACGAACGGCGAGGTCTACAGCCTTGCCAATGCTTTGTCCGTTGGTTCGTAGACAGGGCGCAGTAATGACATTCCAACCTCGACGCTTCCATGCGTCCGAGGAGCCAACCTCTGAAGGGCAGATACCCTGCGAGGGTCGCGCACCCTATTATCCTCCTTCCATCATGCCCTTTCTTCCAACACGGTCCGTAAGTCGGATGATCTTGGCAACTCCGTCTGCCTGGATGATGTCTGGTGCTTGCGCGAGGGCCGATAGGTGTTTCCCTCTGTATACGACCTCTCAGTCCTCGTTCTCTCAGACCTGGAGCAACGAGTCCTAGAGGTTCTGGATTGAGTATCGCCTGTCCTGAGGCTTCTACTCTCTGCTTGTAATGATGTGGTATGCCTACCATGGTCTTTTGAGTGGCGAGGCGGCGTCTTGCTTTTGCGCCCCTCTCCTGTCGCCACTCCTTTTCCTTCATCTGGCGCTTCATAATCTCCATGTCCACCGCCATCCGTCGTATCAATTCGTCCTGCTCCTTTACGCGGTCCTCCAGAACTTGAGGATCAATCCTCCGCCTTTGTCTGTCAGGACTTTGTGAACGAGAGTGATGGGGGCTGTTATTCCGTCTCCCTCTAGCATCCCTCCTGGGGTTATGACGCTGTGGCTCCAAGTCCGCCATAGGAGGGATAGAAGGTAGACCTTCGCACCTCGCACCCCCCTCTGGTGTTTGTCCGTCAATGGCGGATTGTGGCAAATCTTCGTTGTGCGCCATTGATCCTCAAGAGAAAAAGCTTGATCAAGAGGTTTTGTCCTTTATTATTTTCCCACAGACAGCGCCAATTGTGCGGGAAAGAAATAAACCTTCTCGTATAATCCTGTTGATCAAGTCTACGCTCCTCCGTACGTCGTCGCTTTACTCCCTGTAAACACAAACGTGAGCTAGCCGGCGGGTGTGTGCCGGAAACCTCTCCGATGCCCAAGTCAGCAAAATAGACAAATAGATAAAAAGCTCTGTGTATTCGGGAATCAAAGTTGTGTTACCTCTCCATAGGTGATGTTGTAAGCTTTTATACGTTCCGTGTGGCACAATCCTAATAGGACTCTTACTCCTCCACGTAGAGTCCTCCTAGGATTCACATTTTGAAAGATAATGCTTATCCTTCAACACCCCCCTCACCACTTAAACCAAGTGAGATGGTTTGACCATGGTCGGACTCTAATAGGACCGAAGTAAGTGTGGCTATGCTGAGCCGTAGACTAGACCGAGATAACTCTACCTTGGTTCTTCTATTCACTGCTCCTACCTCGGTTTTCCCAGTGCTAACCATAGTACTGCTTAGACCGTGCTAACTATTAGTTAGGTCTGACCGTGCTAGATGCGCTATGCCGCGACCGGACTAACTTTGAATGCAGCAACCTGGCGACCGAGCTATCCGCAACGCTCTCCTGGATCGAGATAACAAATAGGCTCTCTAGGACCGGTCTAATCTTAAGGCCTTCCGAGACCGGACTAACTTTAAGGCCTTTTTACTCAGCCCTTCGTATTGTGGGCCATAATGACCCATTGCCCAGCTCGGCCCAATTTTCACATAAATTACCCTCTCAATAATAATAATAAGTGTGGTCATTATCTATTTGGCTTGGTTAAAATATGTATGTATATATATATATATATATATATTTAGGCTCTTATTTATTCCCTTACTTTTGTCATTATTTATCTTATATATAATAGTTAGTGATTGATTTTTTGTATAATATAAAGTCATTAATTATTAAAATAAAATATAAAAAACTCAGTTTATAATGATTTAAAAAAATGAAATATATTGGATTATACATAAAAATTTACAAAAATTAATGAATATTTATTTTAAACCCAATAAATATGATCATGGAAAAAAATATGCATATTAGTAAGTTTTTTTCAAATTGTGCGAAAAATAAAAAAATTCACGGTTCCGATTACTGCAACCGTTACACTACGGGCTTTACACCCTGCAACCGCAACCGCGCCACAGTCACCGTTATAGCGACCACAACCACTTTTCAGAACCTTGGAGAGTGGTAATAGATTATGTAGGTTCTTCATGCTCTTTTATTCATTGAATTCAAGTTAATAGATTTTTTTTTTTAAATTATATTTTAATATGTTGATTAATAGATTGATGGAATGTTTTTTCTACACCTCCATACAAGTTTCTGTAATGATAATTATTATTGTTATTCATCTTAATGTTTTCAATCAAGTCCTCACGACAGTAGGACCTTCCTATATTTCAATAATTCGATTAGTTAATTATTTAAATTTTTATGTGTAGAATATCTATTAAAAATCAATTTAATGACTCAATTATATTTGTCTTTAAAAAAATAGGTGAAGATAAATGTGATGAAATTATGTAATTACATTTATTAAAACAATTTAAGTTTTTTCATGATGATCTACATATGAAATCCCAAAAATTTAACTAATTGAATTGAAATAGCACTCCTAATAAACTTGAGGGCCCAAATTCTTTTAGCATGAAATTATTGAAAAAACAGTTTATGCTTTTGGAAAATACTAAACAAATTTTACGACAAATTAAACTCTTATCTTTTTTGGAATTTGGAAATATATAATTGGTTTCACACATTTTCACATAATTACATTGAATTACTTTTTAGTAAAACTAAAAAGTTTGAAATTATTTGTTTGGGAATTGATTATTTTAGTTATTTTTTTAACTTTTCATGAAAAGATATTCAAAAAAATAAAGCGAATGATGTGACATGCTGTAGTGGTTTTTTTGGCAATTTTAACCAAAAAATTATTGATTGATCTTGGGGCGCCACGTGGCACTGCTCTTCACCAATCACAAACCATTATGTCTCCTTATGTTTCTCAATCACCCAACACAAAATTGTGGACACTACAAGGATTTACACATTTGGCGACCACTTTTGTCGACCAAAAAAATTTTTGTCGCAAAAAAATGACATTTGGCGACCAAATATTAATTAGTCGCGAATGATCATTATTTTTGGCGACCAAATATTATTGGTCGCAGAAGGTTATATTTTGGCGACCAAAAAATGAGTTGGTCACAGAAAATGGTATGTTTTTGCCGACCAACTATAAATTTGATCGCGGAATGTCACATTTTTTTTGGCGACCAAAAATTTAGTCGGCAAATCCAACTTTTGCCGACCAACCAAAATTTTGGTCGCGAATTATTTTTGCCGACCCTCAATTGGCGACCAAAGTAGCGACCAAAAAAATTGGTCGCGAATAACTTTTGCCGACCAAAAATTGACTTTTAGCGACCAATTTTTTTGTTGCCAAAAGTGTTAATTCTTGTAGTGGGATCACATTCCCTTCAATCACTCAATACAAAATCGTGGATTTCATTCCCTCCACCAATCACAATGTATGTACAGTGTCATGTGGCACTGTCTTGAATCAATCAATAACTTCTTATTTTAACCACTCCCTAAACAAGTCCAGGCGGATATACATCATTGTTTATAAAATGATGACATATTATTTGATGTTTGAGTATATTGTGACTATCGAGTATTTTGGAAAGATGGTTAAAAATCAAATTAATGACTCAATTATATTTGTCTTCAAAAAAAATGATGAAATTATGTGATTACATTTATTAAAACAATTTAAGTTTTTTTCATGATGGTCTACATATGAAATCCTAAAATTTTAACTAATTGAATTGAAATAGTACTCGTAAATAAACTTAAGGGCCCAAATTCTTTTAGCATGAAATTATTGAAAAACCAGTTTATGCTTTTGGAAAATACTAAACAAATATTAGGACAAATTAAACTTATTTTTTTGAGATTTGGAAAAATATAATTGGTTTCAGACATTTTACATAATTACATGAACTTCTTTTTAGTAAAACTAGAAAGTTTGAAATTATTTGTTTGGGAATTGATTATTTTAGTTATTTTTTTAGTTTTTCATGAAAAGATATGTAAAAAAATAAAGAGAATGATGTGACAAATTGTAGTGATTTTTTGGCTATTTTAACCGAAAAATTATTGGTTGGTCTTGGAGCACCACGTGGCACTGCTATTCACCAATCACAAACCATTATGTCTCTTTATATTTCTCAATTACCTAACACAAAAATGTGGATCTCATTCCCTCCACCAATCACAATGTATGTAAAGTGTCACGTGACGCTATTCCTGAATCAATCAATAATTTCATATTTTAACCACTCCCTAAACAAGGCCAAGCGGATATACATCATTGTTTATAAAATGATGTCATATTATTATTTGACGTTTGAGTATCGCTTCAATCCAAAAGGTGATTCATTTATGATTTTCGATAATGTCTCCAGATCGATGAGAAATTAGATATATATTTATCTATGTGATGTGATTGTTTCTTTTCAATGTTTGTTAACTAGAATTTCGCGTGATTATGGAAACTAGGGTTTTTTTTTTTTTTTATTGTTCCCGAAAAAAATGAAACAAAAAGCCTAATGCTTTTATGGGAATTTTGTTGATTTCCCCACCCCCATTTTGTTGATTTCCCATAAACAAGAACTATAATATAGTTTTGGGCAAATTTCTTTACCCATTGTGCTTTACTCCATGTGCAGTTTACACCATAAGCAGATAACACTTTGGAGTTTATGCACTAAAGAGTACACCAATAGGCATTTCGTCCTAGTTAACGCACGTGTAAATGCCAGGACTTAAAAGGAATTATGTGTTCATTTCCAAATGTCTGGATAAACCCCACACATGAAGTAAAGTGAATTTTTCCTCGTAAAAAATACTCCCTCCGTCCCAAATTATTAGTCCCTTATTCCATTTTTCATTGTCCCAAAATATTAGTCCCTTTTCAAAAATCAAGTACAAAAATAATATAAATTTCCTATTTTGCCCTTCTTTTAAATTAATAAACAATATAAAAAGTACAATAATGACATTGATATTCCCGAAAAATGTACTATCAAAAGGGTAATTTTGGAAAATTAACTTTTTTAAAGTGTTATAATTGTACTACCAAAAAAGTTGGATTCCCAAAGGGACAATTATTTTGGGACAGAGGGAGTAACAAAAATGTCTTTGGTTTATATAATGAAGCTACTTATCTACAAGGATATTTTAGTTATTTTGCTTAAGCCATTAATGGACTTAACAATGGACCTTAGTTTACAAATTACACAGGATTATGTGCTTATTTTCAAATGACAACAGTTATGTGCACATGGGCCAAACCACAAGGGAGTAAAACTAAAGTGAAATTTTCCCTATAGTTTTTTTTTGGTTTAAAACCTTTTTGAAATCTCTTAAATTTGTTGAAAATTGACTATGATTGGCACGACCACGTAGTCAAGAGTTTTTTTTTTGGGTAGTGTTGGGTAAAGATCATTGCTAGAGGATAGTGTTGTAATTTTCTTCTTTTTATAATAAATAAATAAATTTGTTAAGATTACATGATACAAAATTATTATTTCTAAAAAAATTGTCACTAGTTTCTGTTTGTGTCCACAAAATAAATAAATAGATAAAGAAATGTGCTTAAAAGAACCAAACTTTCAAATGCTAGATCAGGATTTTCATTCCTAAAGGAACATATCTTATGGTATTCAGTTGTCCTGTCGAACAGTCCTAAATTGGCTAATGATATTAAGTTTTATTAGCCATTAGCTTCAATTGAGGTCTAAAAGTTTGCTTTATGAGTTTAATCATTATAATTTTGTCGGATTTTTCATTTTTTTTTCTCCTGGTGTTTTCAGTCAGTATAGAAGCTGCTTAACCCTTTGTTTCTTTCTTTCTTCTTCTTTTTTTCTTCCCCTTTTTCATCCTGCTAAGGTCATTCTTTTTCCTTAGTAAAATCATTCATATCATTGCCACTTTAAGGAATAACTAGAAATCTAGTTTTTGTATTTTCAATTGGATTCTTTGTATATGATCTCAAAATGGAGATGATAAAGAATGGAACAAAATTGTGTTTTCCAGTTCTATATTTATCCTCCAATGGTCGCTTTTATTTCCTTTAATTTTCCATCTGTTAAAACATATGCCCTTGCCAACTAACTTTTTTCAACTTTCATCCTCCCCAGCCTAAGTTTTGCAACAAATCAAATATGATGTTAGGATTAAATCTTCTCTGTTTCATGGAGTCTAAGCCTTCTACTTCTAATATTTCGATTTGTTGAATTTGGACAATCCCCTAGTATGTTTTTGAGTATTAACTCTTAGATTTAATGATTGTAGAGTTTTTCATTCTCTTGTAATGGAAGGTACGCCTTTCTTGTTTGTGTACTTCTCTGTTTTTGGTTATAAACTCACTTTCCAACTTTCATCCTCCCCTACTGTTGGTAGACTTAAAAAGATGGACTCTACAGAGAGCAGGATGACATAAAAAGATGTCCACAGTGGCATCTTGAGTAGTCTTTTTGATGAGATGACAAGTGGGAATCATGGATTGTAATGATAAGCTAAAGATTTGTGTTTTTTTCCTTTGATCAGTAGGGTAAGACTGGTTGGTTTGAGAAAATGGATTATGCCCTTTTATGTGAGAAACTTGTGTAGGCTAGTTACAAAAGATTTTATATATTTGGAGGAATTTCATTTACTTTGGAGAAATGAATTCTGGTGAGAATGTTTCTACTCATTGAGTGGCTTTTTTTTTTTTTTGGGATAAATAAAGGTGATATGTATAGGACAAAAGGAATGTAAATTGTTTACAAATAAAATATATCACAAGCATACATCAAAAACCTATTCAAAAGCCAAAATTTGGTCTAAGGATGGAGAAACCAACTCTTACAACCAACTATACAAAAGAGACAAAAATATGTTTTAGTTTAGAAGTTCGGTCTTCTCTACCTTCAAAAGTTGTTTTCTTTCTCCACAAAAAACCAGAACTCTAATTATTGAGTGGCTAATTCACTAGAATTCAGTCGCTCAAATAAAGTAAATATGAGACAGGACTTTCTCTCTTGGGGACAGATTCCATGGCATTTGTGATACAACAAACAACAATATGTTTGCTAAATTCTTTTTTATTTTTTGAAATATGTTGTGGACCATGTCTATATAATCTTTAGCTTGGCAAGGACAAAAGGAAAATTGATGATATTCATGTAGAATTTTTATGCTAAATAAAATCTGACACAACTTTTTTTTCAATATTGCATAACATGCTGGATGCTGGTTGCCTGTCACATCTTAGGTTGGTTTTTGTGTAGAACCTAGTTTGTGTTTGCCTATATTCTTGTAGTTGATGAAAATACGAGTGCATCATCTCATAGATGTTAATTTTTTCCCCTTAAGTTTGTGAGTGGATACTTTCTTATTATTTTTGAAAATCTGCCTTAATTTTAGTTCCAAGATTATGAAGCTTGTTAGCTATGAAGCTTGTTAGTTCCAAGATTATGAAGCTTGTTAGATCTATTATTTATCAACAGATCAACAGATATATTAATGATTTGCTTGAATAATATATGAAATAAACAGATATATAAAATGAATATTAACGATCTGTTTATGAATATTAATGATCTATAAAATAAAATAATAGATCTGTTTATATTAATGATCTGTTTATAAATATATTGTATATATAAAAAAATAATGATCTGTTTCAAATTCATAATAAATAAATATATTATATAAAAAAATAATAATGATCTGTTTTATTAATGATCTGCTTCATTTCTGTTTATAAAAATAATCCTTCAAATTCATAATAAATAAATATATAAACAGATATATTTTATATATGTATATAATAAATAAATTTAGAGGAAAAAAAAAACAGAGGTTGAAGAAAATATATATACACTCAGATATATATATATATATATACATATATGTAAACCCTAGATCCAAATCCCTAGACAGAGAAAGAGAGATACCTAAACAGAGAGAGCAGCGACGGAGGAGCGGCGGTGAGGGAGGAACGGCGGTGAGGGAGAGAGAGCAGCAGCCCCGTCGTGTGTGTGAGAGAGAGAGGGGGGGAGGCGAAACGGTAAACGGCAGAGGCGGTAAGGGAGGATCGGTGGTGACGGAGGATCGCCAGTGAGGGAGGCGCGGCGGTGAGAGAAAGAGAGAGGGGGAGACCAAACCAGTGGCGAGCAGGAGAGAGAGAGGAGTGGAGCAGAGCAACGCCGTGTGTGAGTGAGTGTGAGAAGCTGAGTGTGTGTCAAACCCTAAACAAACACAAGCATATATATACCCAGGGGCAAAACGATAATTTTACCTGGGGGACTAAACGGGGCGGGGCCGGGGCTTAAACATCTATCCCCGTCCCCAGCCCGGATATCATCGGGGATGAACTTTTGAATACCATTCCCGGCCCGTCGGGGATATTTTTCGGTGAATAACCATTGAATTCGGGATCGGGGGGTCGGGTCCTCGTCGGGTCGGGTTCAGATTGTCATCCCTATCTATGTATGTTTATTCGCTCGGAGTGGTTCAATTCGGTATAATATTTTTTTTCTTGGGCTACGTGGTAAGAGATCCGATCCAACTTACGTCCGTCTCAATTAATTCTTTTTCCGAATTCATGTTGGATTAGAAAATTCATTAAAAAATTATTTTTACATAGTTTGGTCCTAAAAGTTAAATTCCAAGTAATTATGTTGACAGTATACCTACTATTTTGGTTAGGTCCTTGCAATCTAGTTTTTATGAACGCTAAAATATCTGAGAAAAATATTGTTGGCTTTTTGGCTTTTCGAAGGGTAATTTTGTAAATGCGAGCGTGCCAGCAAGGATCAATCAGTCCTTACAGAAATTATAATTGCCAACCAATTATCAGACGATTGTGTTTTAGTTCTTTCAGCCTCAATGAAGAGGACTTTTACTGGTGGCTTGACTTAGGAGAATTTAAGAGAAATAACAGTTAATGTGAAGAACAATCGAAGTATTTCATTAAAATGAACACTTACAATAATTCAAACTCAGCCTCGAAGAGGTTTACAGCAACAGTCTACTTGAATCTACTTGAAACTACTCCTATGAATCGAAGTGCAGTGCTGGTATTAAAGTGCAGGTATTTAAAGTACAGGAAATGTAAGACTGGAAAGGAAAATATGAAATAAAGACTGGTTTGTATGATCTGAGTCTGGGCTCTTTTCTGAGGGCTTCCCTGCTATTTATACTTGTCAAAGATGACCTTCGAACTTCACTTCGAACCGTCGAACTACTCCTCCATGACCGATGATCATGCTGCCTTAGAAGTAGCCCCACTACGCCATCTCTTGCAGTTGAGCTTCCCTCCTGTATTTGAATTTGAATATTGAGTAACTGTTAGAGCCACGTCACTTTGTATCTCTTTACTGATCCAGTGCTACTCAGATCATGTAAGTACCAATGTTCAATGCCACGTGTTCGATCAGGATCGAAGACTTGAATTATCTTCCCATAATACCCTCATTCTGCCACGTGTCAAACTATGATTTGATTTTACAAAATATGTAGCCAACAAATATATATATTAAAACTTTTTTGAAAATCTTAGATTTTAATTAAAAAAGTAATTACAAGTTATCAAATAAATTTTTTTTTTTTTTACTTTTGTGCACATTTTTCTTAAAAATTAAAAAAACATTACTAGAAAACTCAATTCCCAAACACCTCCAATGTAATAGTAACACCACATAACTTCAGATCAAGATTGCTAGAGTTGTGGGATGGCAGGCCCCCTAAACTTCTTAAAATTAGTTAATTAATCCTACATTTATAAATTATTTTATATTACACATAGAATGGCTTCCTAAATTTTTAAAAAATTCTCTATTAATAACTCCTATATTGCATAAGTATTTTTGCAATGCATATAAGATGGCTCTAAACTGTTTGTTACGGTTACATCATTACAACAAAAATGAAAGTGTAAATTAAAATTGTTCAAATTGAAATTACAAAAACTAAAATAAAAAAAGACATGTAATTTACCCATTATTTTTTATTATTAAATTATCATAATTCTACACCTATTTAATCATTATTTCTTCTATTAAATTAAAGTGCTCCCATTATTGTTATAGTGATAACATTACATGATTTTTTCATTTTACATTTTTATCAGTAGCAATGACAATATGTGAGTAATAGTATGGGTCAAGGACCCTACTCTACTCCCACCTCACCCCCCTGGTCTATTTAGCTTTACAAGTTAACATTTTTAGCATTAAATTCCAATAATTTGGTTTTATATGTAGCCCGATTGAGTAGAGAGAGAACGAAAATGAAAAATAGAAATATATATAAAAAAAAATAAAAAAGATTACATCCTAAACTGCAAGTTCTAACAAATATTTGAGAGAGAGAGAGAGATCTAAAAATGTTTACAGGCATTGAAATGCATTGCACAAGGGAAAGAAAAAATAGGGGATTTACACACAGGTATAAAGATTACATACAAGAAAGGATTTACCAACTAAAAACACTTAACGTGCAAACACCAAGACCTAAGATGTAAATCTTGATGGATCGAAAGGATTTTGGGTTTTCGAGACTCCATTTTCATGTGAATTACAGGGAAGCGGCTCATAAAAAAATAAATACATAAAACAGAGAAAATGATGGTTCTGATTACTTTCGACTTGCTTATGTATTTTTCATGGGCAAGAAATAATGAGCAATACTAGACCCACGTTTGCCAATATTAGCTACCTGCTTCTGAGGTCGGAGCCACACTTGCAACTCTTCCTGGATTTCAGGTGGTAACTCATTAACCACAGTAGGGTCAATCTCATCAATCTTGTAATCCCACGCATCCCTTCTCATATCATTTCGGTCTAAAATTGACATGCCACTATGTGTTCCCGTCTGTGTAAGCAGGTTCTCTTTGCGCAGCTCAGCTTCAATCAGTTCAAAACTGCCAATTACTGACTGAAAGCCTGCACCAAAATCAAACATGAGAGAGAGAGAGAGAGAGAGAGAGAGACTTGGCATGAATTTGGATTTAAAGATAGATGTAATGACCCCAAAATGTGTGTCATATTTACCAGTAATTAATTATGTGTTTAGACGAATTAATTGGAAAATATCTGTGTGAATTAGAAACATATCTGTTGAGATGACAACTTTGGGACTGAAATTGATGACCGTAATGGGTTCAGAAAATGAAATTGAACACGCCTATGTGATACCGGGAATTTTTAGAACCATTTGGGACAATAAATTGAGGACTGAATTTCGTCTGATTCGCTAAGCCCCGTTTGGTTTGTAAGGTTTGGCACAATTGTTTATATTTGATGTATAGGTAAGTATAAGGGCCTTGTTTGACTTAAGTGTTTTGGCACAATTCTATATTTATGATATATAGATAAGGATAAGAACCATGTTGACCATGTATTGACTCAACAAAAGAGAAGAGAAAAAAATCTGGAAAAGAGAGAGAGAGAGAGAGAGAGTTCGGGAAAAAGAAGAAGAAAAAGGGGAGAAATCAAGCTAAATTTCTCCATTTCACCATCTAAGGTAAGATTTTCATGAAATTGATTGTTGATCCTTGACATCTAGCATGTTGAACTCAAGATTATGGCATAATAGTATGAAATGGATGTATAGAATCATGAAATCAGAATTATTGAGCATGTTTGAGGGAAACCTCCATGAATTCCAAGAATGAAGCTTTTATGAGCATGTTTTATGGTTTTTTATCTTAAATCAAGGTTTGATTTTGTATATGATGCATTTGGGTTTGGTTAGAAGCTATGATGTGTAATCCAAGTTGTTGTTTAAGTGTTTTGGGACTTGGGTTTATCACTTTGAAGTTGTTTTTAGAAAGGAAAGGTTGAAGCTTTGGAAGAGTTCAGAATTTCAGATTTTTGCTTGGTCCGCTCGAGCGGAGGGATTTCCGTTCGAGCGTGAAAATCGGCCTCTCAGCAGTTTTGGAAAATTGTGCAGGCCGCTCGAGTGGCCAAAGTGGCGCTCGAGCGGAGGACCTATTTTTAGGAAATTTTGAGAAGTTGAATTACATGATTTGCACATGTTATTGGCATCATTTGGCATCTCATGAACATGAAATTTAATAAGGGAAGAATAGGATGGCATAAATTACGTGATTTAATGATAATGTGTATTGAAGAAATGTGTTATAATGTTTATATTTGCAGGTCAAACCTTGAAGACCGTGCAACCGGTTTTGGAAACCCACTGTGAGTAACATTTCTGTAAAGATATGTTAGTATGATCTATGTTTAAAAGTGCTACGTTATGCTATGGTTTTGAAATGATAAATGTTTTCTGTGAACGAATGTCCAGTTTGCGAATCTAGTATGGCATCCATAGATAGTCCTAAGTGGACCAGTTTACGAGATCTCGGTATGTGTTTAATCGGTGCCCGGGACCGGTTACTCTAGTCGTTGGACGACAAATGTTATATTCTATGGAGTATGCCATTATGTATGTTCTGATATGAGATGATTATGTTTATGAATGATTTATTTTATGGACATATGAAATGTGGAATTCGTTCACTACCCCTTTACTTTAATGTTACTTGCTGAGCTTTAGCTCATTGTTTGTATATATGTATTTATAGGTGAGCATTCTGGGAGCCAAGCCTAGGCGGAGTCTTGGTCGAGCCGCCGTTTTGAAGCCTACCTGGTGTTTTGTGTGCCTCCGAGTTGGGGCTAGGCCTGGAAGGCCGTTAGCGAGTTGTATTTTGTTATACATCTGTGGCTTATGCCTATGCGTTGTACATGATCTTATGGTACATGTTATGTAAAGTTAGTGGGTAGATTAACATTTTTGGCATGTAATGTATGTTCATATAAATACACAGCTCTTTGGACTATTAGTGTTTTGTTTTCGCTTCCGCGAGCCCCGATTATTTATGTTTTGTACAGGAAGGCCTGTGGTAATCTAGGATTACTGGCCGGTTACGATTCCAAACCTTTAGGGGCGGGTTTGGGTCGTGACAGTAGATCTAAGAATTACTTGAGGATGAAGATGCTTTAGTTTCATCAATAGTTCTAACATGCTCTTGCTTGGGAGAAGAGGAAGAGTTGTTGCAACTCTGAAAAAATCTCAAGATTGTAGATGATCGCTGCCACAAGGGGCAGTTTAGAAAATAAATCATAGGTAACAAGGATAAGTCACAAATTGTCGCTAAGGCTTTTTTTCTTTTTTTTTATTTGTGAACAGATAAATACAGATCTTAATAGAAGAAAACAAATAAAACTGTGAAACAAAAAGGGAAGATTTTATTCAAACCTTGTCTTTCACCATCTTTCTTTTGTGATCATGTGGTCTCATACCATGCGTTAAATTCTTGATCCCAATTTCCTCCTTACGGAATTCTCTGTGTGGCTCAACTGGATTCAGTGCCAAACAGCTTTCAGTCCCTGTGAGGTGGGTTTTAAAAAATGAACATGCCAAACAGCTGCATTTATTTTTTCAATTTAAACAGAACTAAGAGGAATCTTTTAATCCAACATATTTAATTCAAATTAGTCTAAGTTATTTAAACAATTTGAAGAGATAGGATTTACGAGGAAACCCAAACCCAGGAAAAAACCACAGACGCAAACAACTACTAGTAATCAATATCGAGTACGAGTTTCACCAAAATCAGACACATAGATCCTACTTACTAAACACCAAGGGTAGTTTCATAGTCCAATCTGCTTCCACGTATGTCCAATTTCACTTGTACCTTCAAGTCTTCACTAGTCACGTTAATCTAAACGAAGGCAATCAGCTACATACGTCGATCAATGTACGTGCCCTAAATCCATATAAATGCAGAGCTACCCAAGAAACCAATTCCAATACGCACTCACAAGTTTTAGATTCAACACAAAGATCTCCAAGACCTTTGCACACTAAAAAATCACTAAAAAACTTGAAGAAGGAATATGGACTATATGAAAAGCTCTCTCATGTTCTCCCAATGATCAATGAATACTCAACTCTTTGTTACCCTAACAAATAAGTCAAGGCATGTATATATAGAAAGAAAAAAAAAATGAAAAACTAAGGGAACAAGTAGGAAATGCATACAATATTGCCATACAAGTGGCATATATGTCCAAACAAAAGGCACTGCATTTAAATGAACCACCTTGTATTCGAACAGTGATCACTTTAGTATCCAGTTACATAGCATCAACTCGTTCTTGTTCGAACAGAAGACCTTTGTGTTGAAATGCACAAAGCTCTGCTGTGATGTGCACATAACGTGACTATCCAGAAGCACAAGTCCAATAAGTCTATGGATTTTAAAAGTCAAACCAAATAACTAATCTAGCCAATAGTCCAAAACTAAACTAACTATGATCATAATCTCAATAAGAAACAGACCCAAAAGACTAACGCAGATAAAACTAACCATATGATATGCTAATGCAAATCCATGACCTAATAATGCAAAAGGAAGATAAAACGAAAACAAAAGAAATTAACAACAAAGAATGTAGAAAGAAAAGAATGACCGGATCAAAGCCAAGGAGCAAGATCACTACCTGAGGATGACAATGCTGAAGTTTCTTGGATGAAAGCATCATGTGCCTGCTTGGACAAAGAACAAGATATCCTACAAAGGCAAAACCATTTGCAAATAATACAATCAGATATGATGCATCAGAGCTACTGTTGAAGGTCATGCAGCTATAATGTCATGTGATCAAGTGAAACCAATTATTACTTCCACAGCTTACTGAAGGGGTATGATGATATAAATAACAAGTTACACTGCTTTCTAACAGGTTATGCTTCTAGAGCGGTTGGTTGTTAAAACCTTAGACTGACAGATGTAAAAGCATCGTAACTGCTTTAGCTTTCTTGTAACAATATATTGGTACCCATTAAAACAATTAATCAATAAACTAAATTTAAGCCAACATAAATGCAAACCCCTCTCGTAGATACTTCTCCCTTGTTTTCCTATTGATCCAGACTTGGCATGGCATACCTAATCCTTGTTTCTTCCTCACGGAATTCTATGGGCAGTTCAGTTGTATGCAACTCTGGATATCTTTCAGTTCCTGAAAGAATGCCATACATTACCAAAATTGCAAAACTAATGGTAAAACTAAAGTAAAAAGAAACAAAAAGCAGCATATAGTATGAGAACAGTCTCGGAGGGTAACAATGGTGCAGCCTCTGCGATAAATCTGTCATTCACTTGCCTGGACGAACAGTTGGACTGATCTTGGCCATGAAAGTATTTCATGATTGAACATGTCCCCTGTCAAAAGTATTCAAGAGCCAGTATTGAATATAATAATAAAAGAAGAAGAAATTATGTTTCAATATTTAAATGAGTGGGAAACAAGATAATTTGAAGGCACTACATGAACTGCAATATGCTCATCTCATGAAAGTTTTCATTAGAAGAATGGTCTTAGATCGCAATATCAGTATCAGCCAGCACAACGGTTTTGAGAGTATCGACCAAATATGATTGGAGGAATATATTAAAGGACAATTTTGGAATCAATTGGATGAACTAATGCAAGAAATATCTGTTGGAGAGAAGATAATTATAGTTGGAGATTTCAACGGTAATGTAGAAAAAGATAACTAAGGGTATGAGAATACATGGTGGATATAGTTTTTGGAGACCGAAATGAGGCTGGAGAAGAACACTAAATAACCTTTAAAAGTAGGTCAAATAAGAGTCAAATAGATGATTTTCTTGTAAGAAGAGCGTGTTGCTTAATATGTAAAAAGGTTATTTCAGAGAGTTTAATGCCTCAACATAGGCTATCATTATTAGAAATATACAATAAAGGGCAATATCAAACCAGGAAAGATATTAAAAACCCAAGAACTAAATGGTGAAATCTAAAAGGTGAGAAAGCATTAGTATATAAGGACAAAATATTTACCCCATCCATCAATCAAAACCAAACTGATCATCCCCAATTTTTAAATTATTGAGCCAACTGAAATTAGTCCCATACAGAACGAAACCAAACTAACTAATTTAAGTCTGCTTGGTCCAATTCTTAAGTTAAAACTGTTCAAAGTTGCATAGCCTATGTCATACCAAACTTAGCTCCACTTGTCACCAACCCAACTTCAATTCCTGTCAGTAAAAGCTCACTTAAGCAATGCTCATTGGACATCCACAAAAGTACAGAGCAAATGTGATGCAACAGTAAGAAGGTGTCAATAGTTTTATCAAGGTCTCTGAAGCTTCTTCTTTTTTTTTTTCGTTGATAAATAAGGTCTCTGAAGCTTCTTTAACCTAGGTTAAATAGTATGATCCTTGCAAAGTTGTTAGGTTTGGGCTTAATAACATCATAACATGTTAATGGCAAGGCAAACTCCTACTACTAAAAATTACATATCCAAACAAGTATAAATATGTTGTTCAAAAATGGACATTGCATGATAATAAAATATGAGACAACAAAAAAATTTGAACTTACAGATGGAATAGCAACTATTTTGCTGGCCGTAACAAAAAGAGAAGTTATTTCCCATCCATTGTAGTGACTTCCCTGAGCCTTGATTCTGTGTGAGCCAAGGTATTCACGTAACCCCGCTTGAAATAAGTTCAGGGCATCTTCTTTGATCTTGGCAGAGCCATACCTCAATGGACATGACTTGAAAGGAAAATTTTTCTGCGACTCAAAGTCACTGGACTGCAGGATGACAAAACCAACAGAACTAGGTGTTGGAGTCGAGGTATTCAAAATATTTGCAAACATTTGGATTGCCCAAAGACGGAAAGCTTATCTAAGATGTGAAAGAGAGAATCAGAAGAAAAAGTAACTACCTTGAAAGCTCTGGCATGCAAAGTGAGTGTATGTGCAATTCGCTTATTCTGCTAAAGGTCAGAATGAAGACGTTCACTCAGTTCTTCACAAAGTTTGTTAAACCAGTATTCAATCTGAAACAGAGTAACAGACAGAGAATGACCAAACCATCATCATAAGATATCTCCAAAGAATGTTTTATGAATGAAGACATGGCATTACTGGCACTTCGATATAAACAAATCAAATCCCAATAAAAGGTGATCGCCAAGGCATAATTTTGGACATGCACATGCCACAGTTATTTTGAATAATAAAACTATGAAAAATAAACATTTTTTACGAATAAAGATAATAAAGATAAATATATAATAATAAAAAAAAGGCATCAAGAGGGTGCAGCCCGTATAAAAAACTACGAAAAATAAACATGATACATCTTAATAGGCTAATGTAGAGTTCTGATACAGTACTTTACTTACCAAATAAAAACTAGCTTTTTGAATGTTTGATGGCACTTGCAACCTAAGAAAAGAACAACCTAAAATTGATTACTTAGTGGCCTCATATCATGAATAGCTAGTAGGTTAGGGATCTAAAAGGCATAGTAAATATGCTAAGAGCGATGGATGGAGAAGGGCTAGTAAGTGGCCAGACTTTGAAGGTGATACGGATGTAGGATACCTTAAGAAAACTTGTAATAATGCTCCTACAATTAATGTTGTGGAGGGTTTAGGGCAAGAACTTACAAGGTTGAGGTTTTAGAGAGTAGAAGACAACGTCTAGGTTTTCTAGCTAGAAATGGGTGATAATCATAATTGGTTTGCTTTTCAATGGTGTAGGTCACAGGAATTTCAGCAAATAGGTGCTGAAAGGCTCTAGAGAGCAATAATTTTATGGGTTTTTGGAGTTAAATCAAAGGTTAAAGGGTAGAGGAAAAGGTTTGGAACGACTTGGGCTTCATTGAGTAGAGTTAGGTGGCTGAATTGTGACTGTTATAGGACCATGAAAAGAGAAGTTATCACAAACAAACAAAAATCAGAGATCTGCAAAGATATCTATGTCCCTAGTGGATCTCACCTTGAAACTAAGCCCCCTTTTTCCTTCCAAATTTCTCTCTGTTTAAATTTCCTTTTTCTCGGTCCTCTCCTTGTTTGCATCACTTTAACTTTGATAAACTAGATAAAATGGTTAAAAAGCCACATCTAGCATCAATCCCAAGTCTAAACTGACCACATCAAGTCAACATAAGAGAACCACAATATCATCAAGAAACTGCAGTGCTATGTGAATTAATGCAGAGAAAGGAAAATGAATTAATGAAGAAACTTCAACTACACAATTGATTATGTAGATTCACTAATACATTTAGATAAATATAATAAATATTAAAATGAATAAGAAGAACAGAAACAGCATGATTCTGTAGAAAGTCTAATAGGTAACAAATACAAACTGAAGCAATCTTTTTCAAAGCCCGAGGGCCAGGAAATGTCTTCCCAGAACCATGACTTTTGGGAAGAAGGCGACCCTCTACCTCTTCCCCGTTAATTCCCCTGGCAATGTTCCGTAACCAAGTTCTGAATTGCAAGAAAAAGATGGAATCAGAAGTAACATCCAAATAAGCATCTAGCTCAAAACCATCATCCTTTAGAGTTCAAATAAACCTTATATGCTAAACAATAATCCTATAAGAGTTTTGACCACGTCAAAGAAAGGTCGCATAAAATTGTGTGGTCAAATCCTGTCATGATCAGTGGGCCAAAAATTAAAAGGAAAAATGTATAGCTACCGATATCATTTTGAAATCTAGGAATAATCGCACTTAGAAAAATGAAACTCAGGAAAAATGGATAAATCCAATGAAAATTTTGGGAAGAGAGGTGACATGAACTGGCCAAAATTTGGCCAAGATTTGAAAGAAGTTAATAAGGAGAATCAAACCAGGAAAGAAATCATGTCAGTTAAAGTGGAGTTGGACTAATTTAAAATTATTTAAAGGGCAAGATAATAGTGATTTTTTTTTTGAAAAATCCAGTTAGATTTGTTCAAATGAATTTTGCTAACAATCTGGGAACTGCAAACATTCTAACACTGTGCTTAGAGACAAATAAGGACCTGGTATTTACGCCATAACGTTCTTGTAGCTTCTCTTCTGAGAACTGCAATAGCTCCCCAACAGTATTCACACCAAGGTCAATTTGTAAGGAACTCCCAAGCTTTCCCCCAAGCTGCTTCCTGCAAATAAATTTTGTGTCAAAGCATATTCACTGCTGCATTGGTTTTTAGGAGGCCGTACTAGCTTGCGACTTCATTCACTGTAAAAAGAAATGCTAAAAATACTGCTAAAACAAAGAGAAAATGTAATTATTTCTTTAACAAATAAAAAGAAATAAGGTAAATTATACTGACCTCCCCTGAGGTTTACCTTAATTATAGGGACCTCCCTTGCAGTTTTAAAAATTACACAGACCTCCCTTACTTTTGAAATTAATATACAGATACCCCCTTCCCGTCAAAAGAGCATTAACGACGTTAACTTGATAGTGAAATTGACTATAATACCCTTCAACCCATTGTCTTCCCCAAAGACCTAACCCACTTTGTATCATCAGCATCTTCTTCCCTCTACTATCCATTTCTGCCATTGTCTTCCTCACACTCTCTTCCCAAACCTCTCTAATCAAAAACCCAAAACCCAAACCAACAATAACCCGATCAAACACACACTGTTATTTCGACAATTGATCAAACACACTGTTATTTCGACAATTCAAGGGTTTCAGCAAGGAATAAGGGTTCAAGACACACACTGTTATTTCGAAAATTGATCAAACATAGATAATTCGGCACACACACTCTCAATCAAACACAGATAACCTGATTAAACTCACACTCTCTTCCCAAATTGGCAGTGCATACATAGATAATTCGAGCTCGTCTCCGAGTGTGGTTTTGATTGAGAGAATGCATCCCACTATTATTTCATCGCCTCCACCAATGATCAAATCCATGGCTCTCTCTCTCTCTCTCTCTCTCTCTCTGTGTTTACTCAATCATAATTGTTCTGTGCTTGGCAAGAACATGTCCAACCCAAGTCAAATCAGGTGCAAAGGTTCAAGACTATAACAAATCGAGATTGAAGTTCCAATTGACATGAGATCTATTCGTAATCCAGTCGAGAACTCCGCCGCCCTCTCGTTTCCTTGAGCCTCACATCTTCTCCTTATCGCATCGCCACCATTGCGATCTCTCTATTTCTCTCTCACTCTTTCTACAACCGTTACAATCGCCATGATCATCATCGTGATCTACCATCACTGCAACCCTCGCGATCAGATCGCGACCACAGCGACACCAAGCTCCTAAGATCTAGGATTTTTGGTGGTGGTGGCGGAGATGGATGAGCTGAGAGAGAGAGAGAGAGAGAGAGAGAGAGAGAAAGAAAGAGAAAGAGAGGAGTTTAGTATGGTGGTGGCGGCATTGGGCGGAGGTTTTAGAAGGGGAGGCGTCGAGGTAGCAGAAGACGACGAGGTAGCAGAAGACGACAAGGGGAGAGAGGCAAAACAGAGAGAGAGAGAGAGAGAGAGAGAGAGAGAGTGAGTAAGTACAGTGATATACATATATATAAGATATGTATGTTTTTATATATATATGGGCATATATATATATATGTATGGGGGAGGTAAGAGCAGTATTGGAATTTGAACAATAATTTTGGATAAAATTAGCCAAATTTGTTTGAATTTGGACGGGTGGGTAACAAAAGGGGGTATCTATATATTAGTTTCAAAAGTAAGGGAGGTCTGTGTAATTTTTGAAACTGCAGGGGAGGTTAGGGTAATTTACCCAAAGAAATAAGTAATATGACAACAATACATAGCATTTCAACAGAAAATTGAAGTTTAAGAATTGAAATAACAAGTAATATGACTATCTGAAGCAAAATCTTACATTTTCTTTATAGGTAAATGTTCAAGCAATCCTTTAATAGATGTGAAGGGCACAACAGTTTGTTGTGCAGGTTTATTTATACCACTTACGAGTTTGGCCAGCATCTGCAAATGAAGATAGTTGCCCTTCCATAAGATGATGCAATATAAAAGACAAACAACGAAACTGCACACTGGATCCCACCTTGTTATGAGCGATTCTAGCAGAACATGTGAACTCAGTTTCCTTCAAAACTTGCATCCTAAGTTCTGCAACAATAAGGGCCCCACAAGCTAATAACTTATCAAGGTGAACGACATCACTCTTGTGGAGCCACTCCCTCACATTGTCTTTGTGATCACTTCCATCCTAGATCCAACACCAATATTAGAATAGCAGCTGTTGGAAATGCAAAATGAACAGGCATGGAATTAAGTCATTCAAGAAAAGAACTTCTTCAATTATTCCCTCACCAATTAGTTTCTTGGTAGAGAGATTTACATTAATTATTTGAAAATATTCTGATACAATAGAATCTAATCCAATGTGATTACATGTTATAAATTAATTATCTAAAAATATTGATTATCTGTTATCTCAATTTTTCAGATAAAAGGTTCAATGTGTCATCGACCATTTGGTATACATTCCTCAACAAAGAACAATTCTAACGTATGTATAGCAATAGCCAAAACTGAAATCCAATAACATTGCATATACTTTATAAACCAATGCAATGTTTATTTGATTATCTAATTAATGTTACAAAAAAATATAAAATAAAATTCTCGGATTTGTAACGTACTAAATAGCATGAAAATCACCAACTTAGAACGCCAAAAGAACTTCAACTGCCAGATAAAGCCTATCGTATGCTTAAAACTTAAAAGATTGAACCTTCTTGAACTTCCAACCCGCAAATATAGTACTCATTCGACATCAATTGACAATTCCACGTCATACTCCAACTTAAACGTCCCAGGGAAAGCCTACCAAAATTTTTTTTGGTGTGTGTGTGCTCCTTGACTTTAAAAAATAAAAAATAAAAAATAAAAAAATGAAGAAGTGAAAAACCAAAATTTGTCAAATTATTTAAATTTCACTTTTGTGTTTTCTAAGTTATTTCCGAACTATTGAGTTTTATGCATAAAAACATACAAAAACCTCAAAAATAGTAGAACATTCAAATGATATTAATATCTTTGAGATTTGGTGGGCCAAAGGGAGCAAATTGCAGACAATTTAGAAGAATTTCTTTATCAAACATCCTATCTTGCATTTCTGTTGACTTGCCCTGAAATACATTACTTAAACATGATATAATGATTAATATCTTTAACATCAACAGTTTCAAAATCTTCTCAAACTCTGAACATTCATGTTCTGAACAGTGTTTTTTGTCAAGGAAGCCCCATTAATTACCTCATTAAGACTCAAGATATGAGATTTTAGAGCTTTTTCATCAATTTTTTCCAAGCTCTCTGTAGGTGTTTCTGCTAACATTGCTTCAGCAGCATCAGTGAGATCAAGATACACTTCATCAATTGAAACACGCTCACATCTACCCTTCCTTGCAAGAACAGAAACCACCTGCAAGTTTAAGCTTACTCAACCATGAGTTCCTTTTCAAAGTGAATTTCTACATATAACAATCTTAGAACTGTGAAGATCGCCTATGAATTCTTTAAACCTCTGAACCCGCATTTCGGTATATGCTCAAGTCAGCTTTACCACGAGCAACTGGGACTTGGACAAGTTGGATTTGTGGGCAAACTTGCTTCGCTTCATCACCTCGCATTGAACTTAAAAAACCCACATAATAGATTTCACCAGTCCAAGAAGATCCAGTCATACATGAAGTACTCAGAAAATATAAGTAACGAATACTTACCACTTCACCCCATATTTACGGGCCTCATAGCTGACAGCAATCAAACCCCCACCTTTCCAGTAGTTGTACTGTACCACAGCAGTGGGCTAACCCCTTAAATGGGGCTGTTTACGTTGCTCCACTACATAGGCAAAACAAATACCAATTAGCCTGACCAAATCAAGGATCCCATATCACAACATAAGAAAGTCCACAACGAAAATTATGTTATTCTCTCTTTTGGTGAGCCTTTGGCCATCATTATTTAAAGAAAACTGAAAACAATGAAATGGGAGCTCTGCAAGAATGGTGTTCTTGCACTCAACTGCAGTGTGGCATGCAAACAAAAATAGGAAAAACATATGATAATTGGCAAGGGTTTGCAAAATCATATTTGATTTCAGTTAATGATAAAAAGATTGTATCTTCACCTAAACTAAACTATATTCCATATATGATGTAACGAAACCGAAGTCAATTTCTGTTTGATATGCATTTTTAACCCACGTGTATTATTTACAATTAAAATCATGATGCAAAATTGGGTTTTATGGTTTCAAATGTTACATGCTTGTGAAATTGCTTAATTGGATTATAATGCAAGAGTTTGATAATGAATAACAGCGATCAGTTAAATAATAATTTGAAGAAATGAACAAAAATAGCATCATGAACTGCACAGCCTGCTCCGAAGCATACATGTTTTAGTTCCACAAGACTCCAAGGTAATGTTCAGTTCACTGGAATGGAATGATCATTCCATCAAAATATCCATTTCCATGCATGTTTGGTTGACCAAAAAAAAAATTAAAAATTACACTACAAATAGAATCATCATTTACCAATGTAACGGAATGATCATTCTATTATATTCCAATTGTTACGACCCGCTCCCCGTACCCAAGGGTTAAGCATCGTAATGGCCAGTAACTGAAGTTACCTCCGGTCAATTCTTAAACAAATTAATAAACGCAAGCGGAAGAAATATTTATAATAGGGCAACAAAATAATCATTGGAGCTTCTATTTAATTAACTTGTCAGAACTGGACTATCTCTACAAGGTGCTTCGTGCCTACCCCACGCGCTGGCCCTGACATGTCACCTGAAAGTGGTAAACAGCTATAAGCACATGGCAGAGTGAGAAATATTATACTAAGAGTATAAGGGCATAAAATTCACCATGGATAATTATTGGCTAAACAGAGCTTGATATTAAAATGCAGAATATATAATACAGAGATCAAATACGGAAATCATATACATAATCATAACCACCGTACAGAACGGAATAGAACAGATGTATGGACTCGAGAGATGGCTCATACGAACTCTAGAGGTGGCTCCCACCATAGTGTAGCACTTAGTTCCGTATAGCACTTTGCTCCACACCAAAAGTCATAACCACGGTACAGAACCGGACAAATGTATGGACTCAAGAGGTGACTCGTACGAACTCTAGAGGTGGCTCTCACCATAGTGTAGCACTTAGGTTCGTACAGCACTTTGCTCCACACCAGAAATTCAGAGGGTCGATGGATCCATGACAGACAAAGGGTCACAAAGTGACTAATCAGAGGGCCAATGGTTATTTAAGTCCCCAAGGCGTTGGACTCCCGTGGTAGTACTTACAAAACATAATTGTTTATAAGGTTATAGTTATATAATCATTAAAAGCTAAACAAATATATCCATATGTTTCATTTTAACAAATAGAGTTAAGATATTAATCAATATTAATATAATTTATAATAATTTATAAAACATAACTTGTATAAAATAAATTATAGTAAATCAAAACATAAGTAAAATTTATTATGGTGACTCAAGGTATAATATAACTCACCTTAATTTTAATACCTTACTCTTTCTTTCCACTATCAAAGACCTTCTCAACTTCCATTATTTTTCATTCTTTCTCTTCCTCTTTTTATTTCTTTCTCTTCTTTTTCTTTCTTTCTTTCCTCTTACTTTTCCTTTCTCTTTGTTTGTTTTCTCTCACAGAGTCAACTTCACCCTATTTATAGAGATTGAATTTGTAAGGCCCAAGCCAAATTCATACACGTGGCCAGTGCAGATCGTGCCACGATTTGATTCAATCGTCACCTCGATTTGCTTCATTATAACTACAGATTTTAACTTATCTTAATAAATATTTAAGATAATTATATTTTGATCCAAATTTCTAACATAATTATATAAATAATTAATCTCTAATTAAATTATACTTTATCATATACTAACAGAAAATTAATTATTTATTTTATTACCACACCCATTATTATTATTATTATTATTATTATTATTATTATTATTATTATTATTATTATTATTATTATTATTTTGACCCTAAATTTTTAATAATTATATTATTTTACATAATTACACATAATAATAAATTATATATTTTCCTAACTGTGATTAAATAATATTAGTATAAATTCTACAGAATAATTAAAAATCTGGGTTGTTACAATCTTCCCTCCTTTTAAAATTTCGTCCTCGAAATTTGTTATATGTGCAACTATCCGTTGCGCACTCTGATAAATATATATTAGATGATTAATCTGATAGAAAATATTACTCAAAAAAAAACTTTACCAAAAACAACTCACTGTTTAGTTGTCAAAAATTGGTTTGGGCCAAAATGGAAAATAATGGGTGACTTTAAAAAATTTTCATTCATTTTGTCTACGATAAAAATAAATAAAAAAAGAACACAATGACAGAATCATATGCAAGAGTTGAAAAAAATTTGAGATGAACTTTTCATTGATAGTTTCAAAATTAGTATCTTTATAATTTGAAAATATCGAAATAAATTTTTTTTTTGAATACTGAACTGAAAATTATATGTATTTAATTATATTATAATTTTGGGGGGTGTTTGAGCCTGACACCCTTCGTTTTTTTTTTTCCCTTCTTTTGCTATAATAAATATAAATTATATCTATTATCCTTCACAAATTATGCACACACAAAAAAAAATTACATATATATATATATATAATCACATAAAATTATAATATAATTAAATTGACGAATAAAATATAATATTTAGGTACTAATTACCCGCTATCACACTTATTAAATGTGCATGTGTCCTATGCTCCAATGATGATTTATTTATTTTTTTTATAAACCATTTCTCTGATACCACTTGTCACGACCCGCTCCCCGTACCCAATGATTAAGCATCGTGATGGCCAGTAACTGAAGTTACTTCCGGCCAATTCTTAAACAAATTAATAAACGCAAGCGGAAGAAATATTTATAAAATGGTAACAAAATAATCATTGGAGCTTCTATTTAATTAAATTGTCAGAACTGGACTATCTCTACAAGGTGCTTCGTGCCTATCCCACACGCTGGCATGACCCGAAAGTGGTAAACAGCTATAAGCATATGGCAGAGTGAGAAATATTATATTAAGAGTATAAGGGCATAAAATTCACCATGGATAATTATTGGCTAAACAGAGCTTGATATTAAAATGCAGAATATATAATACGGAGATTAAATACGGAAATCATATACATAATCATAAGCACGATACAGAACGGAACAAAACAGATGTATGGACTCAAGAGATGGCTCATACGAACTCTAGAGGTGGCTCCCACCATAGTGTAGCACTTAGTTTCGTATAGCACTTTGCTCCACACCAGAAGTCATAACCACGGTACAGAACCGGACAAATGTATAGACTCAAGAGGTGGTTCGTACGAACTTTAGAGGTGACTCCCACCATAGTGTAGCACTTAGTTTCGTACAGCACTTTGCTCCACACCAGAAATTCAGAGGGTCAATGGATCCAGGACAGACAAAGGGTCACAAAGTGACTAATCAGAGGGCCAATGGTTATTTAAGTCCCCAAGGCGTGGGACTCCCGTGGTAGTACTTACAAAACATAATTGTTTATAAAGTTATAGTCAAATAATCATTAAAAGTTAAACAAATATATCCATGTGTTTCATTTTAACAAATAGAGTTCAGATATTAATCAATATTAATATAATTTATAATAATTCATAAAACATAACTTGTATAAAATAAATTATGGTAAATCAAAATATACATAAAATTTATTATGGTGACTCAAGGTATAATATGACTCACCTTAACTTTAATACATCACTCTTTCTTTCCACTATCAAAGACCTTCTCAACTTCCATTATTTTTCCTTCCCTTTTCTTCCTCTTTTCTTTTTTTCTCCTCTTTTTCTTTCTTTCTTTCTTTCCTCTTACTTTTCCTTTCTCTTTCTTTGTTTCCTCTCATAGAATCAACTTCACCCTATTTATAGAGATTGAATTCGTGAGGCCAAGCCAAACTCATACACATGGCCAGTGCGAATCGTGCCACGATTTGATTCAATCGTCACCTCGATTTGCTTCATTATAACTACAGATTTTAACTTATCTTAATAAATATTTAAGATAATTATATTTTGATCCAAATTTCTAACATAATTATATAAATAAATTAATCCCTAATTAAATTATACTTTATCATATATCACCAGAAAATTAATTATTTATTTTATTACCACACCCATTATTATTATTATTATTATTATTATTATTATTATTATTATTATTATTATTATTATTATTTTGACCCCTAAATTTTTAATAATTATATTATTTTACATAATTACACATAATAATAAATTATATATTTACCTAACTGTGATTAAATAATATTAGTATAAATTTTACAGAATAATTAAAAATCTGGGTTGTTACAATCTTCCCTCCTTTTAAAATTTCGTTATCGAAATTTGTTATATGTGCAACTATCCGTTGCGCACTCTGATAAATATATATTAGATGATTAATCTGATAGAAAATATTACCTCAAAAAAAAACTTTATCAAAACAAGTCACTGTCTAGTTGTCAAAAATTGGTTTGGGCCAAAATGGAAAATAATGGGTGACTTTAAAAACTTTTCATTCATTTTGTCTACAATAAAAATAAATAAAATGAGAACACAATGACAGAATCATATGCAAGAGTTGAAAAAAAATTGAGATGAACTTTTCATTGATAGTTTCAAAATTAGTATCTTTATAATTTGAAAATATCGAAATAAATTTTTTTTTTTTGAATACTGAACTGAAAATTATATGTATTTAATTATATTATAATTTTGGGGGGTGCTTAAGCCTGACACCCTTTTTTTTTTTTTTCCTTCTTTTGCTATAATAAATATAAATTATATCTATTATCCTTCACAAATTATGCACACAAAAAAAAAATTACATATATATATAATCATATAAAATTATAATATAATTAAATTGACGAATAAAATATAATATTTAGGTACTAATTACCCGCTATCCCACTTATTAAATGTGCGTGTGTCCTATGCTCCAATGATGATTTATTTATTTTTTTTGTAAACCATTTCTCTGATACCACTTGTCACGACCCGCTTCCCGTACCCAAGGGTTAAGCATCGTGATGGCCAGTAACTGAAGTTACCTCCGACCAATTCTTAAACAAATTAATAAACGCAAGCGGAAGAAATATTTATAATAGGGCAACAAAATAATCATTGGAGCTTCTATTTAATTAACTTGTCAGAACTGGACTATCTCTACAAGGTGCTTCGTGCCTACCCCACGCGCTGGCCCTGACATGTCACCTGAAAGTGGTAAACAGCTATAAGCACATGGCAGAGTGAGAAATATTATACTAAGAGTATAAGGGCATAAAATTCACCATGGATAATTATTGGCTAAACAGAGCTTGATATTAAAATGCAGAATATATAATACAGAGATCAAATACGAAAATCATATACATAATCACAACCACCGTACAGAACGGAACATAACAGATGTATGGACTCAAGAGATGGCTCATACGAACTCTAGAGGTGGCTCCCACTATAGTGTGGCACTTAGTTCCGTATAACACTTTACTTCACACCAGAAGTCATAACCACGGTACAGAACCGGACAAATGTATGGACTCAAGAGGTGGCTCATACGAACTCTAGAGGTGGCTCCCACCATAGTGTAGCACTTAGTTTCATACAGTACTTTGCTCCACACCAGAAAAATAACTATAATCACGGTACGGAATAGAACAGGGGTCACCGGAGTGACAATCAGAACAAGGGTCAATGGATCCATGACAAACAGGGGACCACAAAGTAGTCAAGCAGGGGCCAATGGCTATTTAAGTCCCCTAAGGCATGGACTCCCGTGGTGGTACTTACAAAACATAATTGTCTATAAAGTTATAGTCAAATAATCATTAAAAGTTAAACAAATATATCAATGTGTTTCATTTTAACAAATAGAGTTCAGATATTAATCCACATAATTGAAATATTAATATAATTTATAAAAACATAACTTGTATAAAATAAATTATGATAAATCAAAACATACATAAAATTTATTATGGTGACTCAAGGTATAATATAACTCACCTTACCTTTAATACCTCACTCTTTCTTTCCACTATCAAAGACTATCTCAACTTCCATTATTTTTCCTTCCCTTTTCTTCCTCTTTTTCTTTCTTTGTTTTCTCTTACTTTTCCTTTCTCTTTGTTTGTTTCCTCTCACAGAGTCAACTTCTCTCTATTTATAGAGATTGAATTCGTGAGCCCAAGCCAAACTCATGCACGTGGCCAGTGCGAATCGTGCCACGATTTGATTCAATCGTCACTTCGATTTGCTTCATTATAATTACAGATTTTAACTTATCTTAATAAATATTTAAAATAATTATATTTTGATCCAAATTTCTAACATAATTATATAAATAAATTAATCCCTAATTAAATTATACTTTATCATATACCAACAGAAAATTAATTATTTATTTTATTACCACACCCATTATTATTATTATTATTTTGACCCCTAAATTTTTAATAATTATATTATTTTACGTAATTACACATAATAATAAATTATATATTTTCCTGACTGTGGTTAAATAATATTAGTATAAATTCTACAGAATAATTAAAAATCTGGGTTGTTACACCAATTTCCATCTCACTTTCCAGTGAACCAATAGAGCATAATAGTGTCAAGAATTAAAGACAATGGTCATGTATAACATCTTTATAAAATTGCAGAATTGGGTTCTTATGGTTTTGCATGTTACATGCTTGTAAAATTGCTTAATTGGGTTATAATATGAAAAATAGTTTGATTATGAATAACAGTGATCAGGTACTTAATAATTTCAATAAATAAACAGAAAATAAATTTGAAGCAGTATGTTTGTAACCCAATAAATATAGAAAATCAAAGGGAAAATGTTGGGTTTCGCCATTGAATTCGTTGAAACAGAACACTTCATTCTAAGTGCCCTAAAAACCCCGACAATTAATTAAAATAGAGAGAGAGAGAGAGAGAGGAAACCTTGAATGTAGAAACAGTCCATGTCGAGGTGAGCGATGACCCTTGCACCAGATGATTCGGGTCGTGCCACTGGCAACGTAGAAACAGTCCATGTTGAGCATGATCAGGCCACGTAGCACATCGGCTGACACTTCGGTGTCACCTTGGCCACATGCTGTTATTTACAAAATATGTAGCTATTTTGGAATATTTAGTTAAACTTATTTCAAACAGTTTCTGAGTCTAGTAATTTATTTTAACTCAAAAAAACTGATTCTAAGAAAATGCTCCCACCTCGCTTTTGATTATAATAACTTATTTACTATTATAGTCTTAATTTTTTTTTTTGAAAATTTAAAAAAAAAAAAAAAAAGAAGACGCAAATGGACTGTAAACTATTTTTTTAAATATATTTTATGGGAAATGCTTACTAGTAGTTAATAACAAAAAAATAAAAGTTAATTTAATTTACAACTAACAAAGGTCAATTTAATTTACAATTAACATGGGTAAAAATGACATTTACATATCAAAAAGCTATTTCACAGCTTATTTACCAAACACTACTCAACAACTTAAATATACAATCTAGCAGTTGCACCAAACAGAATAATAACTTTTGATTAAAGTAAACCAAACAAAATCAAATTTTAAGTCCCATCAAACGGGTCGGCTACATAAATAATTTTTCTCCACTCAACCTTATCAAATGCCATTTGGTTAGTCAAACTAAGGAGATTCAATATCTATTTACTACACTAACCCACGTCAATCTAGGTCTGTTTTTTTCCCTAACACTTCCCTCTACCGTCACTGTATCGTATTTCTTCACTACTATCTATGTTGGTCTCCATTGTATATAACCAAACCATTTCAATCTATTCTCTCTTAGCTTATCTTCTATCTGTTTTAACAGCTACACCAAATACTCCCAATCTCACATTCTAGATATCAATCAATAACTTTTTCTCTCACAATTATCTATTCAACTATAAAAAAAAAAAAAAAAATCACAAATTATTCCAATACAATTTTTTTTCATCTTATAAAATCTATATAGATTTAAAAGTAAAAAATGTTCCCCTTTTTACTACTTGCACACACATTTTTTCTCTTATGAGTACACTTACCATTTTAAAAACAAATATATACATATATATATATATAGAGATATATTCTGATTTTTTACCTTTAAAATTATCATTTACAACAAAATGAATGATAATTATATGTGAGGATAAAATGATAGTAATAAAATTCTTGATTGCCAATTGGGCTCCTTCAAAAATTGGGCCAGCTTGGCCTACCCATTTCCAAATTCCTAAGCCCTTCCCCTAAGCCCAAATATTCAAGGACCAAGGGCCTGAGATTGGGCTTTAGGCTTGAACCTGAGGGGTTTTTCTTTTTCTTTTTTTTGGAAATTTTCAAATTTTAGTGTAAATTATAAATTCATAATATAAAAAAAAAAAATTATGTTAATTTTCTTAACTTTCTAGTTACTCATTTATTAATTTTAGTGCTGCTTATTATGTTAATTTTAGTGTCATTACCACCCCTACCACCACTACACAATCATCACCACCGATATAGATGGTCACAGGTCGGATTTTAGACGGGTTTATAGAAATCTGTGCCCGCCCCATATCATATCGAGAGCGGGGCAAATCGGGAAGTAACGGAAGGGGTGGACGCTAGAAGGGAAGCAGGTTAATTTTGTAAATTGAAAAATAAAAACATTAGTATATTACAAATAATAATACTTAATAAGAATTGTATTATATAAAATAGAAAATAAATGAATAAAAATTAATATTAAGTATAATTTAATGTTTTAAGTTTATTATAATGAAAAATAAATAACTAATATATATTATATACATATAAATATATTTAATAAATATAATCGGGGTAGGGTTCGGGTGGAACGGGGCGGGGGAAGCAAAACCCATCCTGCCCCACTTCTTAATCAAGGCAGGGAAAATTCGTGCGGGATGAGGCAAGGGATGTAGGTGCGGAGCAGGACAAAGGATGTAGTACATAGCAGGGTAGGGGAAAATGACCATCAAAAATTGCCGCCATTAGTCCATTATCTCTGCCTTCACCAAGTCTATCCTACCTCACATAAGTAACACCACGGCTATCTTCCCACTACACAACCATTATCGTCACTATCATCACCCACACTCCACCACATCACCACCATCACAATGTGCCTGTCAGACCATCATTACATATATAAAAATATAAGAAAAAAAACTAAAAAGTTGATAAATTTGAAAATTTTGTTTTTTTAATCGAATAACTTGATTAAATTTCAATAAATATATTTTTAAATTTTAAATTTTAATTATTCAATTTTCAATACTCAATTTTTCACATTTTATATTTTAGTTTTATCAAACATAATTCAAATCCCTTTTCCATAATTTATTTGAAATAGTTAAAAATTGATATGATATGTTTGGATTTACTTTTATTAGCTAGTCTCAAGGGGGCCACATAGGCAAAAGTGCATTACTTCTAAAGGATATCACCATATATAGTGAAGGATATTTACAAGAGGGGAGGGGCAATAATAGAAGTTAAAAATTTTGAAACAAAATTCATTTTAATAACACAATAGAATTAATTTTAAGAGAGTCATCTCAACATGTATTTTCTTAATTACCTATAGAGTTTTACACAAAGTCAAACCTAATTTAAATTATACTAACTTTACCTATTTTATATGGACTCTATTTGACAAATATTTTTTTTCCATATATTTTTCATGGAAAATTGAGATAATTCACAAACCCAATACTAATTTTGCGTTTCACGTTTTTCTTCTTAATTCTTTCAAAGGTATTAGGATTTTTTTTTAATGCTAAATTACTTCCCTTTTTTCTTCTTCTTATTTTTCCATGCATTATTCTATACGTAATACTAATTCTATATTATGAATTTGTTGTTTAAATTTTATAGTGATTCTATATATGAAATTATACTTCATTTCCTATATATTATTTTATATAATCACAATTCAGAGGAGGAAAAACCTTAATAATAATGATACTCTCGAGAAACTTCTAAAATTTAGATTTACTGCTTGAGTTACTTTTTCAATTGTTGAACGGTAAGTTCTTTTATGTTTTAACATCATATTATAGATGATTAATCACTTTTACACTAAAAATATATCAATCGTTTAGATGTTTTCATTATTTTTTCTTTTTGGGTTTAGATATTGTTATGTGATTCTTTCTTAATTAGTCGTTATTGAATTTCTTTTATATAATTGACATTTTAATTTAATTAAAAGTGTTTATTTACAATCTTATAATTTAATATATATATATATATATCATATAAATTCATTATATGATAATCCAACTACAAAATATTTATATTTAAGTGTTTTAATAAATTTTATATATTTTTTATTTCTGCATATTTTTATTTTCCAAATGAATATAAAAGAAAATTAAATAATTAGAATAACTTTTAATTTCATGTTGCTAATTCTTCTTCTAATTTAACTATTATTTTTAATATCAAAATGAGTATTTATTTTACTATTTTATAATTTAATATATGTCATAAAAAATTATTATATGATAATTATACTTTTATAATACGATAGAACTAAAAATATCAAAGTACACAAATAATTTAACTAAAATCAATATATATATATATAAAAGTATTCAAGTAACAATTTTATAGAACAATAGCGTCAATATTATTAAAATAAATAATTAAAATCCTACTTTAATTTTAATTTGAAATTAAAATTAAAATGATTATTTTATAATACACATTATATCATCAAATATTAAAAAAAAATAACACGTATATTGTACGAATCAACTGCTTATAATGCTATTATAATAATCATATTTATGTATCACATTTTGGTTGTGAAATTGTGTGTCATATTAATGTTGATTATGCCATTGTTACTAGGAAAAAGGCTATCATACATGCCCCTAAAAAAAATATGTAGTATGTTATTTTATAATCACATTACAAAAATGTGTAGCATGAATCATAAAATGGTATAATTTTTATCGTCACAAAAAATATATATATATAATTTTTTACTTATTACAAAAAAAAAATGATAATAATAAAAATCACAATATAAATAATATAATGTTAAAAAGTGATAACTAGGAGTTTTTTACCACAACAATTTATCACTAACATTGTAAAAATTTGTAACTTTCTCCACAAATTTTTTTCACTTTCTTGTGATTGAGAGGTGTTCATATAAAAATTTGTTTTATTCATGGATTATGTAGAGATTTGAAAATAGAAGGAAAAAAAGAAAAAAAGAAAGAAAAGGTAGGTAAAATATAACTAAGTCACTTATATTTCACATACTGTTTTTTTTTTTTTTCTTTCCAAATTCTTTTTTGAATCCATAAACCAAACTTAATTTTAGAGTAAATTACACTCACCTCTCTCGAGATTTGAGAAAAATACAGTTAATCCTACAAGTTTGACATAATTACATTAATTTCTTTTTTAATAAGATTGAAGTAATTAAAACTAACGCAGATATTGGATAAATATTAAAATAAACATAGATAAATATGCATTTTAGTAGAAAATAGATGACAACATCACCTTATTATCTAAACGATTCACGAACTACTGATAAAAAATGACCTGAGTGTTATTTGAGTTAAATCTTTAAGAGATGCTTTGATAATTATGTTAAAAATGTGAAACTACCTGTATTATTATTATTATTTAAAATTTCAAGAGAGGTACATATAATTTACCCTCTTCCTTATTACTAATTTAATAGTTTCACATGATATGAGCAATTTATGAATAAACTCGGTTAGATTATAACTCTGTACATCAAAATATGTAAGAATAATTTTAAATGTATAGAATTTGTAATCCAATATATACAAATAAAATCAAAAAATTACAATTCAATGAAACATATGCACATGCCGAGGCACATAGCGTGGGAAAATTATCTGGTCGTGGTCTCAAGGCAAATACACGTGCTGCAGTAACAAAATTTTGATTAGTTAAAATAACGGTAAATTATACTTACATTTCTTGAAATTTGAATTTAATACATATCATTCATTGATTTCTGACAAATTATATTAACTCTTCTGTTATTGTAATTATTTAAAACGAAATGAAAACATTAAATTTATGAGTTCTCTTTTTTTACTTTGTTTTACTTTTTTTTTTTTTTTTTTTCCTTTGCTTTATTTTTTTTAAATATAATTTTTTTATTTTTTTACTAGAAGTTGTGAGTAAGAGAGTTTGTGAAATATGAATATTAATCACATAAGTGAGAATATAATTTTTAAAACGTTAAGAGATGAGATATAATTAGACTAAACTTTGAGAGCAATATAATTTATTCTTGAAATAATAAAAACTTGATATTTTTTTAATTTAAAAAAATAATTTAACAAGTGCGATATAACGAATCAAGTTTTTGACTCACTGCCACGTTCTGATTAATTTATTTCAATCTAATAGCTGTAATGATGAGTGGCATGCAGCTTATTAATTAGTGATATTTTGTATTCTAGTTTTCTTAGGCCTAATTTTGTATATGAGGAAAAATTTAAAAAGTCAGAAAGTTAAAAAGTTATCATTATTTATAAATTAAAAATATAAAAAAATTAATTTACGTAATATTTTAATACAAAAACCAACGAGTTGATAGGTATTAAATTTATGTAAAAAGTAGTTTGTCAAAGAACAAAAAAGAAAATTACATATATATATTCATTAAGTTGGGGGTAATGTTGGGTCTGTGGGGCCTACCATGGGTCCCTCTTTAATAATCCGAACAGTTCAATGTGTAGAATTCGCCGAGTACTGCCTGTAAAAAATCACGTTGATAGGATATCGCTAACTACATGATCAAATTAGTTTTGTATAAAAAATAGATGGTGTTATAGTTAACGGTTGAAAAAAAACTAATCCGATCAGATAGCTATTGATGTCCAATCAATGTGATTTTTTACAAGAATATAGTACTCGACGAGTTATACACATTGAACAGTTTTGATTAGCAAAACGGGGCGCGTGGTGGGTTCCCACAAGCCGAACAACACCTCCAATTCAATGTCCGAATAGCATAGAACCATCTCCTAGCCTATACATATCTTGCGCTGTCCCTTAATTCATCTAACCGTACAACCTATTCTATCTCAATCTTCTCCTATACACTAATTTATTCAATTTTAAAAAATTAAAAAATTATCCTAAATAACTATATTTTTATCAACTTTTTAATCTAAAAAATCAAAACATATACTTATTTAAAACATTTCAAACAACTCCTTCGTATTATCAAACCAGCTACTAATGTATTATTTTCCGATGTACCTTAAAAAAAAACCAGCTACTAATGTACGCAATGCTTATTAATGATATTTGTTTGTTGTTTTCGTCCTAAAAAGAAAAAAAGAAAAATGATGCGAAACGTGGATAGAAGACCACCCAACTTCTTTTTCCTTGGGCCTGCAGTATTGTTTAACTTGAGCCTGCAGTATTGTTTTGGGAAGATGAGCCTTTAATTATTTTGAAAAGTGGATAAAAATTGATTTTTTAATTTTTTTTGATTTTTTTTAATAAATATGTAAAAAATGTAAGAGATTTAAAATGAGTTAAAAATTAGAAAATTGCTTTTAACAATCTTTTTAAAATAGTTTTAATTTGGATAAATTATAAATACATCTCTTAAAATTTGCTTAAAATATAAATTATTCCCTGTAATTTAGAAAATTACAAATATCTCCCCGTCAGAATTTTTTATTTAATAGAATTAATTAAAAAAGTAAAATTTCTAACTGTTCACCTATACAATAATAAAATTATATTAATTGAAATAAAATTTTAATATTATTAACAACTATTATTTAACTTGATGATTTATTAATAAAGGACTTATTTGTTATGAAATTAAAAACCTTAGGAGGTATAATGTAATTTTTAAAACCATAGGGGGTAATTTATAATTTAAGTAAACCTCTAGGAGTGTGTTTGTAATTTACCCTTTTAATTTTAATCATTACATATGCTTTTGGGTGCACAATGAAATTAGCAATCCGTGGTAAAAGTTGACTATTTTAGTAAGTTATTTTAGTTTTTTATTATTTTAGTAGGTTAAAATATTTATATTTAGAAAGATAGTTGATTTTTTTTGTAATTGGATGTAATATTTATGAGAAAAAAAGTGAAACGATTATAAATCTGATGTGATATTTTGTTTTATAAATTATTTAATATATTTTATCTTTTTATGAATTTTAACTCAAAAAATATGAAGAAGAAGAAGAAGAAGAAGAAGAAGAAGAAGAAAAGAAAAAAAAAAAAAAAAAACACCTTTGCTAAACATGACCACACAAAAGATTATAGATAAGAGTGTAAAAATGGTCCGCGATCCGTAGGCGGCCCGAAATCCGCCAGCGGCTCGGGGTGGGCAGGGCCTGATTAGGCCCGGTTAGGCCTGGGCTTGAGCCAAGCCTGGGACCCTAGGCTTGGGCCGTCATTTTGAAACCCGACTCGTGGGCTTGGACCGGCTCATGACCTGGCTCATTGGCCCGTTCAAGGCTCGTCCTAAGGCCTAACCCGCGCATGAGGCCCAATGTCATTTTTTGTGAAAAAAAATAAAATTTTGGTAAAAAAATAAAAAAATTGTTCAAGCCTAGGCCTAGGCCCACCGGTCAGCTGATACGCCAAAAGCACATTTGAGAGGATTAAGTTTCAACTTGAACTTTCTCATTCTTTCAAAAGCTACTTCCAAGTGAAACAAATGTTCCTCCATGGATTGAGACTTTACTACAATTTCATCAATGTAGCACTCTAAGTATCCTCCAATGAGATCATGAAAGATAGTATTCATAGCCCTTTGATATGTAGCCCCAGCATTCTTCAGACTAAAGGGCATTTTAACCTATTCGAAGGTGCCAATGTTCCCATGACATCGGAATGCTGTCTTATGGATATCCTCTTCTGCAATGCAGATTTGGTTATAACCAGAGTGCCCATTCATCATTGATAAAATTTCATGCCCTGCTGAACTGTCCACCAATAAATCTACTATAGGCATAGGATATTCATCTTTTGGAGTTGCTAAATTCAGATTTCTGAAATCGATGCATACTCTTATTTTACCATTCTTCTTAACTACAGATACAATATTGGATAGCCATTCAACATACCTGGCTGTCCTAATAAAGCCTGCCTTGAGGAGCCTAAGAATTTCTTCATTGACCTTCTGAATCATTTCAGGACTCATCCTTCTTGGTTTTTGCTTGTATGGCTTGAAGTTAGGCCTTATAGGGAGCCTGTGTTCTACTAATGATCTATCCAATCCTGGTAGTTCATTGTAAGACCATGCAAAACAATCTTTATATCTCTTCAAGACCACCAACAACTGGTCCCTGTCAAGAACATTCAACCACGCACTTACATAGGTGGGCTACTGTATAGAACCTTCCCCTAAGTTCACTTCTTCCAAAGGGTCTTGTATCTGAGGACTCACTGATGCTTCTTTTTTGACTTCTTTTATCTTCGAAGCAATCTCCTTGCTTTGTCCTGCTCCCAGTTTCTTTGATTCAACGTCTTTGCCTTCCTCCTCATAAACAAAGTCTGTCCACAAGGCTTCTTCTTCCTGTATCTCCTGGACTTTTGTTTCAATGTTCAATGCACAGTATTTATCCAAGGCCTAAACCCTGACTTGTTGCTGCTTCTGCTTACAGCCAATTGCCATGCTTCTTTCTCTTGCTCTTGCATCCTCTGGACTATTGATTTTCAATACTGAGAACTTAATTAAAGCCAAAGATATGGCCTCCTAGGTTCCATCTTTTTGCCTACAACCAGGCATCGTTATCATCTTTGGCGACAAACTCTTCATCAGCACTTTCTTAGACTAAGTGCTTCAGGTGTGCTAATTCTTCATCAGCCGTCACTTCGGCTGATCCATCAGGTTTCCTCAGTACACTAAGTGGTGCCATTCCTTCAGTATACAGTTTGGCCTCTGCAAAATTTGCACAAGCTATGAAGGGTTGAGGGTCTGAGTTGATCTCCTCTGTCTCCCCATTGCATAAGGCCATCATGATCTTCTAATGTAGAGAAGCGGGCACACATTTGTTGGTGTGAATCCAATCCCTTCCAAGTAGAGCATTATACTTAGCATTGCTGTTGATAACGAAGAATGTCGTCATGAAGTCCCTGGTTCCCACACTCAGGTTGATGGGTCAAATGCCTTGAGCCATCTATTTGTCACCAGCGAAACCAGCAATGGTTGTACTGGTTGGGATTAGTCTGGGGTTCCTCTTTCCTAGTTTCTTCAAAGAGGATTTCAGAAGCAGGTTCACTGCTACCCCATTATCCACCAATACCCGATTCATCTGTATCCCGTCGAAGAAGGCCTTGATATACAAGGGTTTGACATGCTGTGTCATGGATGTTGTGGGATACTCAAAAGGGCATGAGAGGTTAATACGCACCTCTTCCTCACTTTCATCTCCAGTTTCCATTGGTATGGCCACTTCGGATTCATCTTGCGCCATACTCACTTGTGAGTCTTCACTAGAAACTGGAATTGGGTCAATCTCCTGACCTTGGTTTTTATCTTCAGCTTGGAATTCCTGTGGTAATATATGCATCATATTCATTGATACTAGAGGAAATGAGCCAAATTAGACAACTGGCTGTACCTGCTTCTCTTCCTGGCCAACTTGTTCAATTACTTCAGAAGCATCCTCCATACTGCATTCTAGCACTTCATTACTAACAACCTCCTTCGAATGGTCTGTTTCTGCTGGTTTTTCGGCCAAAAATGTCTGTTCAACCATGAAGGCTTCAAACATTTCTTCTTCAACAATCTCCTTCCTTTGGCCTAGGCCAACTTCTCCCTCTGTCTCACTATCACTTGCCATCAAAGCCTTTTCTAATCCCGCCAAACTGGATCTTTCTTTGGCTTTCAATTCAGAATGAACTTTGGCCAATTGCTGCCTGCTGCAACTCCTTTTGTCTTAAGGAGTCGGTTTTGGATTATGATCTAAATTTGAACTTTCTTCTCCCTCTGCCTGGCTCTTTGGCTGGACCAATGAAGAGCTTTCTCCACTTTCTTTCAGATCCTTCTGGTATTGAGTGTACCTTCGTTGGATCGTCCTCATCTGGGACCTAGAAATTACTGGGACCATATTTGATTCCTTTGTTTTTGGATGCTTTAGTAACACCCAGTTATTTGGAGCTACCAAAGGAGGTTTAACCATCCTACCTTGATCTCCAATAACATTTCTTTGGATAGACATTTCCCTAGGTTTGTTCTGCATGACAAACCAATCTGGGACTCCGGGTACCCATGAACCCACTAGCCCAGTTGTCGAACTACCTCTTTTTTCCTTCGAAGCTAATTTCGAAGCTGGCTGTGAAGGCCACTGCTTGGCTCTGACCCCTTGTTCTGGGCCTAATCCAGGCCTTCCATGGAGGTGGCCACTTTCCCTTTTGTGTGAGGCTAGTCTAGGGGGCTAATCTCTGGCTTTGATCTCATGCCTTGAGCCCACTTCAAGTCTCATCTTAGGATGATTGCCCTCTATTCTGTAATAGTTGGGTGGTCTGAATTCATGTAAAGGTCTCTTGCCCTTGGAGTGCACTCTAGTGGCTGTTGGCTCAGCCATGAATGGCTGCAGCCCAGCACCAGTTGGATATGGCCTCTTGTTATAAGCACTGGTTGGTTTAGAACGCCTCTGCACATCCTTATAATATTGTTTCCCATCAATCGGTAGTCCTTTCAACCACGTATAGCTCAACCTGCACCTTGGACACATTCTTTGCATGACAGCTGCCTCTAAAGAGTCATCATCCAGTGCCTCTTCATCAGAGTCTTCCTTTTGGCCTGCTACACCTTGTCCAATAGCTGGTAAATTTCTAGTATCTTTTTTGACAGTAGTCTGGCTGGCAACATGCATTTGCACATTGACCTCTCCCAATTCTTTCAAAGATAAGTTCTGGAAGTCTGGCACAATGACATTGGCTGCCACTTCTCCAATTTTTGGGAATGGATTAGTGTCAATCCCCATGGCCTTTTCTGTTTTAGCTGGGAATTTTAAACTCCCCTTTTGAATCTTCTCTTGGATCCTGTCTCAAAAAACAATGCAGTTTTTAATTGAGTGAGACCAAGAATTATGCCATTTACAATACACTTTTTCTTTAAGTTCCTTTGGAGATGAAATTTTGACTCTTTTTGGTAACTTCAGGAAGTTTGCCGCAAGCTAATGATCAAAAATGTCATCTGCCTTCGTTAAATCGAAAGAGTATTTCTTATGAAGGTCTTTCTTTTTAAATTGCTGGTCTATTGTTGTGTCTTTATGAATTAATGCCTCACAGATCATAGGTTCTTTTCCTACAATCTCTGCTACATCAATCTCATAATTAGGATCTCTATAATACGTCTTGTATGATGCATTACTTCGATCTTGTTCTTCCTCTAGTAATGCTTCATACCTAGACACCTTATAGGTTAGTTCCACTAAGTCTCTAAACTCAGTTGAGTCAAACTTCTTTCGAAGCCTAAACTCTAGACCATTTTGAGCCAATCTGACAAATTCAGGCTCTGGTAAAATGATCCTACATTTGTTTCGTGCTCTTTTGAATCTGGCAATAAACTGAGTGGCCTTCTCATCAGGTCTTTGACTCAACCTTGCCAAGTCTGCCATGGAAACTTCTGGCTCTGTTTGGAAGAATTGGGCATGAAATGCCTCCTCAATTTGTTGCTAAGTTTGGATAGAGGTGCTGGAACAGGTGTTGTGTCTCTTCCAGTTGCAGGAAACCCTTCCAACCCCCCGGGTACAAATTCGAACAAAGGATTAGTGAACCCCCTCGTGCCAGGTATGGCTTCGAACATGGGATTTGGAAACATCCTTATGCCATTTTCTTATGTTGGGCCAGATCCACCAATTTGCATGGCTTCACTGTTAAGTAATGAGGCATTTTGATTTGCCACAGGCCTCGAAAGAGGCTCATACCAAGACTGAGGTGATGGTCTTTCATAATTTTGGTTGCTAGTTTGACCATTAGTATGTCCATTACTCTGCATAGGTTGTTTATCTCTAGCCAATCTCTACTGAGGGACATTTGAAATTTCCTCTATGTACCTTGCCTTAGTTGGTTGATGAGTATTCATTCGATCCAAAAAGGGTGTAGCCCATCTTTCCATTGTGTTCATTAACTGCTGTCCCATGGCATCTACTAAGCCTCCCCATGGATTCATTGGCTGAGTAGATGGAATAGTGGATGGTCCAATTCCTTAGCCTCGTCCAATACTTTGAACATGTGGTACTTGCTCCGAAGTGTTGGTCTGTTTGACCATAGGTTCTAATAAAATAGGTACTTCCACAGAATGTGTTATCACATTATCCTCTGGATTAAGTATTTCTACCTCTCCTTCCACGCCTTCTTCTAAGCGTTCATTTTCTCCTTGTCTCCTACGTCTAGCCATTTTAATGAGTCCCACTGGGCGTGCCAAAAATATATGTTGGCTTTTTTGCTTTCGAAGGTTATTATTATAATTTTAAGCGTGCCAGCAAGGATCAATTAGTCCTTACAAAATATTAATTGCGAACCAATTATCAGACGATTGTGTTTTAGTTCTTTAAACTTCAATGAAGAGGACTTTTACTGGTGGCTTTGTTTAGGAGAATTAAGCGAACAACGATTAATATGAAGAACAATTGTAACATTTCATTAAGTAAATGAAAGACTTACAAAGATCCAAATCTGCCTCGTAGAGGTTTACAGTAACAAACTACTTGAAACTACTCCTATGAACGAAGTGCAGTATAGGAATTTGAAGTACAGAAACGTAAAGAACAAGAAATGTAAAAACTAGAAAGAAAATAAAGTAGATAAAACTGGTTTTTTGGATCTGAGTCTGGGCACTTTCTGGGGCCTTCTCTGCTATTTATACTTCTCAATGACAAACCGTCGAACTGCATTTCTAACCGTCGAACCACCTCTCCATAGTCGCTGATCATGTTGCCTTATAGTTAGCTCCACTATGCCATATCTGCAGTTAGGCTTCTCTCCTAATTTCGAATTTAAATATGAATAACCGTTGAAACCACATTATTTTGCATCTCTTTGCTGATCCAATGTTATGCAGATCCACAATAACCAATATTAATTGCCACATGCGTGATTACGATTGAAGATTTGAATTGTCTCCCCGTATTGCCCTCATCCTGCCACCTGTCGAACTGTGATTGGCTTATACAAAATATGTAGCCAACATATACTAAATATTAAAAAATATAAATAATATTTTCTACCAAAATAATGAAGTATTATTGAAAAAATGACCCTTGAATAATTGTTTAAGAGGTTAAAGTGTGATTTGTGTATAGAGAGAGAGTCAAGTGTTATGTGGTGTTTTGAAAAGTTAGTAAAAAATAAAAAAATTAATTTTTTTGAATAATAAAGTCCAAAAAAATGTCTAGAATTTCGCATCAATGGTCAAGGGGAAGAAGGTGAAGGAGAAGGGATGGTGACTGCGAGGTAATAATTAATGGAGGATGAATGGTAGTGTGTGTAATGGAAAAAAAAAATAAAAGGGTGTAAGGTGAAGGGTTTTTAAAGTTTTTAGTCCTTAAAAATAATCTTATAAATAAGTAAAATGTAATTTAGTTTTTGTTTTTTTTTTTGACAATAATGCTAGGTGGTCCGAAAAAATATGGCTCGAATGGCTCGAAACACCAAAAACGTGTAAAGCGACGTCGTTTTGGGTGTAAAACAACGTCGTTTTTACACATTCGAGTCGTTCGAGCAACAAAAATTCGAGCCACCAAACATTTTCCTTTATTATTATTATTTGTGAGACGTAGTGTATAATGTAGGGGTGAAAATTTGTAATATGATACGATAACACGATTCAAATTGTACACAAAATTAGCGAGTTATGATTGATCATTTCTTAACACGAACACGTATATGACATGATCCGATAACATGAATATTAAACACGTATATGACCCGTTGTAGACGTCCCCGAACGTCCCGGGAGGGAATCCCGTTTTGTTCATTGGGCTTACTACAGTTCAGGACTCAATGTCACGGTTCTGAATCTAATCCCACAAAGTGCAATGTGGGACCGATAAATCACCAAAGAGTCCAAATCCGGCAAATCGTTTTTTAAAACAGATTTTTTTGAAAGAAGTGCTAAACATGGACTGCTTTGTCAGATACAGAGTCGCCACCTAAATATTTTATTTTGGGGGAATTTAGGAAACCCTGACTCGTGCCTAAGGCCACGTGTCCGTCATCACCAAAGTTGCCTCGGCTCGGGAACTTGGGTACAATTGGGGAAGGTCATCTATGAGCACCCCCGCTCGCCCGATCAAAGGTTGGCCTCTACTAACCATGATATCGAGTTTTGAAAACATTATGTGCTCTTATTCCGGTTTTATTAGCCTAGGATTACTATGTGATGCCCGCAGCATACAAGTATAGACTAGATCGCCTGAGTTGGAACAAAACATTTCATGTTTGTTTATTTGAAAATGGTTTGATGATGCTACTCGCAAGTAGGCTAAAACGTGGATTTGCCACCCTCGAGTGGGCTTAGAAAACATGATTTTGCCACAATCAAGTGGGCTTAAAACTCGCATTTCAATGAATTGTTCCAATTCTAGTAATCTAACCTTCACCCACAGGCATTCAGGCAGTTATATCATATAAGCACATAGCCTCATGGTAAGCATGCTATCATGGCAGTCACTCACACACATGCAAGGATGCTAAAGTATAAACACTTACCGAGTACTCCAAGCCAAAGAAAGAAGCTAATTAGAAAACATGCATGAATCCTAACTATGCTGAAATGCCTAATGCAACACATGCAAAAATGCAACTACAATAGGCTCGGATATTCTAAGATGGCATGTGAGATGCTACAACTAACACGTATTCAACTTGGAATTGAAATACAATGCAGTTAGTATGATGCGCCGAGCCCGGTGTATGTAAGACATATGAATGATGCAAACATGCATAGCATGAGGATGCTATTTGAAATTTGCCCTAATACTAACCATCATAAGCGGTTAAATAAAAGGGAGAAAGACGTGGGGTTGGAAGACATGCATCACACACACGCACACTTATTACAAAATTGCCCTATCTCGGAGGGTCCGAATAAATAATACAAACCGAATAAATAACAGCTACTCTAGCTAATTAAATATTACAAAACCCTAAATTAATTGACAAATTAGTTACAAAGGGAGGTCGCTGCAGCCCCGCCTCGGAATGCTTGGATGATGTATGCTTGATTCGCCTCGCTTGGAAACCTGTCGCCATGCCACTGTTGCCTCTGTTAGCACTGTTCTACACCTCTGAGAACTGTGAAAATACTTGTGATGCTTCTGGAACACTCCCATAGCACTGTGGGATGTCACCGGCCATAATGCAAGTCCACCGGCCACTGGAATACAGTTATCGACCAAAAGTGGGACCACCGGCTAAACTTTGGTAGCCGGCCGGCACTAAAAGTGGCCGACCGGCCATTTCTTCCTGCAGAGCACTGGTTTTGCTACAGCAGAGGACAGACAGTGCATGGCAAAGCATTTTCAAGACAATGTATGCATAGCCACTCTCCCTATCATGTAATGAACTCAAGGGAGTATAGCCCTCGGTCCTCGGGCCACCAATCACGCATTTCGATGCATGATGGCCAAAGGTGCCAAGTTTGCAAATCAATGTAAAATGAATGCAACGAAAACAAATGAATGCTACACACTCTATCATGTTGGGATCAAGAGTGTCGGCGACCGAGGATTGAGACGTGTTTCGTCACTTTAAGTACGAACACACCTCATTCCTCATGTTTGGTTTGACACCCCAAACCAAACATAATGCAATGCATGTATGCGATATGGCTCAAATATGCAAAATGGGGCTAAGTTAGCAAAGCATGCCAAATGCAATGCAACCTACACATGCAAATGTACAATGTGCTAAGCATGCAAGATGCAATGCAATGCGATCTAACATGTAAGCTAAGCTAATGTAACAAGAACATGCAAACATGATATAATGCAAGCATACAAATGATGTAACAAGATGTAACATGCCAAACATGCAACTATGTACAAGGATGGGCTTAAACCGAAATGGGAGGCATCAACCTTACCCCAAAACAGTGGCCAATAATGATGTAACAAAAGCACGAATCACACATGCAAGCATGTATGCACCAAGGCCCATCATGCACCAAGGCCCATCACTTAAGGCATGAAAGAGGCAATTCTAAGCATACTTAAAAGAGACAAACATGGGCATTTTACAAATATGCTGAGCTTTGAAATCATGCTAAAAGGAGTGCCAAATCCAAACACACAAGTGAAACATAGCATGCAAAGGGGCCCAAAGCTTGGGACCAACCAAAGGGTTCAAACCATAGCCATACCAGCCAAGCCTTAAAGAGCCAAAATGACTTAAATCAGTCCTAGGGTAGACCAAAACAAGACTAGAACATGTATGGAACATGGCCAAAACATGCTAAGAAATAGGCATCAAAACAAAGGCATTCAAGACTACAAAGAGAGCACTCCATTACAACTATCACAACCAAGCATGGCATGGAATTTTCAACAAAAATAGAGTTATAATATACCAAAAAGGGCCCTGAAACCCACTGATATGGCAGCTTGAAGACTTAAACAAAAAGGCATGCACAATGACTCATTTTTAAGGCACAAAAGAACAACTCTTCAAATCATTGAGAGGATGGTAAATGCAAGCATACGAGCATGAAGCATGGACTGAAATATGATCTCAAGTGATGCCAAATCATGAGAAAGGTCAAAGTAATGCATGCTAATGACTCACACACCCGAGGCTAACAAACTAGAATGCATGGTGGCTATACAAAGCGATGTAAGCATGACCAAAAGGACACCAAACCGACCTTAAGCATGGCAAAACAGAGCTAAAATGTTCTTGGAACCAAACCAAAATCATGCTAAAATGCCACCTTACAACATGATACATGTTAGGCCAAAACATGGGATTACAAGACAAGCATATGATGCATGCAAGAGGCCATTAAACCAACTTAAAACAGAGATATAACATGACAAAATATCACTAAATACCCATTGAGATGGAGCCAAAATCGACTAAGCATGCATGCTACCTTTATGAGCCAAAAACACAAGCAAATGAGACACAAAGGGAGAGGGGTGTCCCTCCCCCTATACATGACCTCAAAACCACTTCACCACCACTGAAAATCCTCTAGATTTCAGTGGTGAGAAGGCCAATACACGAAAGTTCCAAAGCTTAACAAAGAAGGCACAAAAAGAGGCCAAACAAGGTCTAAGAGGGAGAGGACGACCCCCAACACCAAAATGACCTTAAACAAACATCTTAAGCATGAAAATACAGAACTTTTATCAGTTATACACTAAGCTCAAAACAGCATGCAAGATAGGCTAAAAGCTAGTGCAAAAATGGGAAATATAAAGCAATAGTGCTTACCCTTGAAGAACACTTCAAGAATAGCAACTCCAGCCCCCTCCTTCTGATCAAAACCAACTCAAAACTCCAAGAACAAACTCTCAACACCTCAATAACCAAGGTATAGTGTAACACTAGATGCTTTAGTGCAAAAATAAGAACAAAACACACTTTTGAACACTATTCCACACACAAATGTAGAGAGAGAGAGAGAGGAAGATATAGAGAGGGAGTGATATATGTGATATATATCTTTGATTTATTCAACCCCTCTAAAGGAGAAGGGAGGCTCTCTTTTATAGAACAAAACAAGGGCCTAAGCTTCTTGGAGAAGCTAAGACAAATGGGTCAAGCTTCCTCAAGAAGCTAGAACAAAGGTTCAAGCTTCTTGGGGAAGCTAAGACAAAGGTTCAAGCTTCTTGGGGAAGCTAGAGCAAAGGGTTCAAGCTTCCTCAAGAAGCTAGAGCAAAAAGGGTGCAAAGGGTGCAAATCCTCCATACACGTGTATGGAGGACAGGTCTGTGTGCTCCAGCTGGCACAGCTGGCATGCACAATGCCTAAAAAAGGCAAAAAAGAAGCCTCGGCCAGAAAATATGGCCGACTGACCCAACAAACGGTCGGCCGACCAAAAACAATGCCGACCGGCCATCACCAATGGCCGGTAGCAACAAAACAGGGCTGGTGGCCTCAAGCCAAGGCCGGTGAGGTATAGGGATGACCAATAAGCCATTCTCTACCCTCAGAAGCAAAAACAAACAAGTTCTTGGTCCACAACCAAGCACAGAACAGGCAAGTTAAGAGATCCTGAGGCAAAGCGCGCGGCCAAGACCTCCGGGAACTCAAAACGAACACGAACATGGATGATCATTGAGTGTTCAAACGATGACGTCCAAGTCTTGAGGACGGTCAAAAATGGGGTGTCTACACCCGTTGACACGAATATAATTGTTGGTTTTTTTGGCTTTCGAAGGTTATTATTGTAATTTTGAGCGTGCTAGCAAGGATCAATCAGTCCTTACAAAATATTAATTGCCAACCAATTATCAGACGATTGTGTTTTAGTTCTTTCAGCTTTAATGAAGAGGACTTTTACTGGTGGCTTTGTTTAAGAGAATTAAGCAAACAACGATTAAATGAAAAACAATTATAGCATTTCATTAAGTAAAATGGAAGACTTACAAAGATCCAAATCAGCCTCGTAGAGGTTTACAACAACAAACTACTTGAAACTACTCTTATGAACGAAGTGCAGTGCAGGAATTTGAAGTACAGAAATGTAAAGAATAAGAAATGTAAAAACTAGAAGGAAAATAAAGTAAATAAAACTAGTTTTTTGGATATGAGTCTGGGCTTCTTTCTGGGGCCTTCTTTGCTATTTGTACTTCTCAATGACAACCGTCGAAATGCGTGTCTAACTGTCGAATCATCCCTCTATGATCGCTGATCATGTTGCCTTACAGTTAGCTCCACTATGCCATATCTACAGTTAGGCTTCCCTCCTGATTTTGAATTTGAATATGAGTAACCGTTGAAGCCACGTCATTTTGCATCTCTTTGCTGATCCAGTGCTATGCAGATCTACAATAACCAATACTAACTGCCACGTGTGTGATTACGATTGAAGATTTAAATTGTCTTCCCGTATTGCCCTCATCTTGCCACGTGTCGAACTGTGATTGGCTTATACAAAATATGTAGCCAACATTACCCCCCGCACTAATATACCCAATACTTGGTGATATTAGTGAATCAAGGTATTTTACCCACGTCTTAGAACGTACATGGGCTTTGCACTTTTCAGAAATGCAACCGTCATTCATCAATGAATCATTTGCATTAAATTCTCTTCTAACCCTTGAACACTCCCACTATCTCAGTATTCGAAAAGACTGGTACATCTTTCATGGCCAAGCAAGTCTTTTCTTATATTGATCAAGCATACAAAGAGTTATTTGATGGTGTTGTTCGTCCTCAAAAGAACCTTCATGCATTGATTAGCCACTTTTATCCACCTCCATTTATACAAGTTATAGAAGCTTTCGCAAATCACCGACCTTCGAATCAAAAACCTACTGCTTACGATTCTTTGGAACACAAATTTGCAATCATGGATATTGGAAGCTCTTTTTCTGCAACAAAGCCTTCCGCGTGGGATGAGGCTGCTGTTTCTTCTTCTTCTAGGACCTCTGGCTGGGGAACTTGGCCTACTCCTACCCAACCTCAGACGAGGGAATGCATTCATCACCGATTCCCAGAATTCGATGACCCTCTGGAAATCTCTCTTTCCAAACGCAGTTCTGTAGTATATCCATATATTCCTATTGACCGTACACGCAGTCTTGAGGACAATCTGCTTTCAGCATGGTATACTTCTACCTTGCCATCTCGGATGGTTCGAAGTGTCCAACGTCCTGATGAAACTTTAGGGATCAGTCCTGCGCTTTTAGCCAAAAAAGCAAAACTTTATACCTTCGATTGGCTAGAATGTGTAGCCAGACCTGAATTCCTAGATTCGATCAAGGAACCTCCGACTGCTCCTCCTCTGCCTTCCAATCCAAATTGGATTGATGAATTGAGACTCACTCTCTCTGAGGTCCAATACTTCACCCCCTACTAGGCCCCAGTGTCTCCAACTCCTTATCAGCAATTTAGGGCTCAGACCTTACTTGCTGCTTTTTCCCATTTATCCTTTCAAGTCCTTCGAGATGATATTCCCCACAAAAACTTTCTATGGGCATGTGACATTATGTCTCAAAGTCATCTTCTTAACCCTGTGGCCTAAATAGAGTTTTATACCTTTTTAGACCAACTTCCTCTCCTGCTCAACTGGCACTTCCAGGCTTCTATTACCAGTGAAGTTCTGGATGAAGCCTTCTCTGCTCGAATTCAGGTTTAGTATGAGGCAGAGAACCTCCTTGATGAATATGAGGCCTTCAGGAGCCAGGTTTCTGAGCATGGGGAGGATGTTACAATGAACGAAATGTATGAAGAAGAAGAGATGGACGCCACAGATAAAGCCCTAAAACAGATAGAATTCGAAGTGAAGGCCCAACAACTCACTTCTCAATTAAGGGCTTACCAATTAGATAAACCAAATCTGGACAAGATAGAGGAGAGAGTAGGAAAAGAGTATTCATTTATTGAATTTTGTTGGACTAAATTCCATGATCTTATAACTTTGTCCATTCCATATTTCTATGAAATTGAGAATGTAATCAAATGAATCTCGATGTAAACAGCACTTATCAATAAAACTAGGCTTTCCGAATTTCATTTGTCAGACTCTGATTTACCACTCCAATTATAAACTTAATTGTATGGTTGAAGTAAAATTTTCAAACTCAAATCCTAACTCAAACTCTTCCGATGTGTGAAATTTCTTTTTAAGAAAACAATTATTGCCTTACATACCAATTTTAGGATTAACATAATTCTTCAGCTATTAGCTTTGAACTAACCAACTTTGTCCTTTGAAACTTGATTTAAACACATCCAATGAAATATTGGAAGTCCAATTTAAACTTTTCCAACATATGGAATGTAATTGACAACTTTTGCCGGTTTCTTTTCAGAATCAGAGCTTCAAATTTACCAATTTTTCCATTTGAAACTCGATTTGATCATATCCAATTCCCTAACATATGGTTAATACAAGCAAGTGATTTCGAATCAACTAATTTTGTTTCAAACAAACAGTTTATATTTTCCAACATATGGAAACCTCTTTTAAGGACTACATTGTTTTATTCTACGAAAGTGATTTCTTCTGTGTACTACCAAACCAACTATTGGTTTAAAACCTAGACCAAACAAATTCTAGCCGTAGGGTATTTCAAATTTTGCTTGGAACGATTTTACTTTCATTAAGAAACCTAAAAAATAGGTCTTTAATCCCTTTGAAGTAAACAAATACCTAAGTATTCCTGTACCCTTAGGTGTGGAATGTCTCTCAAAGTCGACTTCCTGCTTTCGAAGCCATTTGTCAGTTGATTTTGGCGCCAAAACTTGGCTTCGAAGCCAAATAGCTTATTTCGAAGCTAACATTAGGTTTTGAGATACGTTTCCCTCCATAACTATCAACTTTGAGGGAAATTTTTCGCACGCGTACCTTTAATACTTCTTTACGAATTCCACCCGTATAAAACGATTGGGTGTTTTTTTCAGACAAAAAGGTTTAAAAACTCTTTTATTTTGCTCCCAAGCCACTTAGTCGTTTAACACAAACCCTTCATCCTCTGTTGGCTTTCTCTTTCCCTTTACTCTCTTTTCCAACTTCATCTTCTGAGAAGACTCTCTATCAATGGCCTATTCTTCCTTGAAAGTGCCGGTTGTGAAGCGTGCGAGTCCATCCGTAGCCTTGAAAAGGATCATTGATGAGGAGTGTGAGAAGTACAAGGCTGGTGAGAAAAGTGCCATTGATGGACGCATCTTCATTCCTCGTCGTCATGAGCAACAAGAGTATGTGCTTGGGTCCATTTTTAGGGAGATTCTCACTGAGCTTCCAGCTCTGTATCCACATCTAGAAGATCATTGTCTCCTTTACGAAGGTGGTCTTGATTGGGGAAGCTGGAGGATGAACCGACCCCATCGCTACTGGTCCACAGTAAGACCAGAGTGGGAGGAATGGTATGATCGGGTCGTCCCTGATAGGACATTGGATCTTCAGGAGCTCTGCTTCTTCGACGCCCTCCAATTATCCAGGTTTACCATTTTGGAAGACCCTTTTTTAATACCTGCTGCCCTTTGTTTTTGGAATTCTGCTTTTAATTTTTTCAGTTCAGATGTGGGATGATGACTCATACTATCCTTGACATCTGCCATTTGTTAGGATTATCCCCTACTGGCATCCCCATTGGTCTAGACTATCCTGACCTCAAAACCCCTTTTTCCCTTCCCTCTCTAAACCCATCCTATAGTGACTTTATCAAGGCTGAGAATAAAAGAGAGGGCCCTGTGACTGATAGGGAATTTTCTCTTTTATATTGTATTGGCTTTGCAAGTTCCTCTTTTGCACTTCTTCTTAGAGGATCATGCCTGAATTTGTCCCTCTTGCCAAAGCCCTTGTTTTACAAAGAAAAGTGGCCTTAGCTCCATATGTTCTAGGCCATGTTTATAGAGCTTGCTCCTTTTTTTGTGAAAAACCCTTGGATGCCAATCAAAGAGGCCCATTTTGGATTCTTCAACTTTGGCTTTTTGCATATTTCACTGAGTTACAGTCTAAATGCTTAAGGTTTTTGGAACCCAACCCTACCACTCATGGCATGAAATTAGCCAATGTTTCGCTCTATCATTCCACCTTTGCTTTTTACTTTTCTTTTTTCCACCAACTCCCAGCTTCCCCTTCTTCTCACAGCTTCCGTCCCTTCGAACCTACCAATATTGGCCCATCCTGGTTGAGGACCTTCTTGAGTGATAGGTCTTGTTCTACACCTCAGCATAAAAACATGTGGACCTCTATTCTGATTCCCAGAGAATTATTCATTGGGACTATGAACTCCAGAGCTTACAAATGCATCGCTGAGCCCTATTGTCCTGCCCAATTTGCTAGGCAATTTGGATTCTCACAAGGGGTCTCAATACCTCTTTGCAGTCAGACCAATTTAAGCCTTACCAGCAGGGATCTGAAGGTTCGAAGATCTAGATTGGAAAAAGCAACTTCCAAATTCATTCAGGATTTTATTGACTTTGAGTACTTCCCCTTCATACCTCAAAGCAACATACTGAAAAGATGCCAAAACTGGTGGATGGCCAATATGGAGGTACATTTAGCCATTCCTCCTCAAGATCTGTTAAAGGTACTGGATGTACCTCAAGCCAAGTCCAAAGGGGCTGGAGTTGTTACCTCTTCCACTGCTCCTGCTACTTCAGTTCTTGTGCCTGTCACAACAAAGTCTTTTCCTGCTGCCTCAACTCCTTTTAGAGTTACTCGAGCTGCCTCGAAGAAAGGTATATACTCATGTTTCTTTCCTCTTCTTCTCCTTTATGATGCTCTTGTCTTTACTTATATAGGTGGTGCGGGTGCGTCTCAAGGAGATTCCCCCCAAAAAGTTCAAGCTCTAAATCTTCTTAAGAGTAAACAGCAACAACAATAGAAAAGAAAGCTCTTACTTGACCTTGAGGAAAAGATACCTGAGGTTCGTGTAGAAGAAAAAGAAAAGGAAGCAGAAAAAGAAGAAACAGAAAAAGAGCAAGAGACACCCTTAAAGAGAAGGAAGAAAATGATTGTCTCTCTGTCTGATTTCACTGGAGATCCTATCTACGAAGCATCTGCTAAAGCAGTGGAAACAGAACATTCCAAAGAACTTATTGTATTTCAAAGTGCTGTGAAGAGGAGGCAACAACAAATGCTTAGGGATGAAGCTGCTGCTGCTGATGCGCTCCAAAGAGAAGTTGCAAGAAAACAACAAACTGCTAGGCATTATACTTTTCACAGCTCTCCGATCATAGCCACTACTTCTGAAACCAGTAATTTCCTTCGTGCCTTTATTCTCCTTTCTCAAATTTTTGATACTGAGATTTGACATTACTTTATGTTTCTTCTTTTGCAGCAAAAGTTACTCTGCCCTTTCCTTCAATAAGGACTCCTTCAGTTTCATCTGAAGTTGAAAAACCTCAAAACGTGGAGTCAATTCAAGCAATACTCCCACTTCCTGGTCCTACATTTTCCATACCTTTCTTGAGGCCAAGCATTCCTGCATCCCTATTTTTTGGCTTAACTTCATACTTTCCTTTTCTATCTTTCAATTATACCCAACTTATTCTTCCTTCAAGCCTTGCTGCTCCTTCCCCTCCTAAGGAAATTCCAGCTATTACTTCATCTTCAATGATAGCTGATTCCTATAGAGAAGGTACTGGTAGCTCTCCAATTCCTTGTCCATTATCTCTACCTAGCTCCAGTCTCTCTTTTCTTGACCTACTGGTAGCCAAAACTATGGAGGCTACTAGGGATACTTCACCTTCTTCTCCTATTCCTATGCAGTCATTTCTTCCCCCTACCAGAGTTCTTTCTGTATCCTCCATGTCAACAGATGAGCTGGACATCTTCAAGGCTAGGTTAGCTAGTCTTTTTGACATGCCTTCCACCACTCCACCAGCTAATAATGAAACTGAGCCATTAGCCCTAACTGATTCTCTCTTAGAAATTTTTGAGAGCTCTTCCTCCGCTAGTAGGACTTCCTTGCTTACATTAGACTTGGATAGATGTTTGGAGTTGCTGACATCCTTTTCGAGGATCCCCTTCGAAGCCTTACAAAGGCCTATAATTAAGAATGGCTTCCTCCAGTGCTGCAAGGTTGTTGAGCAATCCAGCATGACTATTTCAAGTCATTTATCTCAAGCGGCAGCCACCATTGATTTTTATATCAACATCTGCCATGCTGCCAAAGCTGCAGAAGAGAAATTGCTGAGAGACCAGAGTTTTGTTTCCCAAATACATGTTGAAGTGTCAGAATTGAAAGAACAATATTCCTCTGTTTCCCAATTTCAGACCGCCCGAACTTCCTCCCCGCGCCCCCATTTCGGAGAGGGTGCGGATTTGGGTTCATAGCTACTACAGTTCGGACTCCTGTCAAGGTTCTGTACCTAGTCTCACAAAGTGCAATGTAAGACTGATAAATCACCAAAGAGTCCAAATCCGAAAAATCGTTTTTGGAAAATCAATTTTAATCAAGAAGTGCCAAACATGGACTGCTTTGCCAGATTACAGAGTCACCACCTAAATGTTTTATTTTTTGAGAAATTTAGGAAACCCTGACTCGTGCCTAAGGCCACGTGTCCGTCATCACCAAAGTTGCCTCGACTCGAGAACTTGGGTACGAGGGGGGAAGGTCATGAAATGAGCACCCCTGCTCCCCGATCAAAGGATCGACCTCTACTAATCATGATATGTTGTTTTGAAATACATGTGTTCTTATTCCGGTTTATTTATCTAACTTATTACGTGATGCACACAGCATACAAGTATAGACTAGATCGCCTAAATTGGAACAAAACAATTCAATGTTTGTTTTCGAAAATGGTTTGAATTTGCCACCCTCAAGTGGGCTTGGAAATGCGGATTTGCCACCAAACAAGGTGGGCTTAAAACATTATGATTTGCCACTCCAAGTGGGCTTAAAACTCACATTTTGATGAATTGTTCCAATTCAAGTAATAAAGTCTTTATCCACAGGCATTCATGCCGTTTAGCATTTAAGCAAATAGCCTCATGGCAAGCATGCTATCATGGCAACACTCACACAGATGCAAGTATGCTAAAGCGTAAACACTTGTAGTGTACTCCAAGCCAAAACAGAGAACTAATTAGAAATCATGCATGATCCTAGCTATGTTAAAATGCCTAATACAACACATGCAAAAATGTAACTAAATAGGCTCGGCTATCTAATATGGCATATGAAATGCAACAATTTGATAACATGCTTTGAAACACATATTCAAATAAGTATTGAAAGTTAATGCAGTTTGTATGATGCGCCGAGCCCGGTGTATGCAAGACAAATGAATGATGCAAACATGCAAGCATAAAGTATGCTGATTGAAAATGACTCTAAACTAACCATCGAAAGCGGTTAAGTAAAAGGGAGAAAGACGTGGGGTTGGAAGACATTCACACAGACACGCACACGCACACTTATTACAACATTTGCCCTCTCGACGAAGGGTCCGAATGAATTAGCTAAGCTAAGCTAACTAACCAGTCTAATTAAGCCAATTAGATTAATTATTACACAACAAAACGAATAACTAGTAAACTACTTACTAATTATTACAACACTTAATTAATTAACAAACTAATTAATTAAATTACCAATTTAAGCTAACTAACAAGTAAAGCTAATTACAAATCATATTGCCTCAGCTCTGTTCAAGAGGTTAAAGATGCATGCTCGGTTGGCGTTCGCTCGGAAATCCATTACCATGCTGTCAATTGCCTCTGTTTGCACTTGCCTTGATCTCTGAAAATTATGTCAACCTCCAGACTGCCTTTACCTTAAAACAAGAATCTGCTGGTGGGCTGCCAGCCAGAAAAAGTGGCTACCAGCCACTAAAACTGGCCGGTCGGCTAGTGCTACTGGTCGGTCAGCTAGTAAAACTAGCTGGTCGGCTAGTTGCTTCTCCAGGCTTTTGGTTTTGCTGCAACAGAGAACAATAGAGACACAACAACGTATTTGCAAGACAATGTAGGCACTGCCACTCTCCCAATCATGTCTCAAGCTCAAAGGAGCGTGCCACTCGGCTCTCAAGCCACCAACCAAGCATTTTCAATGCATGGTGGCTAAGAACCAAGCTTATATCATGTTTATGAATGCACAAACAACACATAAAGAGCCTCCATCCTATCATGCTTGATCAAGGGTGTTAGCGACCAAGAAACGTGACACGTTTCATCACTTCAAGTATGAAACATCCCATATTTCTTGTGTTTGGATTAACGTCCGATCCAAACACATGTAATACAACACACATATGTTATCTTGGCATGTTTTAGTTGACTCAATTCTTGTTTACACATTTTACATTACCAATCCATTCTTTAATTAGTTAAGTCCAATGTACAAGTCCTCTAAGGAGAGGAGGTCAACCAAAAGAATGGTTTAAGGCATAGGAGATACCATGCCTTTGACTAGGAGGAACCCTCAAAAGAGGGTTAAAGCCATTTAAGCACGAGCCTCAATCCCAAGCTCAAACACAATCTCAAGGCCAAACAACCCTCAAATGAAATGGAAGAATGAAGAAATGAGGGAGGTGACAGATGTTTAGTGCTGAAATGGCATGCTAAAGTCCTTAAAGCATGCAAGCAATGCAAACATGGCATGTTGAGGACCAAAAACATCAAAGCTAGTAAAGAGCAATACACAAGAGGCATGCAATACATAGCACAAATGACCAAACCAACTCTAGACAGAGCTTAATCATGCCAAAATAATGGCCTAAACAGGCTGAAATAAGAGCTCAAAATGCTAGAAGAACATGCATACATGTTCGCCTATAAGCAAGGCATAATACACAACCCTCAAAAGTTATGAAGAAGTGAAGTATATGAGAGTGTGACTACACTATATGCACTAAAATTACATGCTAAATGGTTCCATACCATGCAAACATCACATGCATAACATGTTAAAGGCCTCAAAACTCAAAGCTAGTCAAGGTACTTTATACTACAACCATACTAAGCAAAGCTCAAATGACCTTAACCACTCAAAATAGACCTAAGGCAGGTCAAAACAGTAGCAAAAACATGCTAGACTTGCAGCATAGATGGCAAGAAAAATAAGCTCATGTAGTGGCTTGCAAACAAGGCATGAGGTTTAACTTCTCAAAAGCATTGAAAGAGCGATACATATGAGAGTATGACAGTGATATATGCTCTGAAATCACATATTAAATGATGCCAAATCATGCAAACAACCCAAGCAAAGCATGCTAGAGGACTCAAAACACAAAGCTATTAAAGCCTATCATGCTATAGCCATACAAAGCAAGCCTCAAAGGGCTAAGACCACTCAAAATAGAGTTCAAGCATGCTAAAATATGAGCAAAAACATGCTGGAGTGTAGCCAAAATAAGCTAGAATAATGGGCTAAAGTAGCAAGCATGCAAAGCTAGTGAGCAAGGTTACACTACAAGTGTAAAAAGCATGCAAGAGGTGACTCAACTAGGCCAAAACAGAGTTACAACATGCTGAAATAAGACCAAAAATGGGCTGAGATTAAGCCAACATATGCTAGAATAACAAGCTAACTCATTAGGCATGCAAGGCTTGTGAGCAAGATTACACTACAAGTGTAAAGTGCAAGCAACCAATGATCAAACAAGCCAAAAACAGAGTTATGGAAGATCTAAAAAGTCACAAAAATATGCTTGAACAAAGCCACAAAGAAGTAGAAACACATGCTCATATAGTAGACCATCAACACATGCAAGCAAGACAAGAGGAGAGGGGACCACCCCCTCCTATTTGGGACCTCAAAACCACCTTTCCACCATTTAAATTCCTCTGAAATTCAGTGGTTAAAAGGCCAAAAAAAGATAGTTTGAATAACCTTAAAAGGTGGTACAAAAGCTTAGCAAATAAGCAACCAAAGAGGGTAGACCACCCCTAAAACCAACAAGGACTCAAACCAACATTTTTAACACTTAAAAATAGAGCTTTTTGTAGTTAACAACCAAGCCTAAAACAGCATGCAAAGGTGGCTAAGATGGTATACAAAAATAAGCTTATAAAGGGAATATGTTCACCCTTGAAGCACAGCAGCAAGAGGACAACTTCTGAGCCAAAAACCAGCTTTAGGAGGCCCAAACAAGTCTTAAGGAATCTCAGCTCCAAGGTCAAGATGTTTGGCTAAGAGGGTTGTGTGCAAATATGTTAAGAACACTCACTTTCAAGCACTATAGAATATAATAGAGAGAGAGAGAGAGAGAGAGAGAGAGAGAGAATTTTAGAGAGGGAGTCAAAATTTGCTTCCAAAATTTCTGAACCTCAAACAAAGGGGAGGGACCTCCCCTTATATAGGCAATGCAAGCAAAAGCTTGCTTGACAAGCTTAAAGCTTGTCTCCATCCCTCCATACACGTGTATGGAGGATAGCTTCAATGCCCAACAGTTGTCTCAAAAGATCAGAAAATATCAGAAAAAGGAGAAAATTGGCTGTCAGCCAGTTCAAGTGGCCGACTGGCCACTTAAACTAATTGACCGACCACCCCAACTGGCTGGCAAGGAGAAAAAGTGGTTAGCAAATGCCAAAAGTGGCCGGCAAGGCCCCACTCTCCTTCAGTCAAGAGGCACCAAGGTTGGGCCTAACAACAAGGCTAAAACACAAAGGGTTTAGAGACTCAAAGACAAGGCGCTCGGCCAAAACTAGCACAAACATGCGCAATCATCGAGTGCACAGTCGATGACGTCTGAGTCTTAAGGTCGGTCAAAAATGGGGTGTCTATAGAGCTCAACTACTGGAGAAGAAAGCTTAGCTTGAGGAAGAGTTATTAGCAGTTAACCAAGCTTTAGATCGAACTGCCACTAAGCTGCAGATCACTAACCAAGGACTGGCTGATCGAAAGCAGGAGATGGCTACAGCCATTCAGTTGTTCCCATCTCTTTAGAGTAGAGAGTCAATTGTAAAGGAACAACTGAAACACTGTACTGACTTTTGAGCCAATCTATGGCTACATGTATTCAACTCATTATGAAAAAAAAAAATCCTTATTTTATTATTTGAGTGTTTTTATGCCCTTTTATTTAGCACTTATTATATTCCTTGTGTTTCCCATATGGTTGGATAATAAGGCTTCAAATATCTGCCATTAATCTTCTTAGGGTGTACATATCCATTCAAATTTTTTAAATGATATGCTCTCGAAGGCAAGACTCTATGCACTTGATATGGTCCTTCCCAGTTAGGTGACCATTTGCCAAACTTGTGGCTTTTAATCCCTATTAGGAATATTGTCTTCGATACCAAATCACCTTCATCAAAGCTAATATGCTTGACCTTCTTATTATAGTTTTTGGCTGCTTTCTTCTTTTGGAAAAGAATGTTATTTAATACCAGAATTCTAGCTTCATCCACACTTTCTAATTCCAAGCACATACTCTGATGGTACTGCTTAAGATTTAACTGATCTTGGCATCTCACCCTCAAGGACTTAATATTAATTTCCATAGGTAGTACTGCATCATGCTCATATACTAAAGCATAAAGAGTAATTCCTGTACTTGATCTTGGAGAAGTCCTATAAGCCCATAATACATCCAACAGTAAGTTATGCCAATCTCTGGGATTGTCCTCCACAACTTTCTGTATTCTTTTCTTCAAAGATTTATTGGATGATTCTGCCTAATCATTGGCTTGTGCATAATAGGGGGTAGAATTAACAAAGCTAATTCCGAACTCTGCCATAAAAAACTTTACCATCTTCCCATCACATACAATCCCATTATCAACAATTATAGTCTGTGGGATACCAAATCTGTGGATCAGATCTTTAATGAATCCAATAACTTCGGTCTGCTCTACAGCCTTATACGGCTTAGCTTCGACCCACTTAATGAAGTAATCTATTGCCACTAAGATGAAACAATGATGCTTCGAAGAAGGTGGGTGTATTTTCCCTATCATATCCATAGCGTATCCTCTAAATGGCCAAGGTTTCACAACTGCATGCAGATCAGTTATAGGTACATGCCTTATTGCGCCATGCTTTTGGCATACCTGGCAACCTCTAGCATATTCTATGCAATCCTTAAGGATGGTTGGCTAATAGTAAGAATGTTTTCGAAGCAGCCATCTCATCTTCATACTAGGCTGATGAGCACTACAGATGCCTTCATGAACCTCAACCATGGCTGTCAATGCTCCTTTTGGACTTAAACATTCCAATAATAACCCATCTGCTCCCCTTTTGTAGAGAGCATTACCATACATTATATATTGCATAGATTGTAATTTGATTTTTCTGCTGGCTTTCGAAGATGGGCCAGCTAGATACTGCATTATTGGATGCCTCAAATCTTGTTCTTGTAAGTCATTATGATTGACTTCTAAGACCATATTCCTTCTATTCAAAGGTGGTATTACCTTTTGACATGTTGTTTGGCTTATGTCCCTTTAAGTATTATCCCTTCTCTTGAAATTCGAAACTTTCTGAGCCACATCATTAGCTTTATTATTCAAGAATCTTAGGACATAAGTTATATTTACTATCTGAAATTGTGAAAGCAAATGTAATGCAACAACATAGCATGGGAACATGCTTACACTTTGACATTTGAAAATTCCTTTCACCTGGTTAACCACCAACTGAGAATCTCCAAATATATCAATTACATGAGCTTGTAATCCAATAAGTAGTTCCAATCCCATTATTAAAGCTTCATATTCAGCTTGATTATTGGAACAACTAATTTCATCCATTCTGAAAACCATGTGTGGTTTCTACCCCTTGTGGTGACTTAATCACTACACCAATTCCAATTAGACCATTGGCTTTTGATCCATCGAACTACATTTGTCATGGTTCAACACTAACCATACCAAGTTCCATTATCTCTTGGCTTTCTGTTTGACATGGATGGTCTGCCAAAAAATTAGCTAAAACTTGTCCTTTTACTACCTTTTGGGGGACATATTCTAGATGAAATTCTGATAAAGCTAGTATCCATTTGTCAATTCTTCCTCTCAACATAGGTCTAGATAACATATATTTAAGCAAATCTGTGGTTGCAATTACCAAGACAATTGTGGGCAAAAGATAGTATCTTAATTTCATTGCAGCGAAATAGAATGCAAGGCACAACTTTTCTACAGCTGAATATTTACATTCACAAGAATTTAGAAACCTACTAAGGTAATAAACTGCTTGCTCTTTGCCTTCTTCATTGTCCTGAGCTAGGAAAACTTCCAGTGAATCTTCTGCTGCAGCTATATACAACTTCAAGGGTATATCACCCTTTGGTGGCATCAGCACTGGAGGGTTAGCCAAGTAGGCTTTGATTCCTTCGAAAGCAGTTTGATGCTCTGCTGTCCACACAAATTCTTCTTCATCTTTCAACCTTAATAAGGAAGAAAATACTTTAGTTTTCCCTGCAGTATTAGAAATAAATCTTCGAAAAAAATTAACCTGACTAAGGAATTTTTGTACTTCTTTTTTACTTGATGGAGGTTTGGCTTCAATAATAGCTCTGGCTTTATTCTGATCAACCTGTGTTCCCTTCTTGTGTACTACATAACCCAAGAAGTTTCCAGCTGATACGCCAAAAGCACATTTGAAAGGGTTAAGTTTCAACTTGAACTTTCTCATCATTTCAAAGGCTGCTTCCAAGTGAAACAAATGTTCCTCCATGGATTGAGATTTTACTACAATGTCATCAATGTAACACTCTAAATATCCTTCAATGAGATCATGAAAGATAGTGTTCATAGCCCTTTAATATGTAGCTCCAGCATTCTTCAGGCTAAATGGCATTTTAACCCATTCGAAGGTGCCAATGTTCCCAGGACATCTGAATACTGTCTTGTGGACATCCTCTTCTGCAATGCAGATTTGGTTATAACCAGAATGCCCATCCATCATTGATAAAATTTGATGCCCTGCTGAACTGTCTGCCAATAAATCTATTATGGGCATAGGATACTCATCTTTTGGAGTTGCTAGATTTAGGTTTCTGAAATCGATGCATACCCTCATTTTACCGTTTTTCTTAACTATAGGCACAATATTGGATAGCCATTCAACGTACTTGGCTGTCCTAATAAAGCCTGCCTTAGGAAGCCTAAGAATTTCCTCCTTGACTTTCTGAATCACCTCAGGACTCATCCTTCTTGGTTTTTGTTTGTATGGCTTGAAATTAGACCTCATAGGGAGCCTATGTTCTACTAATGACCTATCCAATCCTGGTAGTTCATTATCAGACCATGCAAAACAATCTTTATATTTCTTTAAAATCACCAACAACCGGTCCCTGTTTAGAGCATTTAACCAAGCACTTATATATGTGGACAGCTGTATAGAACCTTCCCCTAAGTTCACTTCTTCCAAAGGGTCTTGTATCTGAGAACTTACTGATGCTTCTTTTTTGATTTCTTCTGTCATTGAAGCAATCTCCTTGCTTTGTCCTGCTCCCAGTTTCTTTGATTCAACATCTTTGCCCTCTTCCTCATAGACAAAGTCTGTCCATAAAGCCTCTTCTTCCTATGTCTCATGGACTTTCGTTTCAATGTCCAATGCATAGTATTTATCCAAGGCCAAAACCTTGACCTGTTGCTGCTCCTACTTACAGCCAATTACCATGGCTTCTTTCTCTTGCTCTTGCACCCTCTAGACTATTGATTTTATGTCCAATACTGAGAACTTAACTAAAGCTAAAGATCTGGCCTCCTGGGTTCCATCTTCTTGCCTATAACCAAGCATCATTGTCATCTTTGGCGACAAACTCTGCATCAGCACTTTCTTGCACTAAGTGCTTCAGGTCTGCTAATTCCTCATCAGCCGTCACTTCGGCTGATCCATTAGGTTTTCTTAGTACACTGAGTGGTGCCACTCCTTCAGTATACAATTTGGCCTCTGCAAAATCTGCGCAAGCTATGAAGGGTTGAGGGTCTACTTTGATTTCCTCCGTTTTTCCATTGCACAAGGCCATCATGATCTTTTGATGTAGAGAAGAAGGTACACATTTGTTGGTGTGAATCCAATCTCTACCAAGTAGAGCATTATACTTAGCATTACTGTCGATAACGAAGAATGCCATCATGTAGTTCTTGGTTCCCACACTCAGGTTGATGGGCAAAATGCCCTGAGCCATCTGTTTGTCTCCAGCGAAACCAACAATGGTTGTGCTGGTTGGGATTAATCTGGGGTTCCTCTTTCCTAGTTTTTTCAAAGAAGATTTCGGAAGCAGGTTTACTGCTGGCCTATTATCCACCAATACCCAGTTCATCTGTATCCCATCGAAGAAGGCCTTCATATAAAAGGGTTTGACATGCTATGTCATGGATGTCGTGGGATACTCAAAAGGGTATGAGAGGTTAATACTCACCTCTTCCTCACTCTCATCTCCAGTTTCCATTAGTGTGGCCACTTCGGATTCGTCTTGCACCATACTTACTTGTGAGTCTTCACTAGAAATTGGAATTAGGTCAATCTCCTGACCTTGGTTTTCATCTTCAGCTTGAAACTCCTGTAGTAGTATATGCACCATATTCACTGACACAGGAGAAAACGAGCCAATTTGGACGACTGGCTGTACTTGCTTATTTTCCTGGCCAACTGGCTCAATTACTTCAGAAGCATCTTCCATGCTACATTCTGGCACTTTAGTACTAGTAACTTTCTTTGAATGGTCTGTTTCTGCTGGTTTTTGGACCAAAAATGTCTGTTCAGCCATGAAGGCTTCGAACATTTCCTCCTCAACCATCTCCTTCCTTTGGCCTAGGCTGACTTCTCCCTCTGTCTCACTATCATTTTCCATCAAAGCCTTTTCCAATCCTACTAAACTAGATCTTTCTTTGGCTTTTAGTTCGGAGTGAACTTTGGCCAACTGCTCTCTGCTGCAACTCATTTTGTCTTGAGGAGTAGAGTTTGGACTATGATCTGACTTTGGACTTTTCTTTCCCTCTGTCTGGCCTTTTAACTGGACCAATGAAGAGCTTTCTCCACTTTCTTTTAGATCCTTCTGGTACTGAGTGTACCTTCACTGGATCTTCCTCCTTTGGGATCTAGAAATCACTGGGACCATATTTGGTTCCTTTGTTTTTGGATGCTTTAGTAACACCCAATTATTTGGAGCTACCAAAGGAGGTTTAACCATCTTACCTTGGTTTCCAACAACATTTCTTTGGGTAGACATTTCCCTAGGTTTGTTCTGCATAACAAACCAATCTAGAACTCCAGGTACCCATGAACCCACTAGCCCAGTTGTCGAACTATCTCTTTCTTCCTTCGAAGCCAATTTCAAAGCTGGCTGTAAAGGCCACTGCTTGGCTCTGACCCCATGTTTTGGGCCTAATTCAGGCCTTCCATGAAGGTGGCCACTTTCTTTTTTGTGTGAAGCTAGTCTAGGAGGCTAATCTCTGGCTTTGATCCTATGACTTGAGCCCACTTCAAGTCTCTTTTCAGGATGATTGCCCTCCATTCTGTAATAGTTGGGTGGTCTGAATTCATGTAAAGGTTTCTTGCCCTTGGAGTGCACTCTAGTGGTTGTTGGCTCAGCCATGAATGGCTACTGCCTAGTAACAGTTGGATATGGCCTCTTGTTATAGGCACTGGTTGGTTTAGGACGCCTCTGCATATCCTTGTAATATTGCTTCTCATCAATCGGAAGCCCTTTCAACCACTTATAGCTCAACCTGCACCTAGGACACATTCTTTGCATGATAGCTGCCTCTACAGAATCATCATCCAGTGCCTCTTCATCAGAATCTTCCCTCTGGTCTGCAAAGCCTTGTCCAAGTGCTAGTAAACTTCTAGTATCTTTCTTGATAGTAGTCTGGCTGGCAACATGCATTTGCACATTGACCTCTTCTAATTCCTTCAAGGATGAGCTCTGGAAGTCTGGCACAATAATATTGGCTCCATTTCTCCAATTTCTGGGAATGGATTAGCGTCAATCTCCATAGCCTTTTCTGCCTTAGCTGGGAATTTTAAACTCCCCTTTCGAATTTGCTCTTGGATCCTGTCTCGGAAAACAATACAGTTTTTAGTTGAGTGAGACCAAAAATTATGCCATTTACAATACACTTTTCCTTTAAGTTCCTCTAGAGACGGAATTTTGACTCTTTTTGGTAACTTCAGGAAGTTTGTCGCAAGCAAATGATAAAAAATGTCATCTGCCTTTGTTAAATCCAAAGAATATTTCCTATGAAGGTCTTTCTTTTTAAACTGTTGGTCTATTGTTGTGTCTTTATGAATTAATGCTTCATATATCACATGTTCTTTCCCTACAATCTCTACTGCATCAATCTCATAATTAGGATTTCTATAATATGTCTTGTATGATGCATTACTTCGATCTTGTTCTTCTTCTAGTAATGTTTCATACCTAGACACCTTATAGGTCAATTCCACTAAGTCTCTAAACTCAGTTGAGTCAAACTTCTTTCGAAGCCTAAACTCTAAACCATTTTGAGCCAATCTCACGAACTCAGGCTCTGGTAGGATGATCCTACATTTGTTTCGTGCTCTTTTGAATCTGGCAATAAATTGAGCAGCCTTCTCTTTAGGCCTTTGACTCAACCTTGCCAAGTCTGCCATGGAAACTTCTGGCTCCGTTTGGAAGAATTGGGCATGAAATGCCTCCTCCATTTGTTGCCAAGTTTGGATGGAGCCAGGTGTAAGGTTAATATACTATACAAAAGCTGCCCCAGTTAGAGAATTCAGGAACAGTCTTAACTTCATGTAATCATTATTGGTAAATTCACCACATTGAGCAGCGAACCTAGCAATATGCTTTACCGTTGACTGGTTTCCATTCCCATAAAAAAGAGCAAAGTCTGGTATCCTGAACCCTCTTGGGTATTCATGTACCCAATCTATCCATTCTGGATATGGTTTCTTGTACACAGGAGTTTGAACTCCCCGAGCCATCGATCCACGCATCTCTCTAACAATATCAGCAATTTGGTCCCTAGGAACCATATTTTGTGCTTGTTGAACCACTACTGGAGGAACAAACACAGGATTTGGTGGACAACCTTGTGCCTGAGGTCCTCTCGGTCCATAAGGGGGTATATTTGGGACTGGTTGTCCCTGTGGTGGTGGCTGCTGTTGAGGGTATGGGTAACCCCTCTGAGCCTGTCCTACGAAAGGACCTGCGAAAGGTGCTGGAACAGGTGTTGTGTCTCTTCCAGTTGCAAGAAACCCTTCCAACACCCCGGGTACAACTTTGAACAAAGGATTAGTGAACCCCTTCGTGCCAGGTATGGCTTCGAATATGGGATTTGGAAACATCCTTATGCCATTTTCTTATGTTGGGCCAGATCCACCAATTTGCATGGCTTCACTGTTAAGTAATGAGGCATTTTGATTTGTCACAGGCCTCGAAAGAGGCTCATACCAAGACTGAGGTGATGGTCTTTCATAGTTTTGATTACTAGTTTGACCATTAGAATGTTCATTATTTTGCATAGGCTGTTTATCTCTAACTAATCTTTGCTGAGGGACATTTGAAATTTCCTCAATTTGCCTTACGTTAGTTGGTTGACGAGTATTCATTCGATCCATAAAGGATGTTGCCCATCTTTCCATTGTGTTCATTAACTGCTGTCTCATGGCATTTACTAGGCCTCCCCATGGATTCATTGGCTGAGTAGATGGAACAGTGGATGGTCCAATTCCTTGGCCTCATCCAATATTTTGAACATGTGGTACTTGCTCCGAAGTGCTGGTCTGTTCGACCATAGGTTCTGATAAAACAAGTACTTCCACAGGATGTGTTATCACATGTTTCTCTAGATTAGGTATTTCTACCTCTCCTTCCACGCTTTCTTCCAAGCGTTCATTTTCTCCTTGTCTCCTACGTCTAGCCATTTTAATCAAGTCCCACTGGGCGTACCAAAAATATATGTTGGCTTTTTGGCTTTCAAAGGTTATTATTGTAATTTTGAGCGTGCCAGCAAGGATCAATCAGTCTTTACAGAATATTAATTGCGAACCAATTATCAGACGATTATGTTTTAGTTCTTTCAGCCTCAATGAAGAGGACTTTTACTAGTGGCTTTGTTTAGGAGAATTAAGCAAACAAGGATTAATATGAAGAACAATTGTAACATTTTATTAAGTAAATGAAAGACTTACAAAGATCCAAATCAGCCTCGTAGAGGTTTATAGCAACAAACTACTTGAAACTACTCCTATGAACGAAGTACAGTGCAGGAATTTGAAGTACAGAAATGTAAAGAACAAGAAATGTAAAAACTAGAAGGAAAATAAAGTAGATAAAACTGGTTTTTTGGATCTGAGTCTGGGCTTCTTTCTGGGGCCTTCTCGACTATTTATACTTCTCAATCACAACCATCGAAATGCGTGTCTAACCGTCGAATCATCCCTCCATGATCGCTGATTATGTTGCCTTACCGTTAGCTCCACTATGCCATATCTGCAATTAGGGTTCCCTCCTGATTTTGAATTTGAATATGAGTAACCGTTGAAGCCACGTCACTTTGCATCTCCTTGCTGATCCAGTGCTATGCAGATCTACAATAACCAATACTAACTGCCACGTGTGTGATTATGATTGAAGATTTAAATTGCCTTCCCGTATTGCCCTCATCCGGCTACGTGTCGAACTGTGATTGGCTTATACAAAATATGTAGCCAACAATAATATTTTATTTTATTAACTTATGAATAATTCTATTTGCACACCATCGAATTTCTCAGAACATACTATTACTTAATAAACATACATAATAATTTTTAAATGGTTCATAGCATACTTTCCCTTTTTAACCGTAAATTAATAAACCAGTACACACCATCACCAAAATGTTCAATTTTTTATATATGAACATTTAATATTTGATCAATCATAATAATTTGAACAAAATAATTTTGAACATTTAATAATTTTGTTCAAATATAAATAATTGAACATTTTATAAATATTTAATTCTGATTGTCCGAATACATGACAAACGAATAAGCCATCTTCGATACAAACAGGATAAAACAAAAAAGTAAACTAATCTTTTCATTGTTGTATTGTTTCAAATCAACAATTTAAATGTCATTCATGGTGTGCAAATTTTCAAAACCAATTGATTTCAATGTTCTTAAAATCCTTAAATCTTCAAAGGTTTGGTTTGGGTTTTCTAAAAATACTTTTCAGAAAATTCTACTTTCTTATTTTGCGTTTTTTTTTTTTACTTATTTTTTAAAATATTTTAAGCATTTTTTTATAAATTTTTTGTCATGACCCAACCCCAAGGGCTTAGGGCTGGAATCACAACTTATTAATTAATTCTAATCTTAACCAATTAAACGGCGCAAGCGGAGACAGAGTGGAAGTAAGAAAATAATTAAACAGAAAATTTACTTCGTTAATGATCGAAAATACATCATTGGGGCTTTTATTATTTTATTATGCGGTGACAAAATTTAAAAAAAGAAGAAAAAGAAAAGTAAAACAAAATGTAACAGGTCGACGTTAAATTTCGTGCGGGTCCCACTATAAGAGATTACAGTTATTCTTTACATCTCATCACCTAAAAGGGGTAACAACTATAAGCACACAACAGAGTGAGAAATATTATACCAAGAGTATAGGGGACATAAAATAATCATGGATAGTTATTTAAACTAAAACATTAACATAACTTAATTTGAAAGCAAAGTGAGAAATATTATACTAAGAGTATAAGGGACATAAAATAACCATGAATAGTTATTTAAGTTAAAATATTAACATAACTTAATTTGAATAAACAAATTATTTAAAGTGGCAAAAACTGAAATACAGAAATTATGTAAATAAATAACCATAACCACAGTACAAAACAAAATAGAGGTCACTAAAGTGACAGTCAGAATAGAGATCCACAAAATAACCATAGATAGTTATTTAAACTCAAACATTAATATAACTTAATTTGAATAAATAAATTATTTAACATGGCATAAACTGAAATACAGAAATTATGTAAATAAATAACCATAACCACAGTACAGAACAGAACAGAGGTCACTAGAGTGACAGTTAGGAGTGATAGTCAGAACAGATGTCAATGGATCCATAACAAACAGAGGGTCACAAGGTGACCAATCAGAGGTCAATGGTTTATTTAAGTCCCCCATGGCATGAGACTCCCGTGATGGTACTTACAGAAAATAATTGCTTATAAAATCATTGTCAAACTTGATCTTTAGCACATCCTGAGAAAATTCCCCATTTATATGCTGTGAGGTTCCGTGGAGGTATTTTTTTGATTGAATTTTGATGATCTGAATCGTTCATATTGTAAGGTTTGTTGAGTATATCATTCATGTAAAAAATAAAGTTAATCGGACATCTATAACCCCATGATCAAGACCTAATGTTTTTTTTTTTAAATTATTAAAATCATGTTAACCGTTTATTTTTTGAAAAATAAATGTGTTCTTTTTATGAGGCTACAAATGTCCAATTTACTTGATTTTTTGCATGAATGATCTATTCGACGAATCTTACAATATGAACGATTCAGATTATCGAAAAAGATTTGGGACACGCCCCCAATGGGCCTCACAGCAGCCTGCTGTGCCTTAACACACAGCAAGAACCCCAAGTCCCCTTTATATAGAGAGACAACCGTGGGCACCAAGCCATAAGGCTGCCCACGCGTCTAATCCTTATTCCTTAGCCATTAATTCATTGATTCATGATTATCTTTTATGTTTATCTAAAATGCTCCACTTTAGGTTAAATTATACCCTGGCCTAATTTTTAACCTAATTATACTATTTTATTTTTCTGATATACGATCATAAAATTAATTATTTTATTTTATTATTACTACCACTATTATTATTATTATTATTATTATTATTATTATTATTATTATTATGACTGGTTGTGATATTAATTAAATATCTAGGGTGTCACATTTTTAGACACACCTAACATAAATACACTTAAAAAGTATAATTTTCGTGAAAAAAATCTTTAAAAAATCACTAAATACTAAAAATATAAAAATTCAGTACATTTTTTTTATTTTTATGTATTTATTAATTTTTTGAAATATATTTTACTTTTTAGATACATCTAAGTAAGGTGCATCTTAGATGCATCTAAAAAAGTAAAAAAAATTCTTAAAATTTTAAAAATATTTACCAAAAACAAAAAAACACGAAAAATAAAAAACTCAGTTTTCAGAAAACTGAATTCAGAAAACTGAAACCAAACACACTGAATAATGTTTTGAGTTTGAAAAATAATGGTAAAGATTGCAATGGTGAAAATGATTAGTGTGTTAGATTATAATGGTAAACATGATGAGTGTAGTGTGTTATATTATAATGGTGAAGATCAACAATGTTAGAAAAGAGATTTGTTCTAAAAGATATAATGCATAAATGATGGTATGTAAAGAGAGATTTGTATTTTTATATGTAAATTACTTGAATAAGTATATATACATCCATATTGTTCTTAATAGTAATTTTACTTAAAATTGTTAGGGTAAATTACATTAACACCTCTTGAGGTTTAGTCCAATTACTATCCACCCCCTGACGTTTTAGAAATTACATTCTCACCCCTGTGGTTAATAGTCTCATTTCGCAAACTCCCCTACTTATATAAAATGTAACAATTCCTAGTAGAAAAATAGAAGAAATTACATTAAAAAAAAAGTAAAGAAATGGGGAAAAAAAAGAGAAAGTAAAGCAAAGCAAAAATAGAGAGAGTGCATGAGTTTAATGTCTTCATTCTGTCTAAATAATTACAATGACAGGGAGGTTAGTGTAATTTTTTAAACGTCAGAGGGTGATATGTATTAAATCCAAACCTCAAGGGTGTAAGTGTAATTTACCCAAATTATTATTATCATACAAATTTAATGATTATCTATATTAAAAGGATTTATGATGTGTATTTTGGTTTTTTTTTTTTTTTTGGTTGACTTTTTTGAGTTTCAACAGTTGCCAAAGGGCAACTAAGGTCTCGTTTGGCAAGTGACTTTTTTAATTAAAAAGTCAAAAAATCATTAAAAAAATAAAAAAAATCAAACAACTGATATCAAAAAGTCAATGATTCTATTTTCTTTCTGTGTTTTGTACATATTTTCGTAAAAAATTTAAAAAAAAAAATTAAACATAATTTTTTTATATCATATTTTAATAAAAAAAAACTAAAAAATTACTGAAAAAAAACCTATTTCTAAACTAGGCCTAAGCGTGCCTTCAACCACAATAACATTTGGCTGAGAGTTGGAACATTTTCAATCCACCATCCACACGTCCATTTATTGATGCCTACGAATGTTTGTTTTTTAAGACTAGTAGTCCTATAATTTTTTTCCAATCTCATTTGCATGTTGGGATATATGGATGACTTTTAAAGTTATTTTAAAAAATAAAAACTAATTTGCTTAGTTTTTTTTTATATTTTAAATTAGCATATATACATGAGCTCAATAGGCAGAATTAGAAAATATATTTGCTTTAGGTCTGGACTTGAGATAATCACTTGGGTTGATTTTCAAGTTGGGTCCGGCTTAAGCAAAGACAAAATCCCTTATTAGGTAGTAAAAGCCTGGCTCGATCGATAGTCACCCCTAATTGGAGGGTATTGTTTGGGCTCACAGGATTCATCATAGATCCTATTTCGATAATTTAAATTTTTCATTTTATTAGACTTTTTGTGTATATTATTCATAAAAAAGAAAAAATTACATTTTCATGATAGTACAACTCTCTTGTGTGTATAGTACAAATTCATTTATGTGCTTAGTGAAATTCTGACATACAAAAAGAGTTGTACAAAAAAAAAAAAAAAATTTCTATTTGTAGTGTAATTTTTTTCCCATTTACAATTTTCCTAAAAAAATTGCATCAATTCGATATTTTATAGGGAGACTTATTTATAAGTCCTTTTTCAGAACCTTATGCTAGACTAAGTCCTGTGTAATTTCTTATAGAGTCTCAAGTCCTATTTTCATAAGAATGTATTCCACAAGATCCTAATCTTTTTACCCCCATTTTTTCACCTTCCCTCTCTCGCTACAGTCCTCCGCTCTACCAACTGAGCTAAAGTCGGTCTCTTGAGTACTTGATCCAAGTCTTCATTTTTTTAGAGTCCAGATTTGTCTACCTCCACTCCTGAAATTAAAGGAAGGGAACCATCAATATGATAATAAGTTAATAATAACACACGACGAAGCTCTGTCACCATCGAATCATTGTATACGTCAAGTTAACAATCTTTGGATACCACGTTAATCAAAGATGATGTTTGGGATTTTTAGGGGTTTTAGGTGTTAGTTGTGTCACGTAACGTTATGTATAAAAATATATTAAGATTATATATTTATTTCAAAACAAACGGATTAAAAAAATAAAAACTTATTAAGTTTGCGAAACGTAACGTGACACATTACGTTACGTTTATGTGAATGTCACATTACGTTTATATAGATGTCACGTTACGTTACGTTTATGTAGGTGTCACATTACGTTCATATTGGTGTCATGTTACATTTATATAGGTGTGACGTTACGTTACGTTTACGTAGATATGTCACGTTACGTTTATATAGGTGTCACGTTACGTTACGTTTATGTAGATATGTCACGTTACGTTTATATAGGTGTCACGTTACGTTTATGTAGGTGTCACGTTACGTTACGTTTATATCAAATTCCTATATATGGTTTTATTACTTATTTATGATATTAACAACTAATATTGAGGGTAAATGTGTCAACAAACTTCCCACAGGACTTATGGAAACATAAGTTTTTTAGTAGGACCATATGTAGCATAAGTCTCCCTAATAGGACTTCTAAATAATTTTCCCTATTTTATAACCTATTCAATTTATTATATTTGTTTACAATAAAAATAAATAACAAGTATATTTTTAAAAATAATTTATTTATTTTTTTACTAACAAATATAATAAATTGAAACGTATAAATAAAATTTTATATGCATAAAATATACTAAATAATTAATATTATTAAAACGGAACTCGTACGGGAACACAAACTAGAACATCATATTTGGGGAGAGGGAAGCCCAGTCCGAGAGACTTTACAATTAAAAATAAAATAAAATAAAATAAAATCACATGCGAGTGAATTGATAAAAAAATTAATTATAAAATAATGAAAGAGTTTATAATTTTATTTTTTAATATTTATAAATTTTATCATTAATTTGACAGTAGCAAAAATTAATTATAAAATAATGAGAGTTTATAATTTTATTTTTTACTATTTATAAATTTCATCATTAATTTGAAAATAAATTTTCAAACATCCACTTAAATGAATTTTGGGACACTTTTTTTATAAATTTCTTTTTACCTATTTATGTTACATTTAGTTCATATTATTTTCTTATATTCCAATAAGTCTTATAGGTGATATAGTTACTAAAATACCCCTAATAATATTCACATTTACAGTGCGAATGTTCCGTAATGTGAATGTTCATACCGTCAATGTGAATGTTCATACCGTCAATGCGAATGGTAACATGTCAATGTGAATATTCATAATATCAATGTGAATATTCGCATTACAAAATTGAATGTCCACATCACTAAATTGCTAATAGTTCAGAAAATATTTGTAAAAGTAAAAATGTTCATAAAATACCTTAAATATGAGAATTATGATTTAGTAGATCAAATATTTAAATAATATGACATATTGGAATCATTTTATGGACTAAGGCCAAGTTTGGCAACCTAAAAATAATCCATCCTTTTATTTTTTTATCTTTTTTTCATCACATCACTTCTCTACTTTTCTGCACATCTTTTCGTAAAAAGACAAAAAGTACACTTAGGTTGGGAAGAAGAATATGGGACTTTTTTGGCTATTTTAGCCACAAAAGACAAAATAGACTATTTTAGTCACAAAAAGCAAAACATCACATCCAACCCATAGTCATTACACTATTCTCTCACAAAAAAAGTCAAAAAAGCCAAAAAGCCAAAAAGTCAAAAAACCCTTCCCAAACTTTTTAGCCCAGGCTAAAATAGCCAAAAAAGCCAAAAAGCCAACCTACATCCCAAACCAACCCTTATTTAGGTCATCCCAAACAACCCCTTAAATGAGATACAAACGAGTCCAGATCCTCTGTAAGCTTTTCCTGCAATTCCTTCCTGCAGTGTCTTAAAACGACGTCAAAACTTGAAAAAAAAAAAATAGCATCAGGAGATAAAACACAATCCCTTCAACGACCCTCCCTCAATCGTTCTCCTCTTCCGGCGGTCCTCCACAGCCGTACCTCCCCCTCCTTCCTTTTCCTCTTCCTTTCTTTCTTTCTTTTCCTTCTAGATCTAGACAAACATAGAGAGAATATATATATATATATATATATCAAAACAAACAAATATACAAACGATTTGACCCAAAAAAAAAATTTGAAATCACAGAAGTGGGTTTAGTTGAGTGTAGAAAAGAGATGAGTTTGCTTTATATGTGGCTACAATTAAAAAGTGGTTTAATGTGGGTTTGCTTTGTGGGTTTAGAAGTTAGAGAGAGAAGTGTGGAATTGCTTTGTAGTTTTTAGGGAAGGATGGTGATTTGCATCATCATCAACTACAAAAATTATATCTAAAGATGTATGTGTGAAAATTATACACCATAGTGAGTCCAGATCCTCTGCAAAAATATATAATAAATAATTATACAAGTTATATTTTGTATAATTATACACCATAGTGAGTCCAGATCTGGAAATCAAGTTATTATATATTGTAGTGAAAATTATATACCATAGTGAGTCCAGATCCTCTGCAAAAACTTGTATAGTAATTTTGTATACATCTTGTAATTTTGTATATAATTATCATAGTGAGTCCAGTTCCTCTGCAAATCAATAAGATGTATGTGTGGAATTGAAACAACTGAGAGAAATTAGGAAGGAAGAAGAAAATCTATGTGTAAACCAGAAAAGAGAAGACAATGGAGGGTTTATCTACTTCTGGTGGTTATATATGTTTTTTTAAGTTTAGCCCCAAAACGACGTCGTTTTAGGACACTACAGCAAAGGATTACAGGAAAGAATTGCAGAGGATCTCTCATTAAATAATTTTTTAATAAATCTCTCATTAAATTTTCTTTAAAAAAATTTAAAAAAAAAAACTAAAATTTGGCGCGGTCGTAGAGGGGTTTTCCGGTAAATCCGGGACGTCAATATCCGGTTGAGACCTGTTCGTTGGTTGGGTGTTTGTTTGTCCCGATTTCCCGCCTCTGTATACGATCTCTCTCTCTCTCTCTCTCTCTCACACATAATTACCAATATTGAGTGATCAGTGAGTCTCTCTCTATTTTGGGACAACGATAGCTCTCTGCTATCACAGCCATGGATGAAGAATACGATGTTGTAGTGCTTGGGACAGGTCTCAAGGAATGCATTCTCAGTGGTCTCCTCTCTGTTGATGGACACAAAGTAAGCCCTTTCTTCATTGTCTCTTCTCTATCCATGCATCTATACACAACAACACTGCTTTCTCATGTGTTTCTTGATCTTATAGGCCCTTTGGATTGAGTTTTTTATGAGAAATGATATAAAAAAAAATTATGAGAAAAATAACACTTTCTCATGTATTGGATTACAAATTGGGTACTTCTATTCGCACATCATATTTTATCTCAGTAGACAACAGTTGTGTCATTTGAATATCAACTTCCGAACAAAAATAAAATGTTCGAATGTCAAAAAAATGAAGGGTAAATTACATTGACACCCCTGAGGTTTATGTTTATTATAGTTTCCTCCCTCACCTTTTGAAAATTACATACATTTCCTAAGGTTTAAAGTTTCATTACAGATTGTCCCTGAGGTTTAAAATATCATAACAGTTCCCCCTTACCGTAATGATCATCATACATAAAATTAAATTAACAGGAGTCAGTGTAATTTCTCAAATGTGAGGGGGGAAATGTAATAAACATAAACCTCAGGGGTGTCAGTGTAATTTACCCAAAAATGAATTGTGCGAACAAAAATCTCGTTCAATAGTTGATATCTAAATATTTGTATTTTGTTCGGACGGTGATATCTGAACGGTCAAATAGAATCACCCTTTACAAATTAGATAAGACAGGCTGAGAAATGGAGAAAAGGGAATTTTTTTTATGCCCCTTTCATTTTTCATACCAAAAAATAAAAATAAAAATGCTGAGATTTGTCAGAAACCGAATTAATTGGCTGTATATTTTTTAAAATACCAGATTATAATACATAGGATGAAAATGAAATCTTATCCATATTCCTATTTCACATGCTTTGCTTTTTTACCCATTTGAACATGACAGTAAGAAAGCAAAATCATTCGTTTATTTTCTCACCAAATTGAGACATCACAATCATTTCCTTTCTTCGTCATGCATGTAATACCTCTTTCTTGTATGAAACGGTGACATTTTCATATATTTTCTTTGTGATAATATGGGCTGACATCAGTGTTTATTATTTCTTAGATATATAGAGATATTGACTGACTTTAATTAGAGCAAGTTTAAGTCATAAAACAACCTATCAAGTGTGGAGATGTGGTGGGACTGGAATGTTACATCTTGGAGATAAGCTTTGGACTTCAGTTTAATTTCAAACAAAGATATTTCTTAAATAAAAGGAAATTTTTTTTTTTTCCACTTGTCACATGCTCATACTTTGTGCTCTATTACTTAATTATTGCCAATTAAAACATGTTGTTTGAGTATGTTCTTCCAGAGCAATATGCAATTGTAGTGTTTCTTTGTTTTTTGTTTTTTTGTTTTTTGAGTCCAATTGGAACTTGAGTTACACAATGGGTGGCAGACTCCCTTTACCTATGAACATCTTAAGTTCCAAGCCAGATGAAAGCATGATTCATTCCAATGTCTCTAGCAATAGTACCCAAAAAGCCTTTTCCTAAGCCTTCTGAATCTTGTTCCAGTGTTCCATTACTGGTGAATGTAGACATATAGTCCTTTTGCTAAGCCTTTTCTCTAATATAGTGTTTGGTTCACTGGAATGGAATGATCATTCCATCATAATATCCATTCTCACGTTTAGGTTACTAAAAAAATATGATGGAAAATGTATTATGTATTACAACTGGAATCATCATTCACCATTGTAAGGAATAATCATTGCATAAGGAGGCCAAGGAATATGACCTTTCCATTCCAGTGAACCAAACAGAGCATAGGAGTAAGAGTAAAGCTCTAAACACTCCAACAGTCTTTCTTTGTTCTCTATCCAAATTTCAGCAAAATAATAATGTAACCATCAGCTTTCTTGCAGGAGATGCTTTGTGCTTTATCATTATCTTTTTATTTTCACTCTTTTTCCCAGATTCATATATCTTTTGGATAACTCTTTGGGGATTTTATAATCATGTTAGAATGCTAAATTATTAGCATTTTTTGGTGCCTATTTGGACAGGTTCTGCACATGGATAGAAATGATTACTATGGAGGAGAGTCCACCTCGCTAAATCTCAACCAGGTACAATTATCATTACATGCTTAAATTGCTCTATTGGTCATCTATCTAAAACTCTTCTATGTTCATACATCATTAACTCATTTCTGCTTATGGCTTTATTTATTTATTTATCGGTTAGTTTCATTTCTACTTGTGGCTTCTAGCTCTGGAAGCGATTCAGGGGCAGTGACACACCTCCAGAACATTTGGGCTCAAGCAGAGATTACAACGTCGATATGATCCCCAAGGTATGCAGACTTCTGTTCAATATTCATATGTAGCCTCTTCGAGGTAATGAAATAATCCTTTGGTTATTATACACGTCTCTTGTCATTCTCAAATTTACTTATGTTGTACAACAAACCAAACTAGCTTCACTCATTAAACTTCAAGGCTCTATAAACTCAAAAAAAAAAAGAAAAAAAAAAAGTGCATACTTTGAGCATAGGTCCAAATATACAACTTGACTTTCTGTGCAGAGCTGAACTGAGTCTCAACCGACAAAAGTTCCCAACTACTAAGTTGCTAACCTGATACATTATCTATTGAGGTCCATGTTTCACAAATCCAACTTTACATCTTACTTTTCCTCTTGCTTGATTTACACTAGATCTGTTTCAATCTACAGCGGACCTTTCCAGTGTTGGAATAACATGGCAGAATTTACACTTGACATTTTCAACCTTTTCTTTAGTTGGAATTCTCAAACGTCAAATGGGTTTCTGAAATTTGTAACTAGACTAGTTGTTGAATGGAAAGGGAATGCAGTGTAAAAAAATTGTTGTTCCAATTGATATTGTGTGCTGTTGTTGATGGTGTGAGCATACCACAGGCCTACTGGGAATTATGCTAGGCACAAAGATGGCATAGGATCACCAAGGTTGGAGAGTAAGAGACCTGAGGCAATCATACCGGAGAGAGAGAGAGAGAGTAGCAGTGAGGGTAAAGCCTCGCGTAGGGAGAATGACCTCTTAAATGAGATACACCGAACTGGTATGTGGTATATCTCAGTGGAGGGAATGACCTCCATATATGGTATAGTTTTAGCTGCCGAGCCACAAGTCCCTGGTGGATAATGGGAACACTTGAACCCCCCATCCCTTGCCACGAACCACAAATGGGTCCCTACAGCCTTCTCCCGACCTAGGCAGACATGATGGTGTCAGGGTATCCATCCAATCAAGGCTTGCAATTGCTAGGTGAGGCAAATGTGGAGGCAGGTGAGTGGGCACCCAGGTGGGTGAGGCGCACACGAAGGTAGGCGAGGAACACAGAGTTAAGGCACTAAGTGTTATCATGGAGATTTGATCTCCATCGACGGTTGATCATTTATAGTCTTCCTAGTAAAAAAAAAAAAGGACTTTCAGATTGAAAAGTTTTGATAAATAAGTACATATAAAAATCATGACATGGGTTAAAGTGTAACATTTGTTGTAGCAAACCTTTCAATGTTTTTCATAATGAATGATTTGAAGATTGTAGTGTATTGGATGGAGAATGAACCGATTTTCTTTGACAGTTCTATATCATTCCTTTTAATGCTACTAGACTTTGGGTCATCAGAAGATTGTAGCGTATTGGATGGAGAATGAGTCGATTTTCTTTGACAGTTCTATATCATTTCTTTTAATGCTACTAAACTTTGAGTCATCAAAGGCTGATGATGCTTATTTCTAGTTTAGACTTGATATGTAAAGAGAGTTCCCATGTATCTTGACTCTTAATAACTACTGCTTGTGGATAAGAAATGATTTTAGGACTGTATTCCTCAACATTATTTTTCTGTACTTGTTATCCCAATAAATGTCATAATTTCTTTGTTTTGACAGTTCATGATGGCTAATGGTGGCCTTGTTCGTGTTCTCATCCATACCGACGTCACGAAATATCTGAATTTTAAAGCTGTAGATGGCAGTTTTGTGTACAACAAAGGGAAGGTCAGAATCTAATTTTTCATAAATGATATAAAAACTCCAACTTCATTTTATGATTAACAATGAGTTTAATCCTTTTCAGATTCACAAAGTACCAGCTACTGATGTGGAAGCACTTAAATCTCCACTGATGGGATTGTTTGAGAAGCGACGTGCTCGAAAGTTCTTCATTTATGTGCAAGACTATGAAGAGAATGATCCAAAATCTCATGAAGGACTCGACCTCAACAAAGTTACTGCAAAAGATATCATTTCGTACTATCTAATCCTTATTATTTCTCCTTTTCCTTTTTTATTTTTCTTTGTCTATCTTATATATATAATTGATATATAGTTGTGGGTAAGAGAGGTTAGAAGTGGTTGGTTGTGGACCTCTTGGAAGATGGCGGGCACTTCAATGGCTTGAGACCAACAGAGGCGGTGGAAGAGAAGATCAAGGCAGCCTTAGAGACAAAGTGGGTGGCAGTGAGAGACCTCGAACACTTAGATGGTTGTGTTGATACAATAATGTTCGCGTGATGTGGCTGCATCCCTTATATAGATTCCAGGAGTAGTGGAGCCCAAGCTACTTGAGGACAGGTGGCAAGTCCTCCTTAGCTGGACAAGTTGGTGATATTAGCCCTACTGCTGCATCCTATGATATCTTGGGAGTGGCATGCAACCGGCGTGGTTGTAAGGTCAATACCTAAGTCTGGTCAAGGTGGAGCTGTCATTGCAGGTAGGTAGCCAAGTAACCTTGACAAACCCATGGTCTTAGCCTCCAATCCATAATCCTCTAATGGTCTTGAACAAGGATGCCTAGGCCCTGCTCCCAACCTAGGCTGCCAAGTGATTAAGTAGAATGAGAGAGCACATGTAACGCCCCAAAATAAAAGACATAAATCAAACAACCGAATACTCCATCCAATGACAATTCCAATATGGCAAATCAGATCTCTAAATTCATATTTCTTTCTGGTAAGAGATTTTACAAAAGAGATCCACATGCATTACACATTCAAACCCTCTTTAAGTTGAATCCGTAGATGTGCGACCATACAACCACAAGAATTAACAACAGAACAAGGAAATGCCTCAAGGGCTACGAGTTCCAAAGCTCAGGTCTGGTTACACAAAAAGGGTTAACTAAACCATATAATTAAAGCCATTGGCTTGATAAAATAATCACAAAAGAAAAGACCTTTTGCTCCCAAAAAGACTTTCCACGCCCTCAGCTAGGTGGGATCACAACATCCTTTATCGTACAAATCCACCAGGGGTGAGCCTAAAGCCCAGTAGGAGTAATTTCATGAAGTATATATGTTTAAGCAGTCTGTCATATATATGTGTATGCAATGTTATACCATGCCACAACATTATAAGTCTTGCTTCAAAATATATATATATATATATTGCCATGATCTTTAAAAGAATCACTTAATCATCTCAATAAACCCAAAATTTAAAATGAGGTGGTAAATACGTCCCAGGTAAATCCCCAGGGCTAGTGTCTGCAAGTAGGCGTATCAAGCACTACCAAATCCTACTTTGCCGGCTCCTAACCGGAGGGCTTAGGCACCGACACGCGCATGTTTCTGGTCTCACACTCGAACTGCACCCCCTAATCGGATTTCCCACCATATTTACCTCAAAACAGTACAATAATAACAATTGTTTTTCTCAAACAACATAACCATTTTCAAGATATAACCATAGTGAAATCATATTTCGAAAATTATGTATATGAATGAATTGAAATGCAATGATTTAGTTCTGATATGCACAATTTCTCCACAATTCCCAACGTTTGCTCAAAGAACAAAGATAAGAAATTCAATATCTGTATGTGTTCATACTCCAAAAATTTATATAAATTCTATATCCATGTGACATATGACATTCTTTCATATTCACAATCAACATTCATTTCCACTTCCATATTCTAGACAAATGCACAACATGTTATGTTAATTTCTCAACAACACAACAACATCAGGAAGTTTTCTCAATTTCTCAAAGGATTTAGCAACAATTTCATGGATATTTCACAAATTTCACTTTTCCCCAATTTGCTCCAAAACCTAGGGTTTGATCAAAAGAAAGGTTTTTCCTTCATTTTCAAAATATCTTCTTGCAAACATGCCCAAATGGTTCATAGTTCACAACATGATCTATCTTGGACCAAAATCATAAGATAGAAATATTTTCTCAAACATTTCCTAGATTCAACATTTTAAAACTCAAAACCCAAACTTGAAATTATAATAAAATGGACAAGACATGCTAAAATCATATATATAATTCAAAGGAACTCCCTACCTCAAGATTAGGAATAAAGATGAGAGAAAAGCTTCAAAACCAAAGGCGTCAAAACTTGATCTCCACCATACAAAATGTTGCTCTTGATGAGCTCAGAAAGCAGTAGGGTTAAAATCTCAATGAATATGGAGGGATCAAAGAAGTAATGAGGTGGTTGGAGGGTTTCTTAGAGAGAGATGAGAGAAATGAGAGTGAGAGTAATTGTAGAGAGAGAGAGAGAGTGAAGTGAAAAGTGAGAAAAAGTGTGTAAGGGTCCAACTTTTAAGTGATTGGACACATTTTTAGGAGTAGATTGCGAACAGACCGCTCGAGCAAAAGCGACCAAACTTGCGCTCGAGTAAACAATCTGAACTCCCATAATCTCTCTCCTCTCTGCAAAAGACCGCTCAAGCGACAAGACCTTCAATCGAGCGAAAAATACGAGCTCCCAGAAGTTCAGACTGCAGAACAAAATACTAGATGGTCGACGTTACCACTTGAGCGGTCTCAACTTAAAAGTGAGACAAAATACTCTTAAAATATTCCCACCATTCTTGGATTCACTCTAACACCCCAAGATGCCAAAAAATATCTCGGAACACACTAGAATATACACACGAACAACCACAAGGAAACTTAGAGGTAACAACACGAGTCCCAAATGTTTCAACAGTGACAGGGCAATTAAAGAAGACAGAAATTTCAAAATGCTATATATATTCAAAATGCTTTAAAAGGACTTAGAACATCACAACACATAGGTGAGCTAAGTGCCCGGCCTAGGCAGCCAAGTGAACATAGGTGAGCTAGGGGCCAACAATGCTGCCATTGAGCAAGAGTGAGTAGGGAGAATGTGTTCCCTATTAGGATGAGGTATGAAGGACCATGGTGAGTGAGGGCTCCAAGTGAACCATGGTTTGCTGAGCAAGTGAACTTGGCTCTGCTACGTGAACCATATTAAGCTCTTCATACTTTAACTCGTTTGTGTTGGAGCTCTTATGGCTAGGGTGGCAACTGCGCTATTGAGCTTCGCACTTAGTGGTATGCCCCTACTTAGGCTAGGCATACAACTCCAACCGGTTGTGGTGCCTCGGAGGTTTGGCACATTAGGGTGTGATGGTGATGACATCACACCTGTTGGGCTCACCACGTACCGGGTGTGGTACAAGTACCCACAATAGTTACAGGGTTCGTATTTTGTGAGAAATTATCTTTGTTATATTTGCTGAACTTTTTGAGATTGCCATGGAGCGGATGATGTTGGTTCAAATCTTATAACTTGTTTAAAGAAAAAGATGTTTATATACATATGTTGAAGCTAATCTCCTTTAATTATGCTCAGTGATGTGGTATGGGTGAGAAATCTGTGGGGTCTGTTTATAAGCTAGTAGATAAGGGCCAGTGCAAGACTCAAAATCTAATTGTAAGATTAGCTTAAGGAATTTTGAGGGCCAGGTATCTCCTTTCATTTCATGCTCAGTAATATAGAACATCAACGTTGGTGTAACACTAGTATTAGGAACTACTATTTTGATGGCCAAGTATCGGAGTCAAAAAATACTCTGTTTCAGGAAAGCAAGTTGAGGTTTATAAAGTTTGAGGGGCTTTCCAAGAATCAAAATTATAGCCCTAGAAGCACAATGGACGTGACGTGCCCTGCATTTATACATTGGGATCCAATGATAAAAGAAAAAAAATGTAGATTATACCTATTACCCTCTCCTTTGAAATTTAGGAGTTTGTAGTATGTTTTTATTTTTTTGAATGAAATATTCAATATGTATAACATAAATGAAATATATATACTATATATTTATTGCATGTGTCCCCCATGCGTTGTATCTTTCATTTTTTGAAAATTGTCGGCATATCTGTGTCATATCTGCGCCCCTTTTTTTAGATAGCTACAAATGTAAATATCATAATAAGAATAAATTTGAGATCGATGATAAGGATAAATTTTGTTAGTTTGTATGAGTAACTTAGAATTCTTGCTCTGAAATGGAAAATCCAATGCTACACTCACTTCATAGACTCAAAACTCAATGAAAATTGAACACAAGCTTTCAACACAACCAATGATCTCTTAAGTTATTATATTTAAATTTGGCTTACTAATTAAACTGTTCTCCATATCTGGATAGAAAATATGGTAGTACCACTGATGAGTGATGACCCTCAAGTTCACTGCAAAATTGAGTTAAAAAATCTGGACAAAGCTTCTGATGTAAGAATTATGGTTGGGGTGTCTATATACACATTAGATGGCAATAAACTTGTCAAAAGCTGCTTATAAAACCAAGTTGACCAATTGGTTCAACCATATCATTTGTGGTCATCAAACAGGAGAAAGGTTCTCTCATGTGGTCATCAGTTTGACCAATTGGTTTAACCATCTTATTTGTGGAGAACCAAGCTTTATAGAATATATGATAGAAAATACTCTAAATTTTGCAAGAAATGGTACTCACACAACATTCTTTTCAGTAGGGGCTAATGCCTGGTACCTAAGCTGGCAAAGGACAGTTGTACAAAGACCTAGTGATAATTTGAAGAATATTACTGGGCAGTCCAGTATTACCTAAGATTCTGTTATTCAATCTAACTTCGTGAAAAAGAAAAGAAAAATAACTTTACTCAAGAGCAAAGTTGATCAAATGCCCAACAAGGGTACTGTTCCTCAATCTCCATTCACTGTTTGGCTCCATTGAGAATTCATTTTTGTCATCTACATAGACTAACACTTGTGTTACATGGACTCTTTTATTTTTCCCCAAAGTAACCGTGTCCACCAGATATGACGAGGGTTGAAGGGTGGATGTGGAATGTGTCCAACACCTGTATCCAATTTGGACATTTGGATCCTCTAATTTTTTACCACGTTGAAGAAGAAAAAACTCACATTTGTTAATAAAGAAACATTTCTAGCCTCTCACATGGATAGGTGAGAGAATTTTTCTAAATCCTATTTAATTTCAAGTATATTTCTACACAATTTACAACATCTTATATAAAATATTATATAATATGCAATATATATGTGTCTTTGACGTGTCTCCGTACCCATAGCCAACTTTTGGATATAGCATTCTAAGATTTAGGTTTATGAAGTTCTGACTTTTAGATACACACCCGCATTTGATACTTGTATCCGAGTCCATGAAATCGCGATTTGCCTGACTGTGGTCACAATTCTGGCTGTTTCCGACAATGAACATGAGTCACTATTCCGGCGGTGAACTGATGTTGCGATTCCAGCAGCCTCTAGTTCATGATTCTGGCGGCAACTTACTCTGATAGCATGTAAGCTCTTTTTTCTTTTTCTTTTTCTTTTTTCCTTCTTCTAATAATAATACAAAGATAAAAATAAAATCAAAACCCTAAAACTCTAATGAAATCAAAACACTAATCTACCCTTAAGAAAAATACAATATATTGCACAGTTACAACTCAGAGTGTGATTACATGTTTTATAGAAGAATACTCAGCTCTACTTTAACTACGCTGTTTCTAACAAAATATAACTAACTCAATTTGTTGCCTAACTAACTCTAGTATATGCCATTCTTCAAGTGGGATTGGGTGGTCTACTACTCACTGAAGCAGGAACAGCATCTGCATCATCTTCAGCTTGATCTTTGTGAGCCATCTTTTGTCAACTAACAGTCTTATGACCTATCAAGACTCATACATGCACAAACATCAGATTTAGGACATTATCATTTATTTAGCTTCTTGCACTCCACATCTCTGAGTATAGGAGAAGGAAGGCATTTTAGAATTGGATTATAGGATGCTAAAAGTGGAGTGCAAATAGGGCTACCACGTGCATGCACACATTTGTAGATTAGTCTTAAACTTATTTGTTCTAGTATAAATTTAAACCAGCAATTAGCTGAATTGACGTGGTTGCACAGAACGTAATCTTACTATTGTAGCTCGAACCCCAAGCAGTCTTAGATATCAAAGTTTCTTCCTGTTTCTTCTTTTTACTCAGAAAACTGAGTGTGAAAATTTTATAACTATTTTTGTTGGAGACAATATAATATTATCTCCAACAATTTTCACTTTAATCTGAAGGCGACACACCCTAAAGCCAGTTTGATGACAAGTAAATGCTTTTGAGGAATTTTCTCCTTTTGCTCAATTTTGCTAAGCAAAGGGAGCAGACACATTCTTCAGACCAGTTATGATGCTATTTAAATTCCAAATCTGTGATCCAAGTATTTTTATCTGGAGCAAGATGAGCTATAGCTGTGTGGAGTTACTACTACTATTATTGTTGTTGTTCTGCTTTTTACTTTCTGATAATGAGGGCAGTGTAGTTTTATTTATTTTACTTATATAGTTTTCTGATATAGGAAGTATGGGCTAGATGACAATACAGTTGACTTTATTGGGCATGCATTGGCACTCCATAAAGATGATAGTTACTTAGACCAGCCAGCTATGGATTTTGTGAAGAGAGTTAAGGTGAAACACTTGGTTTCCTGCTTTTATTGTTTGTTATTATTTTCTTTCAATGTCTCTGCTTTGAAGATCTTGGAATGATTTCTACCCTTGCTAGTTGCTACACCAAAGTTGTGTTTGACCCCTTCAACACTGCTATATTCCATGTTTCATTTCATAATGGCTTCACTTTTTCAAAACATGTAATACCCACAGCCTTGAAACTTAAATCCTATCTATGAAATCAATGGTATAAAATGTATTGGTAGTAAATGATGCCTCAACTGAAGGATATTGTGGTTATGCCTTAGTGGGGATTTAAGCATGTTCAATTCCTTCTTCTTCTTCTTTTTTTTCTTTTTCTTTTTCACCACCTGGGTAATAGCTGTTAGACAGCGTCCTCAGCATTCTTAGCCATCACTATCCCATCCCTGAATAGGGGTCCTTCACCTGTCCAGCGCAAATATGGGGATGGAAAGCACTTCGGAAACATAGATACTCATCTATCTTTTAAGTGCACAAAAAATAGCGTAATATATAAAGACCTTGAGTAAATGGTAAGGAAGGTGAAATCTTGGTATCATCTAATATCTATTTCAAGACAATGGCATGGACTAGCAGGCAATGTAGTCCCTTAGCTCCACTCCACAGCCAGATTCTGAGTTGTATGGATAGCAGCAGCAGGGCCACTCCTTGGAGACTTGACTTTCTCCACTAATGTGAAAAACCATTGAATGATATTCATGGATTTAGAGCCATAAAGCCTTAACTCTGAACTAGATTAGAATCATTTTCCCTAAAAGGATAATGTGCGTTGGGATTAGTTTGTAGGTTCCTGTTTGTATCTCCTGGGACATATAGCAACATATCCCATACATTTCTGTTCTTAAATTCAATCACAGTATCATCTTTTTTTCCTTCAGCTTTTATATTTTTATTTGTGAAATTAAGTGATTTTTCAAAAAAGGGGAGGAAGGGTGGGTGGAAATGGCAGCAACATGCTGGAATTCCGTAACAGTAACGTTGTTGTGTTGTTAATTGTGGATATATTTTATCCTGGAGCAGACATAATTTGAAGTGCATAGAGACATGCATACCTTCTGGCAATGACTTGAACCTTGTGTCTTACTAGTAGATATTCTTTCAATAGACTTTATCAACAACCATTGATTTTACAAGAATGATTCTGACTTCTCTGGCTAACAGAAAATCACATAAATGCATTTTTAAATTCGTACATTTTCCCTAAACGGAAGTTTTTCCAGTGAGATTTCCTTTTCATATACTCTGTTTACAGTGGTAAGTGTAATTGATCAGCTAATTTGCTTTAGCTTTTGCTTTGAAAGCTCTATGCAGAGTCTTTAGCTCGCTTTCAGGGAGGATCTCCTTATATTTATCCACTATATGGACTGGGAGAACTACCTCAGGTGTGTAGTCATGAAAATGGCAAGAATCTATTGGGGCTATAATCATATATTCGTAACTTTCTGTGACATTATTGGCAGGCATTTGCTCGTTTGAGCGCTGTCTATGGTGGGACTTACATGCTCAACAAACCAGAATGCAAGGTAACTTGTTAATGATTCTATGATATGTATATTATTTTTTGCCTGGGCAACTCTCTGATATCCTATAATCCATATGGGTAGCCTTGTCTCTTTATTCTCATGATTGTACGGTGGATCTAATGTTAGTATATGATGTTGTCCAAGGCAAAGTATGTTTTAATGGGTTGAAGTGCTGAAAAGCAGCACAAAGTGAGTGATTCTGCCAATTAGGGAGGAAAAAGTGGATTGTTCACTTAATTCCCAAGATATAATAAAAATTTTAAACATCCTGCCATTTAATCTTTTTAGCAATATCTTTTTTATTTTTATTTTTTTTTAAAGTTAATATTCCACACTTTTCTAAACAAGATTACAAATGATTTGCTGACCATTTTTCACCAATATTGAGCCGTTATATCTGATGCTGCAATTGACAGGTAGAATTTGATGAAGATGGAAAGGCCTTTGGAGTGACTTCGGAAGGAGAGACTGCAAAATGCAAAAAAGTAGTATGTGATCCTTCATATTTGCCTAACAAGGTAATTTATTTGCAAGGAACCTTCGATCAGTAGCTTGATCATGCTGGACTTGAGTTGAATGGTCTGAATTAACACCTGCACCTGCTGATTATTGTGACAACAGGTAAAGAAGGTTGGGAAAGTAGCTCGTGCTATATGTATAATGAGTCATCCTATTCAAAGCACCCATGATGCTCACTCGGTCCAGGTTATTCTGCCTCAGAAACAAGTTGGGAGAAAATCAGATATGTATGTATGCCAAAACTCTTTTATTGATTTTAATTTGTGTGTGGGTAATGCAAATGTATATCATAGGCATAACATTTGCCTTGTAATATGTATTAAAACATGCATATCCCCAAATTTGAATGTCATCATTCTGTGCTGATTGGGATAACCTTGATTTTTTTCATTTAAAATAAAAAATAAATAAATTAAACAAATCACATTCTGTATGACTCTGGAAATGCCTAATGGAAGCAAGAGTTAGAAAGAGAGGAACAATTCACAAAAAAAAGGCCAAAGCTAAAGGGCAGCACTTTCGAAAGATTTTTTCTTATATTTGTTTTCTTTTGTTCTATCTGAATGCTGTGCCATTGCCAATTTTCCATCCAGACGGTGCCCAAACTTTTGAGGAATAGTAACTTTTAGAAGTGATTTTGTTGTTCTCATTCTTGAGTAGCTCAATATTCTGTATTTGAGATCAAATATTTGAAAGAAGTTTCTGTTTCAAACACTATTGAGTAACTATTGGTACTTGTACAAAAGGTTTCATTTCTTTTGTATATGATTTACTAAACTGTAAGAGGAAAATATAGGAGAAAATATAGACAATGAAGGTTTATATTCCAAAAGAAGTCTTTTTTGCATGACAAAAGTTGAAACAGTTTTCATACATGCTAAAACAGAAGAAAAGCTAAGGTAGTGTTTGGTTTAGTTTTAGAATCATGATTTGATAATGGAGTTGTATTTTGACTTTGTGAGTTGTTGAATTATGATTTGAAAAGAGAAAATTTGTTTGGTTATGAGTGTTGAAAAGAGTTTTGAAATGAATTTTGAATTTTTGAAATGAGAAAAGTTGTTTGATCATGAGTTTTGAAAAGAGTTTTCAAAACTTAATTCAAAAACTTGTAACTCATAACCAAACATACAACTCAAAACTCTATTGAAAATTCTATTCAAAGCTCATAACCAAACTCTTTTTAAAATTTAATTCAAAAAAATAATTTTTTATTTAAAAATTAAAAAAATTCCAAAAATATTTTTTTATTTAAAATATTAAAAAATATATATTATTTTTTGTTAAAAAAAATATTCAGCTAGTGCTTTAAAATTAATTTTGATTGTATATTTAGTTGGAATTTTTTTTTTAATTGTTTTGTTTAAAAACGGTCTAAATAAAACAATTTCTATATTAAAAAATATCAAAAACAAATATAAATTTTTTGTTTTCAAATAACAGGTTGCAATTGCAAAAAAAAAAAAAGTACTATTCTAGTCAACGGCCGGACGTCCGGGAGGATGTTCGGGAGGACGACCAGGTAGACCCAATCTGCAAATTCAAAATTCAAAACTCTACTATGCCAAACATGCATTGGAATGTGTATTCAAATGTAGCATTGGAATCAATTTTTGAAAACTTAAATCAAACATAGCATTCAAATATAAGGGTGAAATTATGATTTGAAACTTAAACCAAACAGAGCCTAAATGCTTTCGAGTTCCAAATGTTATGAATTGTACAGAGTTCTTTTAATGCTCTTCTTCTTTGTCAATCTGTTGCAGGTACCTGTTCTGCTGCTCGTATTCTCACAATGTTGCTCCAAAAGGTAAATTCATTGCTTTTGTTACAACGGAAGCAGAGACTGATAATCCTGAAGTGGAACTGAAGCCTGGCATAGAGCTTCTTGGTCCTGTAGACGAAATATTTTTTGATACTTATGACAGATACGAACCCACTAACCAGCATGCTGTTGACAACTGTTTCATATCCACTGTAAGTATACACACAACATTTTGCACTTCTCATATATATATATATATTTTTTCATCCTGCAAATTTGAATTTGAATTTATCATTTTTCCCGACAATCAAAAGCCTCAATCAGAAGCAATTTAGTCATATTCAACTTTCTTGCCCTAGCTTTCTATTTATGACCATGAACACCTAAATTTAACTAATGGAAGACTAAGAAATTGGATAAAGTGTTTCTCATAGAATGAGGAGCTGATGAGCCTGTTCTCATAGTCCAGGTTTTCATATTAGAAAATTAGCAGTTTTTATTGCTTTTTTCCTAATCTTAGAGAGGTAGAAATCTCTTTTTTTTATTTATGTCAAAAACACCATCATTTGGTGGGTGGCATGTGTCAAAGCTTCAAGAACTCTCAACCCATTGTCTATAGCATTAGGTTGGTTAGGTCTTCACTCAGAAGTGAACATGAGAATTGGGATACCGTTTGTCTTCCTTTTTCTTTTTGAGATTGCAGCAGTCATTTGACAAATCTTGAATTTTGTACAGAGTTATGATGCAACGACACACTTTGAGTCAACAGTACAAGATGTGATCGCCATGTACAGCCAGATAACTGGAAAGGTAACTTTTCAGCTTGATTACAATATATAAACGCTTCTACAGTTTAACTGAATACTGTAAATTCTTTTCTTCTCCAAGAAACTTATGCACATCACAGTTGTGAGTGTTTTCCATTTTGGTTTTTCCTTCAAGAATACTAATATGTTATTTATTTATTTATTTATTTTATTTTTTGGGGGAACAGGGGTGTACTAGTATAGTTTCAATATGTTAAATTTCTGGAACTTGCCTAATGACATGTGATGATATCTGAAGATGCTTGCGCCGATTAGTCAAACTAACATCTTGGAGAATTTACACTGATGCCATTGTTGTATTATTACACAACATGGAGGTCCATAATATCTACAATGGTGAATTTTAAATATAAAAAAAAAAAATGCTTTCACTCCTTTTATTTTACATCTGCATGCTGATTCTGTGTTTTATTCAAGCGAAATGCAATCTTCTGTTTGAACAGAATGATCTTTGTGAATCACGCACATTCTGCTTGCTTTTTCTGAAGAGCTATAAACTGTTTTGATGATCCTTCAGTGCTGCAACGCATTTGTGCATCTACTGTCTTCTTGTTGCAACAATAGAATTGAAATCTGCACTTATATATGCACCTACTGTTTTGTTGTTGCCAAAGTAGAATTTTTAGGTTGTTCAAAATAAATAAATAAATAAATAAAATAGAATATTTAGAAATCAGTATCTGTTCTCCTTGTGTATGATTGTTTTGATTTTGGTTATGCACAAGTACAACTCCATATCATATTATGACATTATGAACAATCGATAGTAGAATAGAGTAATGCGTATCTTTCTTTTTCACAATTCCATTAGTGGCTCAATTCTAAACTACTGGCTGAAGTACTAAATTTCCAGTTTGAGTGACTCTAATAACCAGTTTATGTTTATTTGATGGTGTCGTGCTTCAGACTCTTGATCTGACTGTGGATCTGAGTGCCGCCAGTGCTGCTGCTGAATGAATTTTTTGGCTCACACATCCCCCAGAAGAACAGAGAGAAGAACTCAAAGAACATTCATTCATTGCCTTCTGTGTTCTTTTCAATGCAAGAGGTAGCAGTCCTTGAGCAAATACTGAACCTCTGCAAAACTGATTGACTTCATATGAAACCTGCATTGCATTTTAACAGATACTTTTCTGCCACCTTTGTATTGGGGATTTGTTGTTTTTCCATAAGATTTGTCTTTTTTTAAGTATTTCATTTAGACGGTAATAAATAAAATTCAAAATTTTTATTTTCAGCTCAAAGGTGGATTACTGAATATTTTCCTTGAGTGTTGGAACTGTGATTTTTGTCCTTTGGGATTTTTTTCTACATAATATCTAGTGCTCTCGTATGATTGATTACTATGTTAATTCGATTCATTGACCAAATTAAGTAATTAATCATAATTTTTAATTGAATAGCTTGTTCACTTCTCTAGACACATAATATTGAAACTCCAATATTTCAATTTTTAGCAAACAAAATTCCACTGATCAGTGATTCAGGCTCCTTGATAAGACACCAAACCACTTTAGCTAGTGGTGACTGTTCACTCTTTTAATTCTCAGATTTTCATAAACTCCCAACTTTTGTGTAGCCTCTGAATGTTTTGTCAATTTGATTATAGCGAAATTTTTTTTTTTATAAAAAAAAAAGAAAAATCTCTTTACCTCTCATTATAGAAAAATTGACATTTACACCATCTGAGCAAGATTATCAAATTATAATATTTGACATGGGCCAAAACTTGACTTTGTCATTTCTATTTTGACATCAATCACAAAAGATTGTCTAAAAATTATCTGGAAAAAAAAAAAAAAAGAAAAGAAAAAAGGAAACGAAAACTGAAATAATATGATTTCTAATAATCACAAATGTTGCAGATTCCTTTATTGCCTTTGATATTCATATAGGAGGAACATCTTATTCTATTGCCAGGCAGCCAGATCCAATTTAAAGATGGCTAGAACAAAATTAAAAGAAATATCAAAATGAAACAAATTCTCTGTATAATTCTTTTCTATAATGGTGAAAATTTTAAAAAATAAAATAAAAATGTCAAGTGTTATTTCCCCAGTGAAATCAATTTCCCACAAGAACAAGACAACACTGCAGGAAGGCACTTTTGATGTACTGCAGTAATCCCAATGGAAAAACCAACAACACTTACAGTTGATGCAGAAAATAATTATGAGTAACCTACTGAATATATATATATATATATATGCAGTTAATCTAGCAGCCTAATAATATAATAGGGTTTGCCCTGTGCTTCATAGGGTTTTCCAACAACAAAATTTAGTAACACTGCACAAGAAGAATCAAGAGCATGGAGTGGGATTAACCCTGCTGATCCCCGGACATTGTACTAGGAATATTTGGAAGCTGACCATCTTTCTTATCCAGTTGTTGATCAACAACCACAGATCCATTCCCGTTTTGGCATGTAGTCAATTCCTTTACCTCTGCCTGAGTGGGAGAGGGAGAGGGAGAGGGAGAGGGAGAGGGAGACGGAGACAGAGACGGAGACGGAGACGGAGACGGAGACGGAGCCATCCCTTCTTCAATAGGAAGGGTTCTCTTTGAGCCCTCCAAAGCAACACCAAGAACTATGTTCTCTTCCAATGGAGGTCTTGATATTGGCGGTGCTTGCGTTAGTCTCTCACTTTCTTGTTTTGATGATTGCGAGGTGGATGCATAATCACCTAGTTTCTGACCACCAGTATCCGACAAAGAAGCTGCACTGCTCTGTCGAGTGTTTCCCAAACCTGTCTTCTTAGGCTGCTTATTATTAGAGATGTTCTGGGTGGAAGTTGAGCCTACAGCTTTGGAGTTGGAACTTGACACTTCTGCAAACTTGGAACCAGTCTTAGAGGCAGATGTTGATGTTGATGTTGATTTTGCCATCACTTTATCACCTACCTTACGATCAGATGCAGATGTAGATGTAGATGCCACTGCGGTATTGTCGCCTTTGGTGTCAGAATTTTGCATTTCTCCAGCCTTCATACCAGATGTTTGCACCTCCCTCACCCTAGAGTCAGAAGATGGATGAGTCTCTTTGGCTTTAGAGTCAGACACTAGTGTAGCTCCTCCACCTTTAGCATCTGTCTTGCCATCGGATGTGGGCCGCACTGCTGGCTTGCCGTCTTGCTGCTCTCCATTTGCGCGCATTGACCGAGTTTGGGTTTTTGTTCTGTCTTCTCCATTGATTTTGTAATGGGGTTCAATCAGTAGCAAAGGACGGTTAGAAGCTGCTGCTCCACCACGAGTGAAGATTGAATCTGAAAATGGTATGTTTTCCAAATCAGGGTCATTATATATTTTCTGAATTGTACGAATGGGAGTGGCAAGTCGAGCACGGTGATGGCTGATGACTCTTAGAAGATCCAGCAGTATAGCTTCCTGTTTTTTTTTCCAAACAAAAAATAAAAATAGTCACTAAGGGCATACTCCCGTGTATTGTACATTATAGAATTCAAATGAGATGGCATCTCCCATAAATGACCACTGGAATAGTTGATTGGAATAAGTACTGTTTTACTTGGTTAACGAAAAAGATGATGGCAAAGAAAGGAACTTTTGAAAACTACAACCAGGAACCAAACAGGATTAATACAGCGAGTCTAGAAAACTGGGATAAAGGATCTGAGAACAGAATGGCTCAAGCTTCCTAACAAAGACATCCAGAAATCCAACAACTCACCCCACTCACACCCCCTAAACTCACATTTCGTGAATTTCTCTAGAGGAAATACCCATCTATCCCATAACTGAAAATGAGTATCTTACCCCACACAAAAAATCTGAACCTACTAATAACTTTCAAGTCGCCAACTTCCCCAAGAGAATATGCCAATAACTTTAAAATTACAGGAACAGGTGATGAATTGGACCTAATATTCATGGCTGACAAATCTTTGCATGCATGTACGCTTAAATTAGAATACTTCAAATGCAAATGCCAGTATAGATATCAAACTTCCAACAAGGTTTAGAAAATTTAATGACCTGATCTTAAAATCATACATATATTTTTTTTGATAAATAAAGCAATTTATTATAAAAAGGCATAAAGATGATGCAACCAATACAATGGTATTCCCAATTAGGGAAACCCGACCCAAGCACAACCCAATTATATCATCTAGAACATCATAAAAAATAAAAAATAAAAAAAAACTGGCTTAACTGTTCTCTCTAACCAACTATACATAACTACAAGAAGCCGATTCTCTAACCAAAGGACACCATAATAAACCTCTTGAAACGTTCGACTATTTCGCTCCAACCATACAAGCTACATCAAGCAAAACGGTGCCAATAACCACACCCGCCGACGTCGATGTCCAATCCAAGCACCCCGCCAAGCCCAAAGCATATCCAACACCCCTTTTGGTTGAACCCAAACAACCCCAAAGAGTGAGTAAATAAAACCCCACAGCCACGAGGCCACTGGACCATGTAGGAACAAATGATCCACTCATCAGCACAACACATACAACACCGATTCACTAACACATGCCCACACCTTATCAAATTATCCAATGTGAGATTCCACCCCAAAACAGCTATTCACATAAAGAAAACCACCTTAGAGAGGACACCTGGGACCCAAACACTCTTCCAAGGAAACACCCTACCACACTCCCCCACCAAACCCCAATAGAATGAAGAAACTGTGAACTGTCCCCTGGCCCCCACCCCATTCCATACCACAACATCAGACCCCACCCTAGCAAGACCCAAGCCATAGAAGAAACCCCACAACTCCACCAACTAAGCCACCTCCCAATCTTGCACCTACCATCGCAACTGAATATCCCAAACCACCACACCCCCACCTCCCAAATAAGATGCCACCGTAACCTCGTGATCAACCACAATGGCGAAGATCAAAGGGAAACAGATCTCCAAAGAAACCTCCCCACACCATCCATCCTTCCAAAACCTCACCCTCCCTTTATTCTCCACCTGAAATCCTACCCACCTCCAAAACTCCACCCTTCCCAGCCAAATCCCTTTCCACAGCCCACACCCATGGGAGCTAGTCACATCCCCAGTAACCCAATCCCCCCTACCCAACCCATGCTTAGAAGTGATCACCCTTCGCCATAATCTATCCTGCTCCACAGCAAAATGCCACAATCACTTCCCTAACAAGGCTTTGTTGAAAGTCACCAATTGCCGAACCCCCAGGCCCCCTGCTTGCTTAGATTGACAAATCCTTCTCCAATCAACCAAATGATACCTGAATTCGTCTCCACCACTATCCCACAAAAAGTCCCTTTGAAGCTTCTCCAACCGTTGTGCTACCGACATTAGAATAACATGCACCGACATAAAATAGGTTGGGATACTACTCCATCACTCCATCCCACACCCCCTTTGCCTTAAACGTAGCCCCCTAACGGCAGACCCAAATAAGACACTGGCAATCCTGCCACCTTGCAACCCAAGATTGCCGCTAAAACTGGCAAGTGTTGAACCTCCCCAACCGGAATAAGCTCCGACTTCCGTAAGTTAACCCGGAGGCTTGACACTGCCTCAAAGCATAGCAACACACATCTCAAGTATCCCACATGCTCCACTTCAGCACCACAGAATATCAAATCATCATCCGCATACAATAGATGAGATACACCAGTAGTAACCCCCGGCATTGATCCCACAACAAAACCTTCCAATAAGCCTACACACGCCGCTCTTAAAATCATATATTACTATTGCTCTCATGAATTGGGTAGCATTTTTTTGTGTTATTGGTGTTGTAATCGCACGATCTACAAATCCCACATATTACTATCCTAATTAAATGGAAGTGCAAAAGAAAAGTCCTCTTACCTTGACACACAGGTATTCTTCAAAATGTGAGGTCTTCACGAAGCAGGAGATCAAGATCTGAAAGACATAAGATAAATATCAAGTTCATGCATAGCTAACGGTCAACTGGCAACTACTAGAAAACCATTACAGTTTTAAAAAATTATGGACCCATCCATCTAGTTTATTTGCTTTTGTTTTGTTGAGTAAAATCATACATTTTATTTAGATTATCCAGAGATGGCTCCACAAAAAAGACATTTTATTATATAGTTTTTGGTAATTTAAAGAGAAGCCTATCAAGAACGAAGCCTTATGATACTGTCACTCCAGAAATCCATTGGGATGTTCCATCCATTAGGGCTGTTGTTCATCAATCCGATCTAACCGATCAATCCGTCTGATCCTTGGTGGGGGGTTGAACAAAATGGTGGTGGTGGGGTGACTGAGCAAGTGAACGAGGGATTAGATCCTTTTCTGGTAGGGCTAGGGCAGGGGTGGGAACAAAAATTGTGGATGCATGACAAAAGGGGGAACTGACAAGGGATTGGCTATGAAAGATTATGTTTAACATTAATATCTGAAAGTGAACAATACAATATTTGTTTGTAGAATCAATGTAAGAGATGATGGTATAGCATTTAAATGCAACATGATAATATATAATTGGAGGGGAAAATTAAAACACATGTTTTGGTAATAATACTTTGGGTTAATTACACCAAGACCTCCTCAACTATTAGAGAATATCAGTTTACCCCCTTTATCTATGAACCCGTACATTTTGACCCCCTCAACTATGAAAACTGTACAAACACACCCCTTTTAGAGGTGGCTTGGAGGGGGTGACAGCGATACATTTTTATAGTTGAGGAGGTCAAAATGTATGAGTTCATAGACAAAGGGAGGAAACTGATATTCACTAATAGTTGAACGGGCCTTGGTGTAATTAACCCTAATACTTTTTAATAAGGCACTTTGATGCCCAAAAAAAAAATTGCTGATATCACCCATTTTATGTTCCCATAGCTCTCCACCAGTACGAGTGTAGCTGTTATGCAATTATAAACTTAGGGAAACACAGCGTAATTTTGTCATACTAATCAAACCACCTGTATTTATTCCAATTGCCAGGGAGCTCAATGTAATTTTCCCTTTAATAAAAGTTTCACAATCAATCTTGAACCTGCTAACTGGCCAAAAATTGCTGATTACAAAAATTCAAGTAAAGTAAATGTTCATTAGAGCTGATTTAGCAATCTCAGTGGTCTGCAATCCAAAAGCTATCTTGCACTTATAGTTCATTTTCAATCAAGGTGAAGCATCATGGTATAGAATCTAGAGATAATCCCTAACTCGCTAGTACTACAGATTTTATCAACTTCGGATAACATAATTCTCTCCTTTGTATTTGAAGTTGAAACTAATAGCTCATTTTTAATATCTGAAATTACTGTCTGTTTTAAAATTTGTCATCTTTTCCTTGATTTATATCACAAACTAAAGGTTGCAGCATGACTTCAAAACTCTCCACGAGTTATTATGAACATTGAAAATTCAGTGCCAGCAAGAACATGAGCCAAATCTCTGCTATTTTCAACTATAGAATTCATACTTACCAGAAGAAAAAATCTGTAATAATATGATCATTCAGAAAAGACATAATAGTGACAAGAAAATGATGGCCTACGATGATATAACTATCAGTTCATCAGAAGATATGAATGCCAAAGAATTGAGACTAACCAAAAGGGCCTGATTTTCAGGATTAATATTGTCCAGAAATACTCTTCTGTGCAACTTCTTGTGTTCTACATGAGGATTCTTTGCCAACACTTTGCGCATATCAGCAACAATGTTCTGCAACACCAAACCATGTATCATGGGAAAGGTCCTATAGCAGCTCTCTAGCTGCATGAATAGAACCACAATTTATTGAGAAATGGTGATCCAGAATAAGCCTTACATTAATCTTGTGGACATCCAAGTGACTAACAGCCAGATGGGTTTTAATACGCCAATGAGTTTTTTGAGTGAGATTTCTCACAACATTAACAGTGAACTTGTGGTTTGGAATGTGAACTGCTTCACGATCTTCACCTCTTACAATTGTTGGTGACCACCACCCCACATGCTGCATGCACAGAAAAGAAAAACGAAATCAAATCACACAAAATAAAAGTCCAGTGTCCGCATAAAGGAAACCTCCAAGTATATACTCAAATTTTCAATTTTACAATGGTAATCAACAAATGATTATCATATTTTTGCAGATGTAAGAGAATTTCATTTGTCATATATCGAAAACAAATAAAATCCTCAAAATATGGGAAAAATCATGTACGTTATTTTTCTCTTTGTCCTGTTCCTAAAGTTTCTTGCTCTGAGGTGTGCTGAATACTTGAATACAAACCTCAACAGTGCCAGAAACTTCATAGCCTTCAATCTTTGTTTGAATCCATTCATTCACAACAAAAGGCCGGGTTGCATGAATCATTGCACTTGAGAGGAAATTTGTGAATATCTGAGTACATTAAACATCTAATATCAATCTATGCGATAAGCTTTTTTTGTTTTTAAAAAGAAATTATGTTTGAAACAAATTCGAGTGCTAGCTCTTAAGCATGCAGGCATTGCAAGGACAATCACAAAAACTACAAGATTACATAGAACATGAAAATTCAACTACACCTCACGACCAGCAAGTGTCAGCAATACAGTCCCAAGACCTCCAGCAGTGAGCCATTTCTGGGTAGAAAATCCTAGCAACTCCATGAACAATGAAACAGCAGCAACCCATACTGCAGTGTATACAGCTTTGCCAGCAAATTGAAAGCCCATCTGCCAAGAAACAATAAATCTTTATTTGTATACTGAGTATGGTAGCTAGCAGTATCTTTGAGATAATTAGAATTATAAAGACAATTAAATAATCCACATTGCCCATTCTTTCGACACTTGTGGCGGGGGGGGGGGGGGGGGGGGGCGCCTTAAGCAGGAAAAAAAAATGAAAATAAATAAATAAGAAATTGGAGATGATACCTATGGTCTTCACTAGAAGTAAATGTTCAAAAACAGCGAGATCAAGTCAAAAGTTAATCATGTTTAGTAAACTAGTAGTTAGGATGGCACAAGCTCCTCCCAAATACCGAATCTATTAAAGGCTGTCACTCACCCTAATTCCAGTTGGCGCCTGCACTAATTAACAGTGGGTGATTGTTTTTAAGAAATGAAGATGGAGAGAAGCCCAAACTGATGAGATTCATCTACTTGATGTCAAGGGGAATTTTGTTGAATAGCCACCACACAGTACACAACAATATACATGCATAAAATAGATGATAAGATCGAGTTTCAGAATATTAAAGAATTGCTACATACATTTCTTGGATCAGTGGTGTCATTTGTCTCCATGAAGAATTTTTGTGCTTGCTGGATTACACTGCATAGATACAGATATTCAGTTATCATTGAAGCACCAAACAATAAGTACTATAACTTCAAAAACAGTTTTATTTGAACAACATTAAGGAGTCACTTAGTCAAATGATTAAAAAATAGTAACTTTTCATAAGAAAAAGTAACATGATCAAATTAAAAGAGAACTATTTACTTGGTCACATAGCGTAACATTCAAATACAATAGTAGAAATATATATAAAAATAGACCTGATGATGAGGAAATTGACCCAATAATGTGAACTGAATAGATCAAATTAGATATTCTAAAGTAACAACCATTTTAGTAATGATGAAGAGCATGTTGACAAGGCCTTATTGTATGATCAAGCTGAGAATTCACATTGGTGCGGTTAGCTGTTGAGCCTAATTATAGGTTTCCATATGTTTTGAATGGTGGGTTTGAGTCTTAAATCTGGATTTTATTAGCTGTTTTGGTATTTACTGGTCAGTTGTTTTTAATTCTAGATAGTGGTATAAAGGTTTTAATCCTCATACTTCTATTTTGCAAGTCATAAGACCATTTGAGTGAATGTTTTATTTTTAAAGTCCCATGTGACCATTGGAGGCCAGATTAGTTACTTCATTTAATTTTCTTTCATTGTACGACATAGTAGTTCTTGATTAGATTTTAAGAAAGCACTGAGATTGCACTTTTGTTATGGAAACAGAGAAACCAGTCAGTTACCCCTAGTCTTTAAACAGCAGCTAATAAGTATTGATGATATTTTTGGTCCACTACTACAGAAGCCTTTCCACTACTTCCTCGAGGGATTGAGACAAGCCTAATACTATCTTCTGACCTAAATTTATCTTGATCTTCTAATTTGTGTTCTCACTGAAATATTTCTTCTTGTTCATAAGTGGACTGTGTCGAAGAACCCATCAGCAGCCTGGTGGTTTTGGTCACCAAAATCGTACACCAGTGATCATGCATTTTGTCTGAACCAAGATTGTGGAAGATACCACTGTCCCAAGCAGAACTTGTAGCTAAAGTGTAGAGCGTCTAAAATTAGGATAAGGGTTAGAAGAGAGAAAGAAAAGATAAGAGAATACAGCAAATAGGTTTGGGTGTTAAAAAACCCTCCACCTAAACACATTCATATTAAAACAATAATACGACAATATGACAATAGTACCCTTTATATAAAATAACATAAAAAAACACTCGAATATCTAACAGGGGTGATAAGACATCAGTAGATTCAGTACCACTCACCTCGATAAACAATAAGCAAGAGCCAGCACAGTTGACAATGATCTTATAAAATTCAAGAGCCGTTGCTTAACAATTTCACTAGCTTCTGAAGGTAGGACCATGGGATCCAACACTCTGCAAGAGAATTAACTGTTATCAGTATATTGTAAATCACAACAGTGATTGACACGTGCTATTTGCTTTGAACAGAAAAATGCAACCAATCTCGCTATTCAATAATATCACATTTGTGGCACCTGCAGATCAGTGTTGCTCCAGTCCACAGCAACAAAGGCTGAAGATAAGAGGTCATAACATAATACGTGCCACTCTTTTTCCAACTACTATCATTCTTCTGCAGAATATTATGACATTTGACATTATAAAAGGAAAATACAAAAAGGAACAGAAATAGAAAGAAAGAAATATATCAAAAAGTAAGCTCATACATGGAAGAATATGCTTCTGCTTTGACGCATGAGTGGCCCAAGACCCCATATAGCAATAACAATAATACTTACTGCTGAAACCAACTTAAGTACAATAGGACTACCTTGGAAAGCATTATATGATCTGCATGATATAAGAACATTTTTAAATGTAAGTTCAATGGAACATGGTATATAGAGAATGAAAAGCAAGTGCTAGAAGTGATGCCAATTAACTCTGGGCTTCATACTCCCAGACTCATAAAGTCCACATACAAAAGAAAAATGTATATAAAAACTAATACAAATTAAAGCTTTAGTTAACAATGATAGGAGACCAAATATAAATGCAAACAGATGAAATCAGTTGCCACCCCCTCTTGACACTACAACATAGATATCTATCTCCATGAAAAATTCTAATGTAATTGAGTCCTTGGACCACAGTTTCTAAACAGTGAAACTCCACAGAAACTATATTGTTGTTAGCAGGTATGCTAAGACAGTACAAAACTACAGACTTTTCAGGAAAACTCCAAAATCTAAGGCTGTGTTTGGTGCAGCTTTGTAATCATAATTTCACCCATCCGTTTACATGCATTGTTTGGATGGAGTTTTGGAAATGTGATTCCACCACATATTTTAAAACATATTTCTCTTTCACATTTGGCTACTCTCTCTCGTCTTCTCCATTCTGAAAAGCAGAGGATTTTTGAATTTTGGGTCTACCCGGTCATCCTCCTGGACGTCCGGCGAATCGTCCGATAGGTTGACCAGAACAGTGTAAATTTTATTTTATTTTTTTTGCAATTGCCAGTCACCAATCCCCACCTGTTATTTGGAAAAATATATATATATATATATATATTTGTTTTTAATATTTTTTAAACATAGAAATTATTTTTTAGACCAAAATGACAATTTTTTTTTTTTTAGTTGAATGTTAAAAAAAGTTGGTTATGCGTTTTGAATAGAATTTTCAATAGAGTTTTGAGTTGTGTGTTTGGTTATGAGAAATAAGTTTTCGAATTAAGTTTTGAAAACTCTTTTTCAAAACTCATAACCAAACAAATTTTCTCTTTTCAAATCATAATTCCAAAACTCACAAACTCAAAATACAACTCTATTCTCAAATCATAATTCTAAAACTCTACCAAATGCTACCTAAATTTTTCAAAGTTATACCAGATGATCATCGTCTTTCTTGAAGTCTTTGAATTCATTCCCAAAGCACACAGATGGCATTGCTTTTAATTGGTACAAATGTGGCTGATGCAAAGTATAAGAAGCTCAAGGAAGGCTAAATTCAAAGAAGCAATGATATTTGGATATTGGCATGATTTCATAGAGAAACTGATAGGAATTTTATATAATTATATTTCTAGTATTTTTAGAGTATTGTTTTATGATTATTTTTATGTTTTGTAGGATTTTTAGGTCAAGGGTATTTTGGTAATTTTCATTATTGTTGTCATGGGCTGTAGGGGTCGCCCATGGGTCGTCTTGTGGGTCAAGTTATTTGATTAGATTTTATTTATGTTTCTTATTTGGTCTTAAATTAGTTTTGGAAGTCTAAACTATTATAGTAGCTTCCTTTTTTGGTTCTAATTGGTTTAAGAAGTCTCTTAGTTCTATACAAAACCAGATAATGCTTTTAATTATATAGAGTTGATATTTTATAAAAGGTTGAGAGTTTTGAAGCTTCTTAATGGATTGTGTGATGCAATCAAACCCTAGGTGTGATGCCTATGGAATCTAGGTGTGATGCCTAGACCTATCTTCTTCTTCTCCTTTCTTCTTCTTTTATGTTTTAGTTTACTATTCACGAGTTACTGTTCACAGCCTTATAGCAGCCCCTAAACAGTGCTAAAATCCCATCTTTTCATGCTTAAACTCTTACCTATTTATTACCCTAAACAAACCCTACTTGTTCCCTATTTGTTCTGCATCAGTGGCATTATGCAAAGACATCAAGTTAATATTCACATCAGTTTAATTAAACTGCTAGAAATAAGTGCATCTCTTATAATAATAAAAAAATCTTTATATTAGTTAGTGGTTAATAATTTCTCCACTATGATTTTCTAATGGAAGAAAGTCATTTTAGTCACCGAAAGTACGGCTAAATTGGTTTCTAACACCTTGCTTTTGAAACTCTGACCATAAGTGGACACTCTCTTCCAAAACAATTGTAGTTCACACAAAGCAACAGGGATAAAAGGTAATAATAAATAAACTGATGTATAAATTGTGCATGAACATGAATACATATGTACATATCCAAGAAGAAATATGAACATTATGCATTTATAAGGAAGAATGAGCACAAGCATATGCATGTGAGTTAATCAGAAGAAGAAAAATGACCTTGTGAATGCAATAGCAGCATTCTTCATACAAGAAATTTCAGAGACTTTGCCTGGATTCAGCAAAGAATAGCACTTAAACATATTATGTTTAAATTGGATCGAACATATTGGCTTGTGTACACTGCCTGAAAGATGTATTCTCCTTGGATCCTGTCGCTGAAAGTACAAACCAAAAATTAATGCTGAGGTTATTTTTCATTATAGAGATTAAGAAATGTTGAAACAACATGATTCGAAGAATTCCAGTTGCCACCTTGCAACCATATAAAGAATGTGAAGTAACTACTAAAAGTTTTTGTGACAAAATAGAGTTCGCAAAGATTCTGTTTCCCAAAAAAATAATTTCATTTTTTTCTATTTCGTTGGGGAAGGGCAAGCAGGCATTTTAATTGTTACTAGAGAACTCAAGATACCATGACCTGCCATACAGAACAGTAAGAAGTGGAGCCTACAAAATGTAATACTTAGAAATTAAGTAATGGTATTGACAAGCTGCAAGAACATCAATTAATAGAGGTTATGTTACACATTCATCCTCCAACTGTACATTAAGCGCTGAACTCATGTAAAGTATTAAAGGTAGCAATGCCTCTGGTAAGACTTTAAACAAACATAGCTTATGATCAATTCATACATTGGTTAATATCGAACAGTATTGGCCAATATATTGATAAATAACCGTATCGAAAGTCCAAAATCCCGATACGTAACAGTCAATATTTACAACCCTGGCAGGTACACAATATTAGATTTGCTAGCAGAGAAATGAGGCGAGAGATAAATACATGAGAGAAAGAAAAGGTGAGAGCATGCAGCCGTATCTCACTTCCTCACCTCTAATTTTCTTCCTCATGGCCAGATCTTGGATGGCAATCCCCTGACGGATATGTTCTCTCCTGAAACAGTGGATTATTTGAAATATACATAGCATCTTGGTCATCACAAAACAACCACATAGACCCCATTAGTTTTAAAACCCATCTCTTTTAAAAGTGATTTTACCTACATCATCTAACATGTATGAGCAATTGCTCTATACTCTGCCTAAGCACTTGACCTTACTACAACATTTTGCCTCTTACTCTTCCATGTAACAAAATTACCACCACCAACTGTACAGCAGCCAACTATAGACCATGTATCCAAGTGATCTCAATCCCAATCAGGCTGACAATAACATACAACATCAATAGAATAGGATGGTCTGAGCACCAAACCTCTCCCTGGAGCCACCTTTAAGGTACCTCAAAATTAGACAACATTCCAATGCTGTTGTTTTGGACTTTGCATGAACAGACTGCAAATGATAGCAAATGTTATATCTGGTCATATCACAGTCAAGTTTATCAGTTTTCCTATCATCTTCTGCATTTTCCTGGATCATCAAACACCTTGCCTTCATCTCTATCAAGTTTTACGTTGGGATCCATAGGAGTATCAGTTGATCTAATCCCCATCATACTTTTTCCTCAAAGAAGATCAATTGCATATTTCCGATGTGACAGTGAAATTCCAACATTTGACCTTGCTACCTCAATTCCCAATAAATACCTCACTCAGCCTAAATCTTTCATATGAAAATGTTTGCTATGGTGAAATTTAAGTACATTAATTCCTTCAAGTTCAGTACCATATTAAGTCACCAATTGTCATAAAGGCTTAAGGTGTTAGGAAATGGACCTGGCAATGTTAATTAAGTTATCACACAACCCTCTCACATGCAACCCCATCTCCCATGTGAAGAGGCCAACAGACCCAACTGAATAGAGTGCCTGATAACTGGGAGACTAGGTAATGCAGGACAGCATTGTTAAGGGCTGGTCTGGGGCTGTGAAAATGCTGAAATTTAAGAAAGAAAAAAAGGGGAAAGAAGAAGATAGTTCTAGGAATCACTCCATTCCTAGAGGCCTTAGGCATCACACCTTGGGTTAGGGTTACATCACACAAACCTAAAGAAGCTTCAAAGTTCAGAAAATTCTATAAAATATCAACTCTATTAAATAAGAAGTATTACATGACTTTATATAGAACTAGCAGACTTCCTAAACCAACTACAATTAAAAAAGGAAGCTAGTAAAATATTTTTGACTTCTAAAATTTATTTAAGACCTATAAATAAAAGTAATAAAATAACTTGACCCACAAGATGATCCATGGGCAACCCGCCAACCCACATCTATAAATTCTTCAAATTATGATAATACCCCTAATCTTGAAAACTTTATAAAGCTGAACCAAAACAGAAAACTCAAATAAAACACAAATCGGACTTAAAACGACTCAAAATCATATTATGCATGTTTCCATGTGGTTTTAGTCTTGAATGCAAGCAAGTTCCATGATTCCTTGCATCTTTGAATTTGCTTTTCCTTGAGTGTCATATGGTTTGCATCATTAGGAGAGCAAACACAGATTACAAGACTCAAAACCAGGACGACCTCTTGAGCTCTGACCATGCTAGAGAATGCAAGAAAAAGAAATACTTGAGAGGTAGAAAAGGTGAGAAGTAAGAGTATGCAGCCCTATCTCACTGCCTAACCTCTTTTTACTTGCAATGAAAAGACATAATTGACAGTGAAATAAGAATGACAGAAAAGCTTAACCAATAAATCAAGTTTCTACAATAATGAACAAAAATGGGTGGATTTTTTCTTCTTTTTCTGTCGCCAATAAAATCATACATCCAATAATTAAAATCTCCAATAGGTTTAAGTTGCAACAAAAGAGAATTACAGAAGCATCAATTAGAGAGTACAAATTCTAAATTTCAAAGCACAAAGAACCATACCAAAGCAACTGATGAAAAATTGGCTTTCAATAAATTTAATTTTTTACTTCGCATCACACTCTGCAAAGATATAAATATTCACATGACTGATAAGAACACAAGAAAAATTCAGAAAAAGGTAAAAATAAAAAGAAAAAATAGGAAAAATACTTGCATACCAGTTTATTGCATTCAAGGTTCTTGCATATTTCCAATTCATGGGACACTTGCAAAGAACCAGTAACAGCCATCACTATAGAAGCTATATAAATAATAAAATGCCGCTTGTAGCATAAGAAGATAATAAACTCAAAACGATACAACCCTTGTATCACCAGCAATATGCAGATCAAATAAAATCGGACTACCTCGCAGCTCAAATACCTGATATAGTACAGTAAAACATTCAGCCAGCACAAAAGATAATAAGTAGCAGCCAAACAAAATGTCTAACACTCTTAACTGCATCATGTATTTCTGCATAGTAATTCCTACAAGGGATTTACGAGTGTGTGTGTGTGTGTGTATGCACGTTTGTATAACAACATATTGTTAAAGAAACAAGGGGGAAGCTTTAGTTGTACCATAAAAATCGCCTCAACATTGAAAATAAGCAACTTGTTTCCACTGGAATGTGCATACACCACTCAATTCAAGGTATTAAATCAACAGTTGCAATCAAACAAAATGTTGCAGACTCTGAACTCCACCATGTATTTATTAGGATTGCAATTCGAGTGGGCCCAACCAGAGCAACTCAAGTCCAATCCACAAAATTTTAAGACTTGGGCAATATAATTTCAAATTTGGTCAAGGTCTCTATTAAAATTTGCCAACCCCCCAACCCAAATCAAATTCAGTCACAGCTTGGACAACGGCTCTCACAATCCGAATTTTATTGCTTACACACACACACATATATAATAAATAAGAAATAAATCAAATCAAACCAAACCAAACTAAGCCTTCTGTCCCAATCAAGTAGGGTTGACAACATGAATCCTATAATAAACAAGAAATGTGGGAGTCTCTATTCACACACCACCTTTCATCTTAAGGCACACCATTAATTAGTTTATTTTTTATTACAATATTAACCTAATGTAAAATGACCACAAAGGACAAAGGGTTATGATACACACCTTACATAAAATTACCATAAAGGACAATGATGAATACAATACACACCTCTCTTCTGAAACGTTACTTATGTAATCTTGTCTCTCAAGAACCCAAAAACCCTGAAATAAAAACCAAAAACCCTTAAAGAAACAATAAAAAATATACGTATTATTGAATATTTTGATTGGATTAAATGATGGATGCATTTGGCAATATTGGTTTGGAACAATGGAGCACGGAAAAGATTAGTTTTTCATTTTTTTTATTCGTTTTTGTGTACTTGTTGAGTGATAAACCGTTTGTATTCGTTCGGATACCCAGATTTGAACAATGTACTTATGTTCGACTATCTACAACCGAACAAGTTCTAATTGTTCGATTTTCTAGTGTTGAACATAGTCCACATGTTCGGTTAATAAGTTCCGAACTTATAGCATTTGTTCGGTTTTCAACAGTCGAACTTTTGAATTTAGCTCGACTCTATATATCTGAACACGTATAACAAATTTTTTTTGGTTTTTCCAGAATTGTGCATCTATGGAATGCAGTAATGTTGGATCTGAGGAGAATGGACGGGGTCGTGAACCAGAGGAGAATGGAGTGAAGTCATCTTCCGCACGAATGGAGACCAGTTTAGACTAGTTCCCAAACCTCTGGGATGATAATGAAACAGAGAATGAAGGGGGACGTTGTGTGTTTTTGAAGTGGAGGTGTAGAATATGGAAGATTGAAGATTGTGGGTGGGGTGTGTGAGTGAGTAAGGATAAAGATGGAAGATTATGGTGTGTATTGAGCAAATTTTTTATTTATCAAATTACTAAAAGTGTGTTGTGAGTAGTGGTGTGCCTTGAGATGAAAGTGGTGTGTAAATGGAGGCACCCAAGAAATGTACATATAATAAGTTAATTATTATCCCAACATTAAATCAAATCATAGTAATATTATCAATTCTACTACTAAGTACATATAACTCAAACTAATTTGTTATTATGTTATGTTCCATTTCTTTAAAAATATTTTGAGATATTGGCAAAAATAAAAGTGGGACTAATAGTCAAATACACATCATTTGGGGTCATATAATCCACGGCTATATATTTCACGCTAACAGTCCAATCCCCTTATGCAGTCCGTCCGTCTAAACAAGACACCCTTAACATTATAAAATCTTTCATTTGGTGAAGGGGGCAATTGGACAAAGAAAAAAATAAATAAATTGAAGAAAGAAATTGAAAAAAACACTGATTCACATAGATATGTGTGTGGGTGTGAAAACAACCTCAGAACGAAACTTGAGTAATAATAATTGAGCGTATGCTGGCAATTTCGAGTTGGGGGTTAGTACAAGAAGAGAAGAGATAGAAAAGATTGAAGATGAATTTAAGAATCAAGACAACAACACACAGCGTTACCTGGCTCAAAAGGCACCAACGATCAAGTCACCGAGGAACGTACAATCCGACGTCGCAAGCCAAGTGCTTGCTTCTCCAAAGCGAGTTTTGTCGCGAGAGAGAGAGAGAGAGAGAGAGAGAGAGAGAGAAAATGACTGGTGCAGTGCTTACTGCCAGGGGCGAAAAAAAAATGCTTACCACATATATATATATATATATATGAAAACATATGCCCCTGGTTTAAAAAATAAAATAAAATAAAATTTCCATAATTTTAATTTTTTAAATCATAATTAAAAATATATTATAATTAAACATAATATGAGATATAATTAAAAAATTTATAAATTATAAATAAAGCAAAAAATAATCATAACTAAAAAAAATTAACATAATTAAAAATACATACAATACACATTTTAAAAAGATGGATATATTAGAATTTCTCATATTTAGACGCTGTCAAGCATGGGGCCATGCCAAAGCTCAGTTTGGTTAAAAAATTTGAAAAAAAAAGTTCAAATCCATTATCTTGTCATTGGTTCTTATCAACTAATTATCTTTTTATTTTAAAAAGTTATATTTATTTGATTTGGTTCCATCTATCTACCTATCTATCTATATATATAAGAAAAATAGTCTTTTTAAGAATAATGATTGTGAAAGTTCCAAATTCCCAAACTAATTTTGTTAATTTGTTAATTTTTAAAGAAATAAAAAAAATATATTTTTGTTAGTTCCTTAAGCCAAAAATCTAAAAACAAATTTTTTTTTAATAATTTACAATTTTGAATTTTAAAATTCAAAACAATATGATAAGTCGCCTCCATTTTTTTAAAAATAATGTTGATCCAAACAATTCAAATAAAAATAAATAAAGACACTAATTATCTATGATTTTGAATTTCAAAATTCAAAATAATATGGTAAGCCACCTTTATCCCACTCTCACCTTTTTTTGAAAATAATATAAATTTAAAATTTTAAAAACCTAATCAAATTAAAAATTTAATACAATTCTCTCTTTAAAATACTCAATATTTGATCTATTTTTCAGCCTGGCCAACTCCTCTCCAAATGTAATGATGCAATGGTTATTCTCTCTCTTTGCCAATAGTTCAAACTTATTTCAAGTTTGTTTGTTTGTATTTTTTTTTTTTTTTGTAAATTTATATTTTCGTGTGAATATTTTTTTTTCTCTATATGACTTTTTTTTTTCCAATGTATTTTTTTTCCAACTAAATTGATAATAAATATATATCTGTTAACTATCTTTGTTTTGGGAGTTGATTGATTTTTTTTTTTTTTTGGTGGATATTTGTGTATTTTTTATATTTTTTATTATTTCTTTTGATATATGTGAATTGATAATATAGTTATGAGTTTTTTTATTATTTATTTATAGAATAAGGCGCCATATATTGTTGTTTATGATTTGGCCATTTTTTAAATTTCTTAAACAAAATTTTCAAATTTTTTATTTGTAAAAAATTTAAAACATTTAATTGACTTGCCATCAATAAATAAAATTTTAAATAATGAACACTATTCCATAATTTATGAATTTTAAAAAAAAATTTAACACCCATATATGGAATAAGAAAACCTAAAATCATGCATTTTTTTATTTTTCATTTTTAACTCTTTCAACGGTACCTTTTTATTTCCACAACATTATCTTTTTATATTTACAAAGATAAAAAACTGGACTGGAGTTGCATAATGGTTAGTGGAGATGGTGAGCATGGCAACAATAAGGGTGATGATGAGCTCAGCCAGAACATTGTTTGGGTGGATTTTGAAAATGTGAATATTAAAAGAATAGTAGATAGTTTGGGTGATGAATTGATTTAGAAAACTAATGTGTGATTGAGATTAAGTGTGAATTTTACCATATAAAAATTGAATATGGATCATATATTATTTTTTATATATAATTTTGGGTACTTTTGTATAACTATCAAAAATTATTGTGATCACATGTTACTTATCATTTGATATATTATTATTGTATTATCATAATGAATTTTATTATTAATGTCTATTATTAATGCAATGGTGAGATGTCACATGATAAATAAAAATATGTTTTGTGATTATTATTATTGATAATATATTTCTTTATTTACCTTTTTACAATGCTCAAAAAATTAATTTGTGCTTATTGTTTGTTTTTGTAGATGAGACATCAAAAATAAATTTTAACCAAATTCAAGTTATAAATAATTTGAGATTGAAAAGGAAATTTCAAAAAAATTATAATCATATATAATTTTAAAATATTTTTAAAAAAATACAAGGAAAAATTGGAACTATAAATTAAAATTATCAAACAACCTAATTCTATGAAAAAATTTAAATGAAAAATTGATCAAATTTGAATTTATAATTATTAAATATTTTTAATAAGCCATTAATTTTTTATTCAAGTTCTAACCTGATCTGGTCTTAAATAATTTTTCAGATATAAATATATCTTAATATTGATACAATCAATATTAAACATATTTTAAGAAGGGTAAATTATATCAATAGTCCCTGCATTTTGTCTCTTGTATCAATTTGGTCTCTGTAATTTTAATTAGTTTGATTTTTACCCCTAATTTTAGATTTTGTATTAATTTAGTCCAATTGATAATGCCGGTTAAGATTTTTGAAAGAAAATAGTTATTAAGTTGGTTGAGATTAACTTATTGAGTTGAACAAGTTTATAATTTTGTCTATAAAAGTATAACAAATGCTACTCATGTGTGTATTTTCAATAAAAAAAAACACTAGCAATTATAACAATTGGACCAAATTGAGCCAAAATTATAAATTTAGGATCAAAATTGAGTAAATTGAAATTGCAAGAACAAAAATAACATAAGAGTTAAAATATAGGGATTACCAATGTAATTTATCCTTTAAAGAATAAGTACATAATTTCATAATTAATTTTGAAAATGTTAATAAATATACCAAACAAATATGTACTATAGCGATCCCGGTTTTCCTCTCATGTTTACTGTATTCCGGACTCGGTTCCGTTGATAGTGGTTGTTGTCTATATTTCATTTCCGTCCTTTAACTCTTTGTATTTGAGTTTAGAATTGTCTTGGACGTGTTTCAAATATGTTGGTTGAGCTTTTGTCCCAACTCTTGTTGCCCAGATTTTTAGTGATCCGCTCGAGCGGGTCTTCTTGCGCTCGAGCGGAGTTTGCATACCTTCAGTAATTTGTCCGTTTGCAAAAGTACTGCAGATGTGTTTTTCACGCTTAAACGGGTATCATTATGCTCGAGCGGGTGTTCGATGTCTGTAAAAATACTGGAAGAGTGTAATCTACGCTCGAGCGGGTTTTCCTTTGCGCTCGAGCGGGTGGAGTTTTGCAGTTGTGTCTTGGTGCTCGAGTGGGTATCCTTGCGCTCGAGCGGGTCTAGTTTTTGTGTTTAACGCTCGAGCGTCTTATTTTCCGCTCGAGCGGGTCATACGTATATCAGATCTGGACTATGTGATTTTAAATCACTTTTTACACTCTCTCTCTCTCTTACTTTTCAAAACCCTATTTTGAGAGCTCCTCTCTCTAGATCTCAACTTCTCTCTGAGGTTTGATCTAGTTCTAGTGTGTTTCTAGTCTTGTCCCTTTGTAAAAAGTATGGGATTTGGCTTGCTCTTCATTTTGATCCGAAAATCTTGAAGTTTGGAGTACTTTGGAAATTCTCCATCATCACTTTTGGTCTCATCTTTTGAGGTAGGGATAACTACTCATATTTATGGTTTTTGACATAAACTTGTTGTCATTTTGATATAATGTTAAAGTTGGTAATTGTGGGTGTTAGGGTTTCAAATATGAAAAGAGGGGTTTTGGTTCTTTGGCCAATACATGTGTATTTGGGTCCTAAAATGAGATTGTAGATGTCTAATGATAATATTTGAACCTTTGGGTCAATTTTGGAAAAAAGGGAAAAAATACCATAGTTGGGTTTTATTGGGTCATTAGTGTAATTAATGACTTTTATTGTGAAATACTGAAATTGGGAAGTTATGAGAAAGAATGGTGGAGTTGGATTGATTAATCGCTCACTTTTGAGAATATTGATAATTTATCTGCTGATGCATTTATTATCTGTTTAGAAATAATTGCTTTGGGTTATCGGTAGAGGATAGTTTTGGTTGTTGTAGACATTGTATGTTGATTAGGGAAAACTGAAACTAATCACGTTGAATATGTCATTGAATATGACGGTTGGAATAATACATCGAATATGTGTATTGATTAATCGTGTATATGATAATTGTTTATATATATTGTTTTGTGTGGGAGGAGATAAAGGATGTACTTCACGGTTTAAGAGAAGATAGGGGATGGACTCCTAAACCGGATGTTATTTGGGAGGAGATAGGGGATGGACTCCATTGATACAGCGAATCTGTGTATCATTTGTGAAGTATGGAAGTGTTTGAATATGGCAGTGATACAGCAAATATGTGTATCTATTGTGAAGTATGGAAGTGTTTTGTTATGAGTTATAATCTCATTTAAATTGTTGTTATTGGAAAAGTTTTTAACATGAGCCGTAGTCTCATGGGAATTATTTGGCCAGGTTCTGAGCCATGTTTGTAAATTGAAATTGTTAAGTAAAGGAAAATGGAATGAAGCATGGACATATGTGTCATGGAACTGAATTGTGTTATGAGTTGTTTTATATGAGTTAAACATTTATCGAATGCTCATGTTTTAGTCATTGCTCATATTATGTTTAGCATATCTCTACTAGGCGTTGGCTCACCCTATATGGGACATCATTTTCAGGTGCAGGTGATATGTCGCCTCCAAGGACTTAGCTTGGGAGGTTTTAGAAGCTGAAGGCTTATTTTTGTAATTATTTTGTGTATTACATATAATTCAAGCCAAGGGCTTATTTTGTGCATTGAGTTAGTACTCTCATTTTTGTAACCAAGTGTTGGCTTGGAAAGTTGTAAGCCCGTAGGACGTTTACTTTTGTTGTCAACATGTAATACCTTTGGATTAAACACTTTGATGAATGGGAATATGTTTATTTCTCCTATCTTTATGGATGTCACGAATGTATGGTTTATGAGTTTATTTTGAGGGCGTTACAACTTGGTATCAGAGCGTACCGGGTTCGAATACTTTGGGTACGCGGGAAGTGATTAATACCACAATGGGTTTGTCTCGCTTATTAGAGACTTAAGTGTAATGTTATATGCTTATGTGATAACATGTTTATGTGACTACTTGGGTATGGGATTTAATTTCTAGGATGTTGATTGGATCCTTGGGTTTCTGTAAGTCTTGTTGGAAAAGCACTTGATAAATGCTGTTTCTAACTGGAACTCTAGTAACGTCTTGGGACTATCATTATCCGGAAATGAAATTCGTAAGTGCTTATGTGATTATGTGCTTACGTAGAATGAATTACAGTTGTCCATTGCATTAGGACGTGAGTGTTATAGCTTCGGCACATTTGTGGATGTGCTAATGTTCTTTGTTACCTTTATTAGGATGTCAGGACGAGGACGTGGTGGTAGGCGAGGTAGGCCTAGGAGGCAGGAGATGCCTATACCGGATGAAATTCCGGTGCAGCAGGAGGGTGTTGGTCAGGCCAATGTGGTCGAGCCAGTAGGTCAGCAGGCCATAGGTGCCTTAGCCCGCGAGATGGCAGGAGCTTTGAGGGAATCTATGGACATTTTTAGGGCTGAGAATCAAGCCCAGGCCCATGTAGTTGAGGCAGGGCCTTCCTTTCTGAAGAGGGAGTTCTTCCGGTCTAATCCGGACGAGTTTGTTGGTGATCCAAAAAAGCCACTTCAGGCTGATGAGTGGCTTAAGCAGATGACGAAGACGTTTGAGATGCTTGGCATCGAAGACGGGGCTCTGAAGGTGACCTTAGCGTCTTTCCAGTTAAAGGGAGATATGGGTCAGTGGTGGAAGTTCATGAGGGGTCGTGTTGGTGATACATGGGAGGCCTTTGTAGATGCTTTCCAGGAGAAGTTTTTGTCTCCAGCTGTTAGGGAGAGGTTGAGGGACCAGTTCTGTCAGCTCAAGCAGCTGAGTATGCCAGTGGCCAAGTTTGAGGCCGTATTTACCAGTTTATCCAGGTTTGCACCTGAGCTTGTGGCGTTTGAGGAACACCGTTGCATTGAGTTTGAGAGAAAGTTGAGGCATGGACTCAAGACCAGAGTTAGGGGATCCATGACCCGGGAGTATGGGCGTCTTGTGGATGCCGCAGCCCATATGGAGATTATGATGCAGGAGGAGGAGGAGAGGATGAAGGGCTCCAAGAGGAGTCAGGATGGCCAGGGGGATGGTCGAAGGCAGAGGGGTTCTAACCCTCAGCAGTCCCAAGGTGCTTTTGCTAGATCGACCTTTCCAGTGCTGAGTGCAGGCTCTGGGAGAGGCAGTCAGGGAGACATTACTTGTTACAAATGTGGTCAGCTAGGCCACAAGTCTCCAGCTTTCCTACAGAGGGGAGGAGGGCAGAGAGCAGCTTCATCTTCGGCTTGACCTCAGAGCCAGGGTCAGAGCAGAGGCCAACCGCTCTCTTGCTACCAGTGTGGTCAGGCGGGGCACCTGAAGAGGTATTGCCCGCAGTTGAGTGGCACTTCAGGTGCGTCTGGTTCGAGGCAGATGTAGAGTTTTCAGCCAGTACAGTTAGTTCAGGCCTCGAGGGCCAATCAAGGGGTTTCATCATCTCAGTCTGTGCAGCAGTCTTTTGCTCCGAGAGGTGAGCAGGTAGACCAGAGACCTTCAGGGCGCGTGTATGCTGTTACCGCGCAGGATCTTGTACCGGCTCCATCTGTTGTGAGAGGTACCTTTTTGTTTTGCAACTCGGTTGCCAATGTGTTGATTGATACGGGTGCATCCCATTCCTTTATATCTGCTGCATTTGCATCTGTTTTGGGGTTAGAGTTGGTACAGTTAGCATCTCTTATTTGTGTTGTATCACCTATTGGGGGTGAGTTGATTTTAAAACAAGGGTGTCGGGGCTGTGATATAGAGGTCGCCGACCGCCGGCTTCCATTTTCTTTTGTAGTTATGGCTATGTCGGGTTTTGATGTGATTTTGGGTATGGACTGGTTATCATCATACCGAGCTGTTATTGATTGTTACCGCTAGAGGGTCACTGTATTTACCTTGAGCGGGGATTGTTTCCATTTCTTGGGGGATCGGGTTGGTAGAGTGTTGCCACTGGTGTATGATCCGCGAGGGCGGAGCGAGCTTAGTCGTCTACTCGCTAGCTGCATGAGTAGTGAGTGTGATTAGACCCAAACTGTATTGCCGAAAGTGGTTTGTGAGTACTCGGACGTCTTTCCCGGGGATCTTGTTAGTTTGCCACCACATCGAGAGGTGGAGTTTTTCATTAATTTAGTGCCCGGCACGGCGCCGATTCCTATGGCACCTTATCGTTTTGCCCCAGCCGAGTTGAGTGAGTTAAAGATTCAGCTCCAGGAGTTGCTAGATAAGGGCTTTATTCGCCCTAGTACTTCGCCGTGGGGAGCACCGACCTTCTTTGTTAAAAAGAAAGATGGTGCCTTGAGACTTTGTATTGATTACCGGAAATTGAATCGGGCTACGGTTAAAAATAAATACCCTATGCCCTGTATAGATGATCTGTTTGACCAGTTGAAGGGGTCCCGTTGTTTCTCTAAGATAGACTTGAGATCGGGTTACCACCAGTTGAGGGTCAGGGAAGAGGATATTCCGAAGACGGCATTCCGTACGCGGTATGGCCACTATGAGTTTCTGGTGATGCCTTTTCGGCTCACCAATGCACCGGCAGTGTTTATGGACTTGATGAACCGGATTTTCCAGGAATTCTTAGATCGTTTTGTAGTCGTTTTCGTAGACGACATTCTGATTTATTCACCAAAGGAGGAGGAGCACGAGGAACACTTGAGAGTGGTGCTTGAGTTACTTAGGACCCATAGGCTGTATGCCAAATTTGGGAAGTCGGAGTTCTGGCTAAGAGAGGTTAAATTCTTAGGCCATGTAGTCTCCGGGGAAGGGGTGTCCGTTGATACGTCCAAGATAGAAATAGTGCAAGATTGGGCACAGCCTAAGAGTGTTTTTGAGATCCGTAGTTTTTTGGGATTAGCTGGGTACTACCGCCGGTTTGTGAAAGATTTCTCCAGGCTAGCTTTGCCATTGACTAGATTGACGCGGAAAGGGGTCAAATTTGTATGGAGTGAGACTTGTGAAAATTAGTGGGAAAAAATAGTTATAAGTTGACTAAAAGTGTGGGTCTATAAAAGTGTGGGTTTAATTTAGTGACTTTGATGTGTATAAAAGTGTGGGTTTAATTTATTACGCACTCCACTCCTAATTGACATCATCGGTTAAGCCTTTGTGGACTGACAGCTACTGCCCGTCTATTCTAGAAACGAAAAACTCCCTAGTTTTCCGACGTAGAATCCATCCTACGGTAGGTAAAAAAATTTTTTTTTTTAGTCCACCTTTAATATGATATAGTATAATGTTAACAGAATATAATAACGTAAAAGACAAGGATATCTCAAATCACAACTCGATACGCGGGGGTTAAGGGTTGAACCTATGGCTCTGATACCAACTTGTGATGCCCCAAAATTCATAACCGTAAACAAACAAAAAAAAAATTACAACTCAAATAGGATAGCTAACTAAAACATCTTAATATACACATATAAGCAAAGTTAATACCATAGTTAATTCATTTGTGTTCCGCCATAGGATTACAAAACACTATCAAACCAAAAGGCACAAGAGAACAAAAAAAAAAAAAAAAAAAAAACTGCTAATCGAAATCTTCAAGTGAACCATGACTCCAACACTTCATCTTGATTGCCTTCAGGATAACCTTCACTTCCGTAAATTGCTTCCTCACTTGGCATGACGCGTTATGAGCTTGGAATGCCCAGTAAAAACACACACACCCCCATATCTTCTATCAAGTAATCAACCATACACAGAATAAATCAGGTAACATAACATACAATCTTACAACAAGGATCTATGAATTAGTAGTCAGACTAGACATCTAGAATCCTCCAAAGAGATCCTTCTACCCAACCACAAGGATTGAACACCGGACTATTCAGAACTCTCCCTTTTGCTGCTTTGCAGACCTTACCACCTATGCTCCCCTTCCGGTTATTTACCTGTCAGTGGCATTAATGGACCTCAAAAGGGACGGCCAAACAAGTGAGCTCGCTTACACCCAAATCGTGCCTAGGGCTCACTTACACCCTGCACATACCATATCAAAGGGCTCGCTTACACCCTGAAACCACCGCATAGAGTCTGAATACATCCGTGTCAACCTAGGGGCTTGCTTAGACTACTTGCGCAAGACCTAACTCATTTGGTTTTAATTCCATACACATGTACATTACATAAATCACTCTCAAGCACAAGGGTGAACGTCACCCATTACTAACCCCTTTCTATTTCCCATTTATTGGATCTTTTGCCAAGCAAGTTAGTCACATTCGGTAATTCGGTAATATAAAAAAGCATGAGACAAACATAAGAGAGGAAATATAGCCCATGATAGTCATACATAAGTATGGTAAGGCAAGCAAATAATATTAGGCATGCTTTGAAACACTTAGAGACAAATAACACAATAAAACACCATTTCCAGCACTGTTCGATTCTGCAGAGCTAAAAAGAGTGCTTTGGGAAAAATACTTCCAGGTCAAATTAGGGGCTGAAATTGCACAGAAATAATAATTCACCTGTCTAGTTTCAATTCCAATTCTCAGAATTTGCACAGCACCTCTAGAAATTTATCTACAAGCTATATTCGAAAACTTGTCCAGATTTGTCACTCTTTGGGAAAACTAGCTTTCCTCTCAATCTACCCAATGATTTTCACCCAACTAAATTCCATTGGAAAGAGGACTCAAAATCCTAATTTTTTATAGAAGAACCAATCTGAGATGATTTTTCTGTAATTTTATAAAATTGCAAGAACTGGACTATTTTTAGAGAGTCAGGACCAAATTTTTAAACAAAATATCCAAGCCCTAAAAACACACAATTAGGGCCTAATGAAATTATCACAAGCTCTAAACACACCAAATAGCCTCCAAATTCAGATTTGAGAAATAAATAAATTTGATATTTCTTTTAAATTTGAGAAGTTACAGCAGTGCCTAATTTGATAGATTTGCAAGACAATGTCACTAACTCAAACCCACACTTTTATACACACCAAATGCTCTATTTCCCATTAATATGCAACACAAGAGGGCATCTAAACAATAGGATGGGATGGTGAAAGAATTGGAGAAGACAAGAGGAAGAGGTGTTCTTACCTTCTTGAATCACTTTTTCTTCTTTTTCTCTCTCTTTTTTTTTTTTTTCCTTCTTATCTACTTCCCTTGATCACACTCTTCCTCTCTCTCCCTCTCCCTGAGCTGCTAAAAACATGAGAGAGGAATTGAGACAATACTTCTCAATTTTATAGGCCATGAATTGGGTTAAAAGGACCATTCTACCCTTCTAACTTAATGCCTAAGCAACTTATAAATATCTAGATATTTTTTCCCACTAATTTGCTACTAATTTGCTCAACTAAAAATTAAAATAAATAAATAATAAAACTATTTTTTAAATATATTTATAGCTATTTATTTGCTCAAATAAATAATAAGGATTCAAAGAATTAGTAAATTTGCAACTAGGCTAAAAAAAATAAAATGTATGAACTAATTTAGAAACTATGAGATAAAATAAATAAAAGCCAAGTGTTAGGGTATTTCTAATTATAAAGTGGTGTTCTAGGATTTAAACTTATTCTTTATTGGGCCATTATACAGACTTTTATGGAACTAGGGGCTAAAATGCTATTAACCTAAGGCTTAGGGTTTCAAGTGTAGTTACCAAACATTAGGGTTTCTAATATAGGAAGGCGCAAGCGTAACACTCTACATCTGATGATAGGGAGTGGGCAGACTCAAAAAGGACCTGGATGATGAAGACGAAGAAAGGGGATCAATCCTTTGTAGGACCAAGAAGAAATGACCGAAGGAATGTCGTACGCACACCATACACCAGACCATCGCAATAGCCGTGTTCATGAGCTTGATGAATAAGATTTTTACTCCATACTTGGACCAATTCGTGGTGGTGTTTGTTGATGACATTCTAGTCTATTCTTCGTTTGAAGAAGAACACGAGCAACACTTAAGAGTGGTTCTCCAGGTTTTAAGAGACAACTAGCTGTACGCGAAAGCAAGTAAATGTGAGTTCTGGTTCAAGGAAGTCAAATTTTTGGGACACGTTGTGTCTAAGCACGGGATTGCAGTAGACCCGACCAAGGTAGAAGCAGTATTAGATTGGAAGCAGCCAACCTCAATATTTGAATATCGTAGTTTCTTAGGGTTGGCCGGCTATTACCGACGTTTATTCAAGACTTTTCCAAACTGGCCAAGCCGATGACTCGTCTAACGCAAAGGGGTAAAATATGATTGGGATGAAGCATGTGTACGATCCTTTCAAGAACTCAAGAGGAGATTGACTATTGCCCAATACTCATCATTTCGAAGCGAGACGAAGGATATACAATGTATTGCGATGCGTCTAAGGATGAGCTAGGCTGTGTGTTAATGCAAAATGGAAAGGTGGTGGCTTACGACTCCATACAACTGAAACTGCATGAAAGGAATTATCTGACACACGATCTAGAGTTGGTAGTAATGGTTTTTGCTTTAAAGCAATGGCGTCATTATTTGTATGGTGAACAATTTGAGATTTTCACAGACCATAAGCGCTTGAAATATTTGTTCACGCAAAAGGACTTGAACATGAGACAAAGACGGTGGCTAGAATATCTCGAAGATTACCATTTTACTCTATCGTACCATCCTGGCAAAGCTAACGTGGTGGTGGATGCCCTAAGTCGTAAGAACTGAGGAATTATTGCTAGCTTGGCACTTAAGGAATGGAACATGGTCGGAACACTTAATTAGTTCGGAGTACAGATGAAAGCTCAGGACGAGAAGGTATACCTTGGTGCTCAAATCGCTATGCCCAAATTACTGAACGAGGTAATAGAGTCACAGAAGTATGATCAGGAGGTGGAGTGCATAAAGGCGCAAATAGCATCCGGTGATCCTATACCTGATTGGATGATTCACTCGGATGGAAGTTTGAGACATCAAGGCAACGTGTTTGTGCCATAAGATGAGTCGTTTAAAGAAAAAGTTCTCAAAAGTTCTATCATTCAGTGTTCGCAGTGCACCCAAGAGGGACGAAAATGTACCAAGACTTAAAACGCCAATACTGGTGGAACGGAATAAAGAAAGTGTGGCTCAATTTGTAGCCAGATGCCAGCAAGTAAAGGCGGAACACCAGCGACCTGGAGGGATACTTCAGCCCTTGCCAATATCAGAATGGAAATGAGAGCATGTGACAATGGACTTTGTCACTGGACTACACAGGTCACCTAGAGGACATAATGCCATATGGGTTATAGTTGATCGTTTGACGAAAACTGCACACTTTTTGCCATATAAACTCTCAGACACTTTGATATCGCTGAGTCATCTCTACATTAAAGAAATTGTCCGATTACATGGAATTCCTGTATCAATTGTGTTAGACTGGGACCCGCGTTTCACCTCCCGATTCTGGGGAAGCTTACAAGAAGCATTAGGAATCGAATTTGTTTTAGTGCCGCCTTTCATCCTCAAACTGATGGACAGTCGGAACGTACCATTCAGACTTTAGAGGACATGTTAAAAGCTTATGTGATGGATTTCAAGGGGAATTAGGAGCAACGCCTACCGTTGGTAGAGTTCACATGCAACAATAGTTTCCATGCCAGTATTAGCATGGCTTCATTCGAAACACTGTATGGTTGGCCTTACAGATCACCAGTTTGTTGGATTGAAGTTGGAGAAGCTAGTCTATTGGGCCCAGAGATCGTGCAAGAAACTACAGAAAATGTGAAACTTATTCGACAAAGATTAGTGGCAACTCAAGATCGTTAGAAGAGTTATGCAGATAAGAGGAGAAGACCTCTAACTTTCGTTGCCGGTGATCATGTTTTCTTGAAAATTCAGCCCCGCCGAGGAATCATCCATTTTGGAAAGAAAGGAAAATTATCACCTCGATATATCGGATCCTTCGAGATACTTCAGAAAATTGGAGAGATTGCGTACAAATTGGCTTTACCCCCATAGTTGGCTGGAGTACATGATGTTTTCCATATATCTATGCTGCAGAAGTATATAATGCACCCTTCTCACATCATTAACTGGGAAGAAATCCAACTCAACGAAGACGCTACCTGTAATAACCCCGATCCGTAATTAGCCACTAATCGGTAATTAAGGATGTTAATTAAGTGGATAAAATAAATTATGTGTTTATTTTGTATTTTGCATGATTTTGACTTTCTATCTGTTACTTGTAGAAATATATGTCTGGAATTCCGCTTTAATATGAAAATTAAAAGCCTTATCGGCATCCGAATTCAGAATTAGTTACGTTAATATGTTATTTGGAATTTCTAGTATCATTTGGCAAGTTTTATTAAAAATTGATTCAGAACGATTCATTAAGTTGTGTTTGGCAAGCCTTATGTTTTAATTAATGTATTTTAGCATCATAGCTATATATATGAGTTATATGCTCCATTTTGAGCCCAAGACCCTTCATCCTTTGAGTGGAAACATCTGGTGAGACATTTTAGAAAGAGAGAGAGTTCACCTTTAGAAAGAGAAAGTGTAGAAATTGAAGAGAATTGAAGGCTTTGGCTTGAACTCATCAAGATTGTGCTATAACAAGAGTAATTCAAGATTCTAGGTAAGATTTTGACTATTAGTTCATGAAGATTATGTATTATAGAGATGAATTCATGAAGATTTTGTTGAGTTAAGCAAAACTTGAGCTAATTAAGATAGTAGAAAGATCATACCATGCATGCATGTCTATTCCTTTACAAATTGAGCATGATTTCCAAGAATTTTCTCATGCATGTTTGAA